>CM075874.1:21344335-21832738 GCA_038021265.1 Cyprinella venusta | reverse complement strand
TGACAGAGGGCCACGAGACATCGACCAGCGCGCAAAAATGGAGGCTCTAGACCCTTCCAGAGCCGAGATATCGAAGGTCAAACTTTCAGCCAAAAAAGAAAAAAGACAGTGTTACCCCTTATGTTTTTTTTTGGCCCGAAATTTTGACCTTCGATATCTCGGCTCTGGAAGGGTCTAGAGCCTCCATTTTTGCGCGCTGGTCGATGTCTCGTGGCCCTCTGTCAGAATCCAGAGTTTCAAGAAGATCGGAGGGGGTCAAAATTTCGGCCAAAAAAAAAATGACAGTGTTACCCCTTATGTTTTTTTTTTTTGGCCAAAATTTTGACCCCCTCCGATCTTCTTGAAACTCTGAATTCTGACAGAGGGCCACGAGACATCGACCAGCGCGCAAAAATGGAGGCTCTAGACCCTTCCAGAGCAGAGATATCGAAGGTCAAACTTTCAGCCCAGAAAAAAAATGACAGTGTTACCCCTTATGTTTTTTTTCGGGCCGAAATTTTGACCTTCGATATCTCGGCTCTGGAAGGGTCTAGAGCCTCCATTTTTGCGCGCTGGTCGATGTCTCGTGGCCCTCTGTCAGAATCCAGAGTTTCAAGAAGATCGGAGGGGGTCAAAATTTCGGCCAAAAAAAAAAATGACAGTGTTACCCCTTATGTTTTTTTTTTTTGGCCGAAATTTTGACCCCCTCCGATCTTCTTGAAACTCTGGATTCTGACAGAGGGCCACGAGACATCGACCAGCGCGCAAAAAAGGAGGCTCTAGACCCTTCCAGAGCCGAGATATCGAAGGTCAAAATTTTGGCCCGAAAAAAAAACATAAGGGGTAACACTGTCATTTTTTTTTTTGGCTGAAAGTTTGACCTTCGATATCTCGGCTCTGGAAGGGTCTAGAGCCTCCATTTTTGCGCGCTGGTCGATGTCTCGTGGCTCTCTGTCAGAATCCAGAGTTTCAAGAAGATCGGAGGGGGTCAAAATTTTGGCCAAAAAAAAAAAACATAAGGGGTAACACTGTCATTTTTTTTTTTGGCCGAAATTTTGACCCCCTCCGATCTTCTTGAAACTCTGGATTCTGACAGAGGGCCACGAGACATCGACCAGCGCGCAAAAAAGGAGGCTCTAGACCCTTCCAGAGCCGAGATATTGAAGGTCAAAATTTCGGGCCGAAAAAAAAACATAAGGGGTAACACTGTCATTTTTTTTTTGGCTGAAAGTTTGACCTTCGATATCTCGGCTCTGGAAGGGTCTAGAGCCTCCATTTTTGCGCGCTGGTCGATGTCTCGTGGCCCTCTGTCAGAATCCAGAGTTTCAAGAAGATCGGAGGGGGTCAAAATTTCGGCCAAAAAAAAAAATGACAGTGTTACCCCTTATGTTTTTTTTTTGGCCAAAATTTTGACCCCCTCCGATCTTCTTGAAACTCTGGATTCTGACAGAGGGCCACGAGACATCGACCAGCGCGCAAAAATGGAGGCTCTAGACCCTTCCAGAGCCGAGATATCGAAGGTCAAAATTTCGGGCCGAAAAAAAAACATAAGGGGTAACACTGTCATTTTTTTTTTTGGCTGAAAGTTTGACCTTCGATATCTCGGCTCTGGAAGGGTCTAGAGCCTCCTTTTTTGCGCGCTGGTCGATGTCTCGTGGCCCTCTGTCAGAATCCAGAGTTTCAAGAAGATCGGAGGGGGTCAAAATTTTGGCCAAAAAAAAAAAAACATAAGGGGTAACACTGTCATTTTTTTTTGGCCGAAATTTTGACCCCCTCCGATCTTCTTGAAACTCTGGATTCTGACAGAGGGCCACGAGACATCGACCAGCGCGCAAAAATGGAGGCTCTAGACCCTTCCAGAGCCGAGATATCGAAGGTCAAAATTTCGGCCCGAAAAAAAAACATAAGGGGTAACACTGTCATTTTTTTTTTTGGCTGAAAGTTTGACCTTCGATATCTCGGCTCTGGAAGGGTCTAGAGCCTCCATTTTTGCGCGCTGGTCGATGTCTCGTGGCCCTCTGTCAGAATCCAGAGTTTCAAGAAGATCGGAGGGGGTCAAAATTTCGGCCAAAAAAAAAAATGACAGTGTTACCCCTTATGTTTTTTTTTTTTGGCCAAAATTTTGACCCCCTCCGATCTTCTTGAAACTCTGGATTCTGACAGAGGGCCACGAGACATCGACCAGCGCGCAAAAATGGAGGCTCTAGACCCTTCCAGAGCCGAGATATCGAAGGTCAAACTTTCAGCCAAAAAAAAAATGACAGTGTTACCCCTTAAGTTTTTTTTTCGGGCAGAAATTTTGACCTTCGATATCTCGGCTCTGGAAGGGTCTAGAGCCTCCATTTTTGCGCGCTGGTCGATGTCTCGTGGCCCTCTGTCAGAATCCAGAGTTTCAAGAAGATCGGAGGGGGTCAAAATTTTGGCCAAAAAAAAAAAAACATAAGGGGTAACACTGTCATTTTTTTTTTTGGCCGAAATTTTGACCCCCTCCGATCTTCTTGAAACTCTGAATTCTGACAGAGGGCCACGAGACATCGACCAGCGCGCAAAAATGGAGGCTCTAGACCCTTCCAGAGCCGAGATATCGAAGGTCAAACTTTCAGCCAAAAAAAAAATGACAGTGTTACCCCTTATGTTTTTTTTTCGGGCCGAAATTTTGACCTTCGATATCTCGGCTCTGGAAGGGTCTAGAGCCTCCATTTTTGCGCGCTGGTCGATGTCTCGTGGCCCTCTGTCAGAATCCAGAGTTTCAAGAAGATCGAAGGGGGTCAAAATTTTGGCCAAAAAAAAAAAACATAAGGGGTAACACTGTCATTTTTTTTTTTGGCCGAAATTTTGACCCCCTCCGATCTTCTTGAAACTCTGGATTCTGACAGAGGGCCACGAGACATCGACCAGCGCGCAAAAATGGAGGCTCTAGACCCTTCCAGAGCCGAGATATCGAAGGTCAAACTTTCAGCCAAAAAAAAAAATGACAGTGTTACCCCTTATGTTTTTTTTTCGGGCCGAAATTTTGACCTTCGATATCTCGGCTCTGGAAGGGTCTAGAGCCTCCATTTTTGCGCGCTGGTCGATGTCTCGTGGCCCTCTGTCAGAATCCAGAGTTTCAAGAAGATCGGAGGGGGTCAAAATTTTGGCCAAAAAAAAAAAACATAAGGGGTAACACTGTCATTTTTTTTTTTTGGCCGAAATTTTGACCCCCTCCGATCTTCTTGAAACTCTGGATTCTGACAGAGGGCCACGAGACATCGACCAGCGCGCAAAAATGGAGGCTCTAGACCCTTCCAGAGCCGAGATATCGAAGGTCAAACTTTCAGCCAAAAAAAAAAATGACAGTGTTACCCCTTATGTTTTTTTTTCGGGCCGAAATTTTGACCTTCGATATCTCGGCTCTGGAAGGGTCTAGAGCCTCCATTTTTGCGCGCTGGTCGATGTCTCGTGGCCCTCTGTCAGAATCCAGAGTTTCAAGAAGATCGGAGGGGGTCAAAATTTTGGCCAAAAAAAAAAAACATAAGGGGTAACACTGTCATTTTTTTTTTGGCCGAAATTTTGACCCCTTCCGATCTTCTTGAAACTCTGGATTCTGACAGAGGGCCACGAGACATCGACCAGCGCGCAAAAATGGAGGCTCTAGACCCTTCCAGAGCCGAGATATCGAAGGTCAAAATTTCGGGCCGAAAAAAAAACATAAGGGGTAACACTGTCATTTTTTTTTTTGGCTGAAAGTTTGACCTTCGATATCTCGGCTCTGGAAGGGTCTAGAGCCTCCATTTTTGCGCGCTGGTCGATGTCTCGTGGCCCTCTGTCAGAATCCAGAGTTTCAAGAAGATCGGAGGGGGTCAAAATTTTGGCCAAAAAAAAAAAAAACATAAGGGGTAACACTGTCATTTTTTTTTTTGGCCGAAATTTTGACCCCCTCCGATCTTCTTGAAACTCTGGATTCTGACAGAGGGCCACGAGACATCGACCAGCGCGCAAAAATGGAGGCTCTAGACCCTTCCAGAGCCGAGATATCGGTCAAACTTTCAGCCAAAAAAAAAAAATGACAGTGTTACCCCTTATGTTTTTTTTTCGGCCCGAAATTTTGACCTTCGATATCTCGGCTCTGGAAGGGTCTAGAGCCTCCATTTTTGCGCGCTGGTCGATGTCTCGTGGCCCTCTGTCAGAATCCAGAGTTTCAAGAAGATCGGAGGGGGTCAAAATTTCGGCCAAAAAAAAAAATGACAGTGTTACCCCTTATGTTTTTTTTTTTTTGGCCGAAATTTTGACCCCCTCCGATCTTCTTGAAACTCTGGATTCTGACAGAGGGCCACGAGACATCGACCAGCGCGCAAAAAAGGAGGCTCTAGACCCTTCCAGAGCCGAGATATCGAAGGTCAAAATTTTGGCCCGAAAAAAAAACATAAGGGGTAACACTGTCATTTTTTTTTTTGGCTGAAAGTTTGACCTTCGATATCTCGGCTCTGGAAGGGTCTAGAGCCTCCATTTTTGCGCGCTGGTCGATGTCTCGTGGCCCTCTGTCAGAATCCAGAGTTTCAAGAAGATCGGAGGGGGTCAAAATTTTGGCCAAAAAAAAAAACATAAGGGGTAACACTGTCATTTTTTTTTTTGGCCGAAATTTTGACCCCCTCCGATCTTCTTGAAACTCTGGATTCTGACAGAGGGCCACGAGACATCGACCAGCGCGCAAAAAAGGAGGCTCTAGACCCTTCCAGAGCCGAGATATCGAAGGTCAAAATTTCGGGCCGAAAAAAAAAACATAAGGGGTAACACTGTCATTTTTTTTTTTTGGCTGAAAGTTTGACCTTCGATATCTCGGCTCTGGAAGGGTCTAGAGCCTCCATTTTTGCGCGCTGGTCGATGTCTCGTGGCCCTCTGTCAGAATCCAGAGTTTCAAGAAGATCGGAGGGGGTCAAAATTTCGGCCAAAAAAAAAAATGACAGTGTTACCCCTTATGTTTTTTTTTTTGGCCAAAATTTTGACCCCCTCCGATCTTCTTGAAACTCTGGATTCTGACAGAGGGCCACGAGACATCGACCAGCGCGCAAAAATGGAGGCTCTAGACCCTTCCAGAGCCGAGATATCGAAGGTCAAAATTTCGGCCCGAAAAAAAAACATAAGGGGTAACACTGTCATTTTTTTTTTTGGCTGAAAGTTTGACCTTCGATATCTCGGCTCTGGAAGGGTCTAGAGCCTCCATTTTTGCGCGCTGGTCGATGTCTCGTGGCCCTCTGTCAGAATCCAGAGTTTCAAGAAGATCGGAGGGGGTCAAAATTTCGGCCAAAAAAAAAAATGACAGTGTTACCCCTTATGTTTTTTTTTTTTGGCCAAAATTTTGACCCCCTCCGATCTTCTTGAAACTCTGGATTCTGACAGAGGGCCACGAGACATCGACCAGCGCGCAAAAATGGAGGCTCTAGACCCTTCCAGAGCCGAGATATCGAAGGTCAAACTTTCAGCCAAAAAAAAAATGACAGTGTTACCCCTTATGTTTTTTTTTCGGGCAGAAATTTTGACCTTCGATATCTCGGCTCTGGAAGGGTCTAGAGCCTCCATTTTTGCGCGCTGGTCGATGTCTCGTGGCCCTCTGTCAGAATCCAGAGTTTCAAGAAGATCGGAGGGGGTCAAAATTTTGGCCAAAAAAAAAAAAAACATAAGGGGTAACACTGTCATTTTTTTTTTTGGCCGAAATTTTGACCCCCTCCGATCTTCTTGAAACTCTGGATTCTGACAGAGGGCCACGAGACATCGACCAGCGCGCAAAAATGGAGGCTCTAGACCCTTCCAGAGCCGAGATATCGAAGGTCAAACTTTCAGCCAAAAAAAAAATGACAGTGTTACCCCTTATGTTTTTTTTTCGGGCCGAAATTTTGACCTTCGATATCTCGGCTCTGGAAGGGTCTAGAGCCTCCATTTTTGCGCGCTGGTCGATGTCTCGTGGCCCTCTGTCAGAATCCAGAGTTTCAAGAAGATCGGAGGGGGTCAAAATTTTGGCCAAAAAAAAAAAAACATAAGGGGTAACACTGTCATTTTTTTTTTTGGCCGAAATTTTGACCCCCTCCGATCTTCTTGAAACTCTGGATTCTGACAGAGGGCCACGAGACATCGACCAGCGCGCAAAAATGGAGGCTCTAGACCCTTCCAGAGCCGAGATATCGAAGGTCAAACTTTCAGCCAAAAAAAAAAAATGACAGTGTTACCCCTTATGTTTTTTTTTCGGGCCGAAATTTTGACCTTCGATATCTCGGCTCTGGAAGGGTCTAGAGCCTCCATTTTTGCGCGCTGGTCGATGTCTCGTGGCCCTCTGTCAGAATCCAGAGTTTCAAGAAGATCGGAGGGGGTCAAAATTTTGGCCAAAAAAAAAAAACATAAGGGGTAACACTGTCATTTTTTTTTTTGGCCGAAATTTTGACCCCCTCCGATCTTCTTGAAACTCTGGATTCTGACAGAGGGCCACGAGACATCGACCAGCGCGCAAAAATGGAGGCTCTAGACCCTTCCAGAGCCGAGATATCGAAGGTCAAACTTTCAGGCAAAAAAAAAATGACAGTGTTACCCCTTATGTTTTTTTTTCGGGCAGAAATTTTGACCTTCGATATCTCGGCTCTGGAAGGGTCTAGAGCCTCCATTTTTGCGCGCTGGTCGATGTCTCGTGGCCCTCTGTCAGAATCCAGAGTTTCAAGAAGATCGGAGGGGGTCAAAATTTTGGCCAAAAAAAAAAAAACATAAGGGGTAACACTGTCATTTTTTTTTTTGGCCGAAATTTTGACCCCCTCCGATCTTCTTGAAACTCTGGATTCTGACAGAGGGCCACGAGACATCGACCAGCGCGCAAAAATGGAGGCTCTAGACCCTTCCAGAGCCGAGATATCGAAGGTCAAAATTTCGGCCCGAAAAAAAAACATAAGGGGTAACACTGTCATTTTTTTTTTTGGCTGAAAGTTTGACCTTCGATATCTCGGCTCTGGAAGGGTCTAGAGCCTCCATTTTTGCGCGCTGGTCGATGTCTCGTGGCCCTCTGTCAGAATCCAGAGTTTCAAGAAGATCGGAGGGGGTCAAAATTTCGGCCAAAAAAAAAAATGACAGTGTTACCCCTTATGTTTTTTTTTTTTGGCCAAAATTTTGACCCCCTCCGATCTTCTTGAAACTCTGGATTCTGACAGAGGGCCACGAGACATCGACCAGCGCGCAAAAATGGAGGCTCTAGACCCTTCCAGAGCCGAGATATCGAAGGTCAAAATTTCGGCCCGAAAAAAAAACATAAGGGGTAACACTGTCATTTTTTTTTTTGGCTGAAAGTTTGACCTTCGATATCTCGGCTCTGGAAGGGTCTAGAGCCTCCATTTTTGCGCGCTGGTCGATGTCTCGTGGCCCTCTGTCAGAATCCAGAGTTTCAAGAAGATCGGAGGGGGTCAAAATTTCGGCCAAAAAAAAAATGACAGTGTTACCCCTTATGTTTTTTTTTTTGGCCAAAATTTTGACCCCCTCCGATCTTCTTGAAACTCTGGATTCTGACAGAGGGCCACGAGACATCGACCAGCGCGCAAAAATGGAGGCTCTAGACCCTTCCAGAGCCGAGATATCGAAGGTCAAACTTTCAGCCAAAAAAAAAAAATGACAGTGTTACCCCTTATGTTTTTTTTTCGGGCCGAAATTTTGACCTTCGATATCTCGGCTCTGGAAGGGTCTAGAGCCTCCATTTTTGCGCGCTGGTCGATGTCTCGTGGCCCTCTGTCAGAATCCAGAGTTTCAAGAAGATCGGAGGGGGTCAAAATTTTGGCCAAAAAAAAAAAACATAAGGGGTAACACTGTCATTTTTTTTTTTGGCCGAAATTTTGACCCCCTCCGATCTTCTTGAAACTCTGGATTCTGACAGAGGGCCACGAGACATCGACCAGCGCGCAAAAATGGAGGCTCTAGACCCTTCCAGAGCCGAGATATCGAAGGTCAAACTTTCAGCCAAAAAAAAAAAATGACAGTGTTACCCCTTATGTTTTTTTTTCGGGCCGAAATTTTGACCTTCGATATCTCGGCTCTGGAAGGGTCTAGAGCCTCCATTTTTGCGCGCTGGTCGATGTCTCGTGGCCCTCTGTCAGAATCCAGAGTTTCAAGAAGATCGGAGGGGGTCAAAATTTTGGCCAAAAAAAAAAAAACATAAGGGGTAACACTGTCATTTTTTTTTTTGGCCGAAATTTTGACCCCCTCCGATCTTCTTGAAACTCTGGATTCTGACAGAGGGCCACGAGACATCGACCAGCGCGCAAAAATGGAGGCTCTAGACCCTTCCAGAGCCGAGATATCGAAGGTCAAACTTTCAGCCAAAAAAAAAAAATGACAGTGTTACCCCTTATGTTTTTTTTTCGGGCCGAAATTTTGACCTTCGATATCTCGGCTCTGGAAGGGTCTAGAGCCTCCATTTTTGCGCGCTGGTCGATGTCTCGTGGCCCTCTGTCAGAATCCAGAGTTTCAAGAAGATCGGAGGGGGTCAAAATTTTGGCCAAAAAAAAAAAACATAAGGGGTAACACTGTCATTTTTTTTTTGGCCGAAATTTTGACCCCCTCCGATCTTCTTGAAACTCTGGATTCTGACAGAGGGCCACGAGACATCGACCAGCGAGCAAAAATGGAGGCTCTAGACCCTTCCAGAGCCGAGATATCGAAGGTCAAACTTTCAGCCAAAAAAAAAAAATGACAGTGTTACCCCTTATGTTTTTTTTTCGGGCCGAAATTTTGACCTTCGATATCTCGGCTCTAGAAGGGTCTAGAGCCTCCATTTTTGCGCGCTGGTCGATGTCTCGTGGCCCTCTGTCAGAATCCAGAGTTTCAAGAAGATCGGAGGGGGTCAAAATTTTGGCCAAAAAAAAAAAACATAAGGGGTAACACTGTCATTTTTTTTTTGGCCGAAATTTTGACCCCCTCCGATCTTCTTGAAACTCTGGATTCTGACAGAGGGCCACGAGACATCGACCAGCGCACAAAAATGGAGGCTCTAGACCCTTCCAGAGCCGAGATATCGAAGGTCAAAATTTCGGGCCGAAAAAAAAACATAAGGGGTAACACTGTCATTTTTTTTTTTTGGCTGAAAGTTTGACCTTCGATATCTCGGCTCTGGAAGGGTCTAGAGCCTCCTTTTTTTGCGCGCTGGTCGATGCCTCGTGGCCCTCTGTCAGAATCCAGAGTTTCAAGAAGATCGGAGGGGGTCAAAATTTTGGCCAAAAAAAAAAACATAAGGGGTAACACTGTCATTTTTTTTTTGGCCGAAATTTTGACCCCCTCCGATCTTCTTGAAACTCTGGATTCTGACAGAGGGCCACGAGACATCGACCAGCGCGCAAAAATGGAGGCTCTAGACCCTTCCAGAGCCGAGATATCGAAGGTCAAAATTTCGGCCCGAAAAAAAAACATAAGGGGTAACACTGTCATTTTTTTTTTTGGCTGAAAGTTTGACCTTCGATATCTCGGCTCTGGAAGGGTCTAGAGCCTCCATTTTTGCGCGCTGGTCGATGTCTCGTGGCCCTCTGTCAGAATCCAGAGTTTCAAGAAGATCGGAGGGGGTCAAAATTTCGGCCAAAAAAAAAAAATGACAGTGTTACCCCTTATGTTTTTTTTTTTTGGCCAAAATTTTGACCCCCTCCGATCTTCTTGAAACTCTGGATTCTGACAGAGGGCCACGAGACATCGACCAGCGCGCAAAAATGGAGGCTCTAGACCCTTCCAGAGCCGAGATATCGAAGGTCAAACTTTCAGCCAAAAAAAAAATGACAGTGTTACCCCTTATGTTTTTTTTTCGGGCAGAAATTTTGACCTTCGATATCTCGGCTCTGGAAGGGTCTAGAGCCTCCATTTTTGCGCGCTGGTCGATGTCTCGTGGCCCTCTGTCAGAATCCAGAGTTTCAAGAAGATCGGAGGGGGTCAAAATTTTGGCCAAAAAAAAAAAAACATAAGGGGTAACACTGTCATTTTTTTTTTTGGCCGAAATTTTGACCCCCTCCGATCTTCTTGAAACTCTGGATTCTGACAGAGGGCCACGAGACATCGACCAGCGCGCAAAAATGGAGGCTCTAGACCCTTCCAGAGCCGAGATATCGAAGGTCAAAATTTCGGCCCGAAAAAAAAACATAAGGGGTAACACTGTCATTTTTTTTTTTGGCTGAAAGTTTGACCTTCGATATCTCGGCTCTGGAAGGGTCTAGAGCCTCCATTTTTGCGCGCTGGTCGATGTCTCGTGGCCCTCTGTCAGAATCCAGAGTTTCAAGAAGATCGGAGGGGGTCAAAATTTCGGCCAAAAAAAAAAATGACAGTGTTACCCCTTATGTTTTTTTTTTTGGCCAAAATTTTGACCCCCTCCGATCTTCTTGAAACTCTGGATTCTGACAGAGGGCCACGAGACATCGACCAGCGCGCAAAAATGGAGGCTCTAGACCCTTCCAGAGCCGAGATATCGAAGGTCAAAATTTCGGCCCGAAAAAAAAACATAAGGGGTAACACTGTCATTTTTTTTTTTGGCTGAAAGTTTGACCTTCGATATCTCGGCTCTGGAAGGGTCTAGAGCCTCCATTTTTGCGCGCTGGTCGATGTCTCGTGGCCCTCTGTCAGAATCCAGAGTTTCAAGAAGATCGGAGGGGGTCAAAATTTCGTCCAAAAAAAAAAATGACAGTGTTACCCCTTATGTTTTTTTTTTTGGCCAAAATTTTGACCCCCTCCGATCTTCTTGAAACTCTGGATTCTGACAGAGGGCCACGAGACATCGACCAGCGCGCAAAAATGGAGGCTCTAGACCCTTCCAGAGCCGAGATATCGAAGGTCAAACTTTCAGCCAAAAAAAAAAAATGACAGTGTTACCCCTTATGTTTTTTTTTCGGGCCGAAATTTTGACCTTCGATATCTCGGCTCTGGAAGGGTCTAGAGCCTCCATTTTTGCGCGCTGGTCGATGTCTCGTGGCCCTCTGTCAGAATCCAGAGTTTCAAGAAGATCGGAGGGGGTCAAAATTTTGGCCAAAAAAAAAAACATAAGGGGTAACACTGTCATTTTTTTTTTTGGCCGAAATTTTGACCCCCTCCGATCTTCTTGAAACTCTGGATTCTGACAGAGGGCCACGAGACATCGACCAGCGCGCAAAAATGGAGGCTCTAGACCCTTCCAGAGCCGAGATATCGAAGGTCAAACTTTCAGCCAAAAAAAAAAATGACAGTGTTACCCCTTATGTTTTTTTTTCGGGCCGAAATTTTGACCTTCGATATCTCGGCTCTGGAAGGGTCTAGAGCCTCCATTTTTGCGCGCTGGTCGATGTCTCGTGGCCCTCTGTCAGAATCCAGAGTTTCAAGAAGATCGGAGGGGGTCAAAATTTTGGCCAAAAAAAAAAAACATAAGGGGTAACACTGTCATTTTTTTTTTTGGCCGAAATTTTGACCCCCTCCGATCTTCTTGAAACTCTGGATTCTGACAGAGGGCCACGAGACATCGACCAGCGCGCAAAAATGGAGGCTCTAGACCCTTCCAGAGCCAGGATATCGAAGGTCAAACTTTCAGCCAAAAAAAAAAAATGACAGTGTTACCCCTTATGTTTTTTTTTCGGGCCGAAATTTTGACCTTCGATATCTCGGCTCTGGAAGGGTCTAGAGCCTCCATTTTTGCGCGCTGGTCGATGTCTCGTGGCCCTCTGTCAGAATCCAGAGTTTCAAGAAGATCGGAGGGGGTCAAAATTTTGGCCAAAAAAAAAAAACATAAGGGGTAACACTGTCATTTTTTTTTTTGGCCGAAATTTTGACCCCCTCCGATCTTCTTGAAACTCTGGATTCTGACAGAGGGCCACGAGACATCGACCAGCGCGCAAAAATGGAGGCTCTAGACCCTTCCAGAGCCGAGATATCGAAGGTCAAACTTTCAGCCAAAAAAGAAAAAAGACAGTGTTACCCCTTATGTTTTTTTTTCGGGCCGAAATTTTGACCTTCGATATCTCGGCTCTGGAAGGGTCTAGAGCCTCCATTTTTGCGCGCTGGTCGATGTCTCGTGGCCCTCTGTCAGAATCCAGAGTTTCAAGAAGATCGGAGGGGGTCAAAATTTTGGCCAAAAAAAAAAAACATAAGGGGTAACACTGTCATTTTTTTTTTGGCCGAAATTTTGACCCCCTCCGATCTTCTTGAAACTCTGGATTCTGACAGAGGGCCACGAGACATCGACCAGCGCGCAAAAATGGAGGCTCTAGACCCTTCCAGAGCCGAGATATCGAAGGTCAAACTTTCAGCCAAAAAAGAAAAAAGACAGTGTTACCCCTTATGTTTTTTTTTCGGGCCGAAATTTTGACCTTCGATATCTCGGCTCTGGAAGGGTCTAGAGCCTCCATTTTTGCGCGCTGGTCGATGTCTCGTGGCCCTCTGTCAGAATCCAGAGTTTCAAGAAGATCGGAGGGGGTCAAAATTTTGGCCAAAAAAAAAAAACATAAGGGGTAACACTGTCATTTTTTTTTTTGGCCGAAATTTTGACCCCCTCCGATCTTCTTGAAACTCTGGATTCTGACAGAGGGCCACGAGACATCGACCAGCGCGCAAAAATGGAGGCTCTAGACCCTTCCAGAGCCGAGATATCAAAGGTCAAACTTTCAGCCAAAAAAAAAAAATGACAGTGTTACCCCTTATGTTTTTTTTTCGGGCCGAAATTTTGACCTTCGATATCTCGGCTCTGGAAGGGTCTAGAGCCTCCATTTTTGCGCGCTGGTCGATGTCTCGTGGCCCTCTGTCAGAATCCAGAGTTTCAAGAAGATCGGAGGGGGTCAAAATTTTGGCCAAAAAAAAAAAACATAAGGGGTAACACTGTCATTTTTTTTTTTGGCCGAAATTTTGACCCCCTCCGATCTTCTTGAAACTCTGGATTCTGACAGAGGGCCACGAGACATCGACCAGCGCGCAAAAATGGAGGCTCTAGACCCTTCCAGAGCCGAGATATCGAAGGTCAAACTTTCAGCCAAAAAAGAAAAAAGACAGTGTTACCCCTTATGTTTTTTTTTGGCCCGAAATTTTGACCTTCGATATCTCGGCTCTGGAAGGGTCTAGAGCCTCCATTTTTGCGCGCTGGTCGATGTCTCGTGGCCCTCTGTCAGAATCCAGAGTTTCAAGAAGATCGGAGGGGGTCAAAATTTCGGCCAAAAAAAAAAATGACAGTGTTACCCCTTATGTTTTTTTTTTTTTGGCCAAAATTTTGACCCCCTCCGATCTTCTTGAAACTCTGAATTCTGACAGAGGGCCACGAGACATCGACCAGCGCGCAAAAATGGAGGCTCTAGACCCTTCCAGAGCCGAGATATCAAAGGTCAAACTTTCAGCCAAAAAAAAAAAATGACAGTGTTACCCCTTATGTTTTTTTTTCGGGCCGAAATTTTGACCTTCGATATCTCGGCTCTGGAAGGGTCTAGAGCCTCCATTTTTGCGCGCTGGTCGATGTCTCGTGGCCCTCTGTCAGAATCCAGAGTTTCAAGAAGATCGGAGGGGGTCAAAATTTTGGCCAAAAAAAAAAAACATAAGGGGTAACACTGTCATTTTTTTTTTTTGGCCGAAATTTTGACCCCCTCCGATCTTCTTGAAACTCTGGATTCTGACAGAGGGCCACGAGACATCGACCAGCGCGCAAAAATGGAGGCTCTAGACCCTTCCAGAGCCGAGATATCGAAGGTCAAACTTTCAGCCAAAAAAGAAAAAAGACAGTGTTACCCCTTATGTTTTTTTTTGGCCCGAAATTTTGACCTTCGATATCTCGGCTCTGGAAGGGTCTAGAGCCTCCATTTTTGCGCGCTGGTCGATGTCTCGTGGCCCTCTGTCAGAATCCAGAGTTTCAAGAAGATCGGAGGGGGTCAAAATTTTGGCCAAAAAAAAAAAACATAAGGGGTAACACTGTCATTTTTTTTTTTGGCCGAAATTTTGACCCCCTCCGATCTTCTTGAAACTCTGGATTCTGACAGAGGGCCACGAGACATCGACCAGCGCGCAAAAATGGAGGCTCTAGACCCTTCCAGAGCCGAGATATCGAAGGTCAAACTTTCAGCCAAAAAAGAAAAAAGACAGTGTTACCCCTTATGTTTTTTTTTCGGGCCGAAATTTTGACCTTCGATATCTCGGCTCTGGAAGGGTCTAGAGCCTCCATTTTTGCGCGCTGGTCGATGTCTCGTGGCCCTCTGTCAGAATCCAGAGTTTCAAGAAGATCGGAGGGGGTCAAAATTTTGGCCAAAAAAAAAAACATAAGGGGTAACACTGTCATTTTTTTTTTTGGCCGAAATTTTGACCCCCTCCGATCTTCTTGAAACTCTGGATTCTGACAGAGGGCCACGAGACATCGACCAGCGCGCAAAAATGGAGGCTCTAGACCCTTCCAGAGCCGAGATATCGAAGGTCAAACTTTCAGCCAAAAAAGAAAAAAGACAGTGTTACCCCTTATGTTTTTTTTTCGGGCCGAAATTTTGACCTTCGATATCTCGGCTCTGGAAGGGTCTAGAGCCTCCATTTTTGCGCGCTGGTCGATGTCTCGTGGCCCTCTGTCAGAATCCAGAGTTTCAAGAAGATCGGAGGGGGTCAAAATTTTGGCCAAAAAAAAAAAACATAAGGGGTAACACTGTCATTTTTTTTTTTGGCCGAAATTTTGACCCCCTCCGATCTTCTTGAAACTCTGGATTCTGACAGAGGGCCACGAGACATCGACCAGCGCGCAAAAATGGAGGCTCTAGACCCTTCCAGAGCCGAGATATCAAAGGTCAAACTTTCAGCCAAAAAAAAAAAATGACAGTGTTACCCCTTATGTTTTTTTTTCGGGCCGAAATTTTGACCTTCGATATCTCGGCTCTGGAAGGGTCTAGAGCCTCCATTTTTGCGCGCTGGTCGATGTCTCGTGGCCCTCTGTCAGAATCCAGAGTTTCAAGAAGATCGGAGGGGGTCAAAATTTTGGCCAAAAAAAAAAAACATAAGGGGTAACACTGTCATTTTTTTTTTTGGCCGAAATTTTGACCCCCTCCGATCTTCTTGAAACTCTGGATTCTGACAGAGGGCCACGAGACATCGACCAGCGCGCAAAAATGGAGGCTCTAGACCCTTCCAGAGCCGAGATATCGAAGGTCAAACTTTCAGCCAAAAAAGAAAAAAGACAGTGTTACCCCTTATGTTTTTTTTTGGCCCGAAATTTTGACCTTCGATATCTCGGCTCTGGAAGGGTCTAGAGCCTCCATTTTTGCGCGCTGGTCGATGTCTCGTGGCCCTCTGTCAGAATCCAGAGTTTCAAGAAGATCGGAGGGGGTCAAAATTTCGGCCAAAAAAAAAATGACAGTGTTACCCCTTATGTTTTTTTTTTTTTGGCCAAAATTTTGACCCCCTCCGATCTTCTTGAAACTCTGAATTCTGACAGAGGGCCACGAGACATCGACCAGCGCGCAAAAATGGAGGCTCTAGACCCTTCCAGAGCAGAGATATCGAAGGTCAAACTTTCAGCCCAGAAAAAAAATGACAGTGTTACCCCTTATGTTTTTTTTCGGGCCGAAATTTTGACCTTCGATATCTCGGCTCTGGAAGGGTCTAGAGCCTCCATTTTTGCGCGCTGGTCGATGTCTCGTGGCCCTCTGTCAGAATCCAGAGTTTCAAGAAGATCGGAGGGGGTCAAAATTTCGGCCAAAAAAAAAAATGACAGTGTTACCCCTTATGTTTTTTTTTTTTGGCCGAAATTTTGACCCCCTCCGATCTTCTTGAAACTCTGGATTCTGACAGAGGGCCACGAGACATCGACCAGCGCGCAAAAAAGGAGGCTCTAGACCCTTCCAGAGCCGAGATATCGAAGGTCAAAATTTTGGCCCGAAAAAAAAAACATAAGGGGTAACACTGTCATTTTTTTTTTTGGCTGAAAGTTTGACCTTCGATATCTCGGCTCTGGAAGGGTCTAGAGCCTCCATTTTTGCGCGCTGGTCGATGTCTCGTGGCCCTCTGTCAGAATCCAGAGTTTCAAGAAGATCGGAGGGGGTCAAAATTTTGGCCAAAAAAAAAAAACATAAGGGGTAACACTGTCATTTTTTTTTTGGCCGAAATTTTGACCCCCTCCGATCTTCTTGAAACTCTGGATTCTGACAGAGGGCCACGAGACATCGACCAGCGCGCAAAAAAGGAGGCTCTAGACCCTTCCAGAGCCGAGATATTGAAGGTCAAAATTTCGGGCCGAAAAAAAAACATAAGGGGTAACACTGTCATTTTTTTTTTTTGGCTGAAAGTTTGACCTTCGATATCTCGGCTCTGGAAGGGTCTAGAGCCTCCATTTTTGCGCGCTGGTCGATGTCTCGTGGCCCTCTGTCAGAATCCAGAGTTTCAAGAAGATCGGAGGGGGTCAAAATTTCGGCCAAAAAAAAAAATGACAGTGTTACCCCTTATGTTTTTTTTTTTGGCCAAAATTTTGACCCCCTCCGATCTTCTTGAAACTCTGGATTCTGACAGAGGGCCACGAGACATCGACCAGCGCGCAAAAATGGAGGCTCTAGACCCTTCCAGAGCCGAGATATCGAAGGTCAAAATTTCGGGCCGAAAAAAAAACATAAGGGGTAACACTGTCATTTTTTTTTTTGGCTGAAAGTTTGACCTTCGATATCTCGGCTCTGGAAGGGTCTAGAGCCTCCTTTTTTGCGCGCTGGTCGATGTCTCGTGGCCCTCTGTCAGAATCCAGAGTTTCAAGAAGATCGGAGGGGGTCAAAATTTTGGCCAAAAAAAAAAAAACATAAGGGGTAACACTGTCATTTTTTTTTTGGCCGAAATTTTGACCCCCTCCGATCTTCTTGAAACTCTGGATTCTGACAGAGGGCCACGAGACATCGACCAGCGCGCAAAAATGGAGGCTCTAGACCCTTCCAGAGCCGAGATATCGAAGGTCAAAATTTCGGCCCGAAAAAAAAACATAAGGGGTAACACTGTCATTTTTTTTTTGGCTGAAAGTTTGACCTTCGATATCTCGGCTCTGGAAGGGTCTAGAGCCTCCATTTTTGCGCGCTGGTCGATGTCTCGTGGCCCTCTGTCAGAATCCAGAGTTTCAAGAAGATCGGAGGGGGTCAAAATTTCGGCCAAAAAAAAAAATGACAGTGTTACCCCTTATGTTTTTTTTTTTTGGCCAAAATTTTGACCCCCTCCGATCTTCTTGAAACTCTGGATTCTGACAGAGGGCCACGAGACATCGACCAGCGCGCAAAAATGGAGGCTCTAGACCCTTCCAGAGCCGAGATATCGAAGGTCAAACTTTCAGCCAAAAAAAAAATGACAGTGTTACCCCTTAAAGGAGCTGTATGTAAGATTGTGGCCAAAACTGGTACTGCAATCAGTTTCAAATTACTGTAGAGCGGTGTATCCCCTCCCCCTCCCCCCAGGTTGCCAGATATGCTGCAGGATCCAACTTTTTTTTACCCCACACGTTTGTAGCTGCAGCTGTGGTAACTAGAGCAGAGCTGGCAACCCGAATGCTGCAACACTAATGACTTCGTGATTGGTAGATCGGTGGAGGGTGGAGAATCTGACCAAAACACAACATGACAGTTGAGGGCTGCAACAACACTTTTTAAATGACAATATCCTGGCCAGACTACTGTTGTCAGTGATAAAAGTATTTGAAATGAACATGATTTCTTAATGTCTAGTGACACATCAGGGTCATTTTATGATTATTTGAAATAAATTTCTTACATACAGCTCCTTTAAGTTTTTTTTTCGGGCAGAAATTTTGACCTTCGATATCTCGGCTCTGGAAGGGTCTAGAGCCTCCATTTTTGCGCGCTGGTCGATGTCTCGTGGCCCTCTGTCAGAATCCAGAGTTTCAAGAAGATCGGAGGGGGTCAAAATTTTGGCCAAAAAAAAAAAAACATAAGGGGTAACACTGTCATTTTTTTTTTTGGCCGAAATTTTGACCCCCTCCGATCTTCTTGAAACTCTGAATTCTGACAGAGGGCCACGAGACATCGACCAGCGCGCAAAAATGGAGGCTCTAGACCCTTCCAGAGCCGAGATATCGAAGGTCAAACTTTCAGCCAAAAAAAAAATGACAGTGTTACCCCTTATGTTTTTTTTTCGGGCCGAAATTTTGACCTTCGATATCTCGGCTCTGGAAGGGTCTAGAGCCTCCATTTTTGCGCGCTGGTCGATGTCTCGTGGCCCTCTGTCAGAATCCAGAGTTTCAAGAAGATCGGAGGGGGTCAAAATTTTGGCCAAAAAAAAAAAACATAAGGGGTAACACTGTCATTTTTTTTTTTGGCCGAAATTTTGACCCCCTCCGATCTTCTTGAAACTCTGGATTCTGACAGAGGGCCACGAGACATCGACCAGCGCGCAAAAATGGAGGCTCTAGACCCTTCCAGAGCCGAGATATCGAAGGTCAAACTTTCAGCCAAAAAAAAAAAATGACAGTGTTACCCCTTATGTTTTTTTTTCGGGCCGAAATTTTGACCTTCGATATCTCGGCTCTGGAAGGGTCTAGAGCCTCCATTTTTGCGCGCTGGTCGATGTCTCGTGGCCCTCTGTCAGAATCCAGAGTTTCAAGAAGATCGGAGGGGGTCAAAATTTTGGCCAAAAAAAAAAAACATAAGGGGTAACACTGTCATTTTTTTTTTTGGCCGAAATTTTGACCCCCTCCGATCTTCTTGAAACTCTGGATTCTGACAGAGGGCCACGAGACATCGACCAGCGCGCAAAAATGGAGGCTCTAGACCCTTCCAGAGCCGAGATATCGAAGGTCAAACTTTCAGCCAAAAAAAAAAATGACAGTGTTACCCCTTATGTTTTTTTTTCGGGCCGAAATTTTGACCTTCGATATCTCGGCTCTGGAAGGGTCTAGAGCCTCCATTTTTGCGCGCTGGTCGATGTCTCGTGGCCCTCTGTCAGAATCCAGAGTTTCAAGAAGATCGGAGGGGGTCAAAATTTTGGCCAAAAAAAAAAAACATAAGGGGTAACACTGTCATTTTTTTTTTTGGCCGAAATTTTGACCCCCTCCGATCTTCTTGAAACTCTGGATTCTGACAGAGGGCCACGAGACATCGACCAGCGCGCAAAAATGGAGGCTCTAGACCCTTCCAGAGCCGAGATATCGAAGGTCAAACTTTCAGCCAAAAAAGAAAAAAGACAGTGTTACCCCTTATGTTTTTTTTTCGGGCCGAAATTTTGACCTTCGATATCTCGGCTCTGGAAGGGTCTAGAGCCTCCATTTTTGCGCGCTGGTCGATGTCTCGTGGCCCTCTGTCAGAATCCAGAGTTTCAAGAAGATCGGAGGGGGTCAAAATTTTGGCCAAAAAAAAAAAACATAAGGGGTAACACTGTCATTTTTTTTTTTGGCCGAAATTTTGACCCCCTCCGATCTTCTTGAAACTCTGGATTCTGACAGAGGGCCACGAGACATCGACCAGCGCGCAAAAATGGAGGCTCTAGACCCTTCCAGAGCCGAGATATCAAAGGTCAAACTTTCAGCCAAAAAAAAAAAATGACAGTGTTACCCCTTATGTTTTTTTTTCGGGCCGAAATTTTGACCTTCGATATCTCGGCTCTGGAAGGGTCTAGAGCCTCCATTTTTGCGCGCTGGTCGATGTCTCGTGGCCCTCTGTCAGAATCCAGAGTTTCAAGAAGATCGGAGGGGGTCAAAATTTTGGCCAAAAAAAAAAAACATAAGGGGTAACACTGTCATTTTTTTTTTTGGCCGAAATTTTGACCCCCTCCGATCTTCTTGAAACTCTGGATTCTGACAGAGGGCCACGAGACATCGACCAGCGCGCAAAAATGGAGGCTCTAGACCCTTCCAGAGCCGAGATATCGAAGGTCAAACTTTCAGCCAAAAAAAAAAAATGACAGTGTTACCCCTTATGTTTTTTTTTCGGGCCGAAATTTTGACCTTCGATATCTCGGCTCTGGAAGGGTCTAGAGCCTCCATTTTTGCGCGCTGGTCGATGTCTCGTGGCCCTCTGTCAGAATCCAGAGTTTCAAGAAGATCGGAGGGGGTCAAAATTTTGGCCAAAAAAAAAAAACATAAGGGGTAACACTGTCATTTTTTTTTTTGGCCGAAATTTTGACCCCCTCCGATCTTCTTGAAACTCTGGATTCTGACAGAGGGCCACGAGACATCGACCAGCGCGCAAAAATGGAGGCTCTAGACCCTTCCAGAGCCGAGATATCGAAGGTCAAACTTTCAGCCAAAAAAAAAAAATGACAGTGTTACCCCTTATGTTTTTTTTTCGGGCCGAAATTTTGACCTTCGATATCTCGGCTCTGGAAGGGTCTAGAGCCTCCATTTTTGCGCGCTGGTCGATGTCTCGTGGCCCTCTGTCAGAATCCAGAGTTTCAAGAAGATCGGAGGGGGTCAAAATTTTGGCCAAAAAAAAAAAAACATAAGGGGTAACACTGTCATTTTTTTTTTTGGCCGAAATTTTGACCCCCTCCGATCTTCTTGAAACTCTGGATTCTGACAGAGGGCCACGAGACATCGACCAGCGCGCAAAAATGGAGGCTCTAGACCCTTCCAGAGCCGAGATATCGAAGGTCAAACTTTCAGCCAAAAAAAAAAATGACAGTGTTACCCCTTATGTTTTTTTTTCGGGCCGAAATTTTGACCTTCGATATCTCGGCTCTGGAAGGGTCTAGAGCCTCCTTTTTTTGCGCGCTGGTCGATGTCTCGTGGCCCTCTGTCAGAATCCAGAGTTTCAAGAAGATCGGAGGGGGTCAAAATTTTGGCCAAAAAAAAAAAACATAAGGGGTAACACTGTCATTTTTTTTTTGGCCGAAATTTTGACCCCCTCCGATCTTCTTGAAACTCTGGATTCTGACAGAGGGCCACGAGACATCGACCAGCGCGCAAAAATGGAGGCTCTAGACCCTTCCAGAGCCGAGATATCGAAGGTCAAAATTTCGGCCCGAAAAAAAAACATAAGGGGTAACACTGTCATTTTTTTTTTTGGCTGAAAGTTTGACCTTCGATATCTCGGCTCTGGAAGGGTCTAGAGCCTCCATTTTTGCGCGCTGGTCGATGTCTCGTGGCCCTCTGTCAGAATCCAGAGTTTCAAGAAGATCGGAGGGGGTCAAAATTTCGGCCAAAAAAAAAAATGACAGTGTTACCCCTTATGTTTTTTTTTTTTTGGCCAAAATTTTGACCCCCTCCGATCTTCTTGAAACTCTGGATTCTGACAGAGGGCCACGAGACATCGACCAGCGCGCAAAAATGGAGGCTCTAGACCCTTCCAGAGCCGAGATATCGAAGGTCAAACTTTCAGCCAAAAAAAAAATGACAGTGTTACCCCTTATGTTTTTTTTTCGGGCAGAAATTTTGACCTTCGATATCTCGGCTCTGGAAGGGTCTAGAGCCTCCATTTTTGCGCGCTGGTCGATGTCTCGTGGCCCTCTGTCAGAATCCAGAGTTTCAAGAAGATCGGAGGGGGTCAAAATTTTGGCCAAAAAAAAAAAAACATAAGGGGTAACACTGTCATTTTTTTTTTTGGCCGAAATTTTGACCCCCTCCGATCTTCTTGAAACTCTGGATTCTGACAGAGGGCCACGAGACATCGACCAGCGCGCAAAAATGGAGGCTCTAGACCCTTCCAGAGCCGAGATATCGAAGGTCAAACTTTCAGCCAAAAAAAAAATGACAGTGTTACCCCTTATGTTTTTTTTTCGGGCCGAAATTTTGACCTTCGATATCTCGGCTCTGGAAGGGTCTAGAGCCTCCATTTTTGCGCGCTGGTCGATGTCTCGTGGCCCTCTGTCAGAATCCAGAGTTTCAAGAAGATCGGAGGGGGTCAAAATTTTGGCCAAAAAAAAAAAACATAAGGGGTAACACTGTCATTTTTTTTTTTGGCCGAAATTTTGACCCCCTCCGATCTTCTTGAAACTCTGGATTCTGACAGAGGGCCACGAGACATCGACCAGCGCGCAAAAATGGAGGCTCTAGACCCTTCCAGAGCCGAGATATCGAAGGTCAAAATTTCGGGCCGAAAAAAAAACATAAGGGGTAACACTGTCATTTTTTTTTTTGGCTGAAAGTTTGACCTTCGATATCTCGGCTCTGGAAGGGTCTAGAGCCTCCTTTTTTTGCGCGCTGGTCGATGCCTCGTGGCCCTCTGTCAGAATCCAGAGTTTCAAGAAGATCGGAGGGGGTCAAAATTTTGGCCAAAAAAAAAAAACATAAGGGGTAACACTGTCATTTTTTTTTTGGCCGAAATTTTGACCCCCTCCGATCTTCTTGAAACTCTGGATTCTGACAGAGGGCCACGAGACATCGACCAGCGCGCAAAAATGGAGGCTCTAGACCCTTCCAGAGCCGAGATATCGAAGGTCAAAATTTCGGCCCGAAAAAAAAACATAAGGGGTAACACTGTCATTTTTTTTTTTGGCAGAAATTTTGACCTTCGATATCTCGGCTCTGGAAGGGTCTAGAGCCTCCATTTTTGCGCGCTGGTCGATGTCTCGTGGCCCTCTGTCAGAATCCAGAGTTTCAAGAAGATCGGAGGGGGTCAAAATTTTGGCCAAAAAAAAAAAAACATAAGGGGTAACACTGTCATTTTTTTTTTTGGCCGAAATTTTGACCCCCTCCGATCTTCTTGAAACTCTGGATTCTGACAGAGGGCCACGAGACATCGACCAGCGCGCAAAAATGGAGGCTCTAGACCCTTCCAGAGCCGAGATATCGAAGGTCAAACTTTCAGCCAAAAAAAAAAATGACAGTGTTACCCCTTATGTTTTTTTTTCGGGCCGAAATTTTGACCTTCGATATCTCGGCTCTGGAAGGGTCTAGAGCCTCCATTTTTGCGCGCTGGTCGATGTCTCGTGGCCCTCTGTCAGAATCCAGAGTTTCAAGAAGATCGGAGGGGTTCAAAATTTTGGCCAAAAAAAAAAAACATAAGGGGTAACACTGTCATTTTTTTTTTTGGCCGAAATTTTGACCCCCTCCGATCTTCTTGAAACTCTGGATTCTGACAGAGGGCCACGAGACATCGACCAGCGCGCAAAAAAGGAGGCTCTAGACCCTTCCAGAGCCGAGATATCGAAGGTCAAAATTTCGGCCCGAAAAAAAAACATAAGGGGTAACACTGTCATTTTTTTTTTTTTGGCTGAAAGTTTGACCTTCGATATCTCGGCTCTGGAAGGGTCTAGAGCCTCCATTTTTGCGCGCTGGTCGATGTCTCGTGGCCCTCTGTCAGAATCCAGAGTTTCAAGAAGATCGGAGGGGGTCAAAATTTCGGCCAAAAAAAAAAATGACAGTGTTACCCCTTATGTTTTTTTTTTGGCCAAAATTTTGACCCCCTCCGATCTTCTTGAAACTCTGGATTCTGACAGAGGGCCACGAGACATCGACCAGCGTGCAAAAATGGAGGCTCTAGACCCTTCCAGAGCCGAGATATCGAAGGTCAAAATTTCGGCCCGAAAAAAAAACATAAGGGGTAACACTGTGATTTTTTTTTTGGCTGAAAGTTTGACCTTCGATATCTCGGCTCTGGAAGGGTCTAGAGCCTCCATTTTTGCGCGCTGGTCGATGTCTCGTGGCCCTCTGTCAGAATCCAGAGTTTCAAGAAGATCGGAGGGGGTCAAAATTTTGGCCAAAAAAAAAAAACATAAGGGGTAACACTGTCATTTTTTTTTTGGCCGAAATTTTGACCCCCTCCGATCTTCTTGAAACTCTGGATTCTGACAGAGGGCCACGAGACATCGACCAGCGCGCAAAAATGGAGGCTCTAGACCCTTCCAGAGCCGAGATATCGAAGGTCAAAATTTCGGCCCGAAAAAAAACATAAGGGGTAACACTGTCATTTTTTTTCTGGGCTGAAAGTTTGACCTTCGATATCTCGGCTCTGGAAGGGTCTAGAGCCTCAATTTTTGCACCTAGGTCTAAGTCTCATGGCCCTCTATCAGAATCCAGAGTGTTGAGAAGATTGGAGAAACTCAAAATTTCGCCCCCTGGAAAAAAACGACAGTGTAACCCCTTTCGTTTTTTTCGGGGGGCGAAATTTTGAGTTTCTCCAAAGATCCCACGTAGCGTTTATGCCGTTATAAAAATAATGGGTTTAACGTGGGATCTCAATATCTCAGCGCTGGAAGGATCTAGAGCCTCCATTTTTGCACTCAGATCTTAGTCTCTTGGCCCTCTATCGGAATCCAGAGTTTCAAGAAAATCAGACGAACTAAAATTTTCGACCCAAAAAAAAAAAGAGTGTTACCCCTTTTTTTTGGTGCGAAAAAATACTTTTCTCAAATCTTCTCAAAACTCTGGATTCTGATAGAGGGCCATGAGACTAAGACCTGAGTGCAAAAATGGAGTCTCTTGACCCTTCCAGAGCTGAGATATTGAGATCCTACGTAGCATTGAT
Source organism: Cyprinella venusta (assembly GCA_038021265.1). Lineage (NCBI taxonomy): Eukaryota > Metazoa > Chordata > Actinopteri > Cypriniformes > Leuciscidae > Cyprinella > Cyprinella venusta. The sequence continues at coordinate 21,808,430 of CM075874.1, read as the reverse complement.
GCCATTATAAAAATATTGGGCTCGCGGACGGTGGAATTTCGGGACGGCCCCTGGTGCCACAGACTCAGGGGGCCTCCCTGAGTGCAGTAAAATGGTTTTCATCCCAAAATTTTGAAAGCTAAGCTTTAAAACTACATGTTTACAAACACACTATTTGTCTAATAACCCACTATTTTTATAATGGCATAAATGCTAGGTGGGATCTCAATATCTCAGCTCAGGAAGGGTCTAGATACTCCATTTTTGCACCCAGGTCTAAGTTTAACTGCCCTCTATCAGAATCCACAGTTTTGAGAAGATTGGAGAAACTCAAATTTTTGCCCCCCGAAAAAAAAAAAACGGCAGTGTAACCCCTTTCGTTTTTTTTCAGGGGGCGAAATTTTGAGATATTATTCTTTAAAAATTAGTTTGTTTTAGTCTTTTTAGTTTCAGTGCAAGTATTACTTTGGAGCATTTAGACTTGATTTCACAGAGCTTTATGGCTCATATAGAGCACAGCAGAGAGTCTCTTTCAGAATCACAGAGCCACAAGAGGAGCTGTGGACTAAGTGGCCTTCTGAAAATGGCTTTATGAGTTATGATCGCTTCAGGGCAACGCTTACACCAACCCTCAGGAATACCAATTTTATTAAAATGAGTTTTGGCATTCTATCTTTTCGACTCGTTCTGGAAATGAGAGTGAGAGTGGAACATAAAAACTTAGTGTATAAAAATGCAAGAGTAAATTAAACTGGATCAACACATGCAACTCTTGTGCAAATACTCAGTCGTTTTGCTGATGAATTACCAGAGTATAGCTATAATGTACGTTTTGTTAGAAGCTAACAGAGACAAAACTGATATATAGCTGATGAACTATGAACTAGATATTGATTTAATAATGTTCTATATGCATTTCTATTTCATTTTGTTCCGTATTTCATTTTATTTCATAATACATCTAACCTCACAGCCTTGACCAATCTTTAATTATTATTCATTAATGCGAACAACCTTGAGATAAAATAGGTATAAGCCAACATTTATATTGAAAAGCATCACAATTTTGTAGAAACAATGGGAACAAGACAGGAACATACAAGGAAGTAGTGCATAAATGTGCTGGAGTGAAATCACACAGCTTACTCTGTATCAATGATATTTTGTGAATATAGAAATTACTGTTGACTGAAGCATTCACTTTGTAGGAAGCAATCAAATCAATCTTTTCAGAAGTATACAATTTCATTGAATGTTTTTCTAGCAGAGGATAGACAGGCAGAGAAGGAGAGCGAGAGAGTAAGGGAGAAGGAGAGGGCAAGGACAACAAAATCCAAATGCGAGTAATTTGATCTGAAATATCAAACATTTATCAATATTTATCAACCTCAAGAAATTAAAAATATACATGATGTACTCAGATTTACATGCACAACTTGAATCAATTTGAAATTAGTTTTGGCCCAATAGAGCCATGAATTGTATTTGAAATGAAAAGGAAGGGACTTCAAATCAAGGGGATTGGAGCAGAAATACAAGACAACTACGCATTAACACAATCACACACACACACACACGCACACATGCTTATTTCACTCTTTGTCACTGGCTCAGTCAAGCACCTGAGGGATGATGAAGAGGGAGCCAGAAGAAACAGTATACGCAAAGGAAAAGAGGAATAATCAGATGAGTGGTGCTCCACAGGTGGGTGAAGCCATTTAACTGGATCAAAAAGAGGCTCTACCTGATCTAACTTTAAATGTGCCAGTAAAGAAGATCATTACCCACACCGAGGCTGTGGAATCTCTCCACCGTTTTGGTGTAAGGCTAGCATTATGGGTTTTGATTGGTTTATTCTGAGTATATAACAGATGGGCTTTGGCTTTAATTTTGATTTTATGTTTTCATGTTTATGTTTTTTGAATTGGGTATGAATCTGTAGAGTAGCATTGTGTGGTAAGACACATCTTACAAACAACAAGTACAACCCCAAATCAGAAAAAGTTGGGAAATTTTGTAAAATGCAATAAAATCAAGAATCTGATTCTGATTCAATCTTTCAGAAATGGGACATGTCACCAGTGCTGGAGTACACAGGAATGACTGCGGCAACACTGAATTCCGAGAACTGAAAAACAGTGAAGCACTCACTTTTTCACCCTCAACCAGCCGTCAAAACACACAAACACAAAAACCTGCTTTGCGACCACCGCTGCACTGCACTGTAGAAATCACCAGCACTGGGTGAGTCTTTCCAAAAGAACACTGACACACTCGCTTGTTGAAATCAACAGCATGCGAATCACACACCCCAATTACATTGGCTCGTTCCAATAGTACTCGAGGAACAGAGGCTCCCTGACGCGATCCCCATTTAGTCGACCATACATCGAATACGTCCGACATTATCGACTGAAAGGGAACTGCTATTCTAATAACAATTTCTTTCTGAAAAAACTTACAACAAATTACGTCATGACTGGTGATTCAATAACCGTACTACAAAAAAAGTACTCCGCAATGAACTTGGATGTTTAAATTTCAACTTAAATTAAACTGTTAAAATCAGTTAAATCTTGAATAACGTATAAAAAAGTTAAAAATTGCTTAACTTATTAATACATATGTTTGTCATAACTTATTGCTCATGTCATTTTTTACAGTGCAGTTTCACCAGGTACTAAATGTGCAGAGAAATATTTGTCATTTTTTCTATAACTCTTCGACTGCATTTCCCCAAATCTAGCTCTTAGAATTAAATATTGCAGACAGCATGTGCCAATAAATAGTGCTATCAGCATGTGCAATTCATTCTTGGTGAACTCATTCCCACCCTCAGTGCACAATTACATTGTGAGCAATAACAGCAGAGAAAACAATTTGCTTACTAACCCTCTAAAACCTACAGGGAGTCCACTTTATTGGTCATATCTTTCTGTCTGTCTGCATGGTGAGGACATGTCTAATGTTCTTAAAAAAATAAATCAATGAATCATATAAATAGCTAAAAAATAATTCATAGTAATAAGAATGTGGGTTAATGCTGCTCTGAATAGATCACTTTCTCAGTGATTGTGGTGGGTGGTGTCAGTGAGATACCATAACCAGAGGGTGCAAGAATGAGCAAGGAAGATATGCACACTGGCTGCTCCATACTGTGCATTTAGTAGCAGAGATAGTGTTGTCCTACAGCTTTGATAAATGCTAAACAGACTCTGAGTGGCCCCCACAGGCGATGAGCTGCAAACAGTGGCTACCTACTTCAGTGGCATATTAAATATGGGGCTGGCAGGGCACTTGACTATGAGGGGTATGTGATGTTTTCTGTCTTACTGCCTCATAGTTACTGTAGAAGAAATGAATAATGAGGCAAAAGTTTGGCTCCATTAGTTCAAGAAAAGTGCAAAAAAGTTTTAAATTACATAACTTGTCTGTGATTTTAATTGGCTCCAAAGCTTAGTGATATGGAATATGGATTTTTTTCGGTCATATCAGAACTAATATAGTGCATGTCATGGATTACATAAAATACACTCCACTTCAATGTGAATGCATGAAGCTTCTCGATTCCTCTTGTTTTTTACTATCTCTGATCAGAGCATCTTATCTTATTTTTCATGTGTCATCACTCCCTGTTTATCATATTCTTTCTTTTTAGTGTGAAAATTTTGTATTAATCAGGACGTTTGGTTGATGTAGAGAAAGTGGCTGAAGAGAGAGTTTATTCTGTAACATCTGCTAATTATCCCCACTCTCTAGTTCATAGTCTGTTTGATCTGCCGTCCTGTGGAGTATGAGCACATGGCAACAGGTCTGCCAGCAAAGAGGCTGTATTTGGGGCATGGGAGGGCAACCATTGCACACACTACTTCCCCTTATGGCTCTCCCTAAAGGTAGCCTGGCTTATCAGATATCTGTATGGATCCTCGTCGAGATTGTCAACAAAAACATTTTAAAAAAAATAATTTGACCCTTTCATAATCTTTGATCAAGAAAGGCACAAACCAAGCTGTCAGAGAGGCAGAAGACAAACTGTTACCATCTTCCTTCCATCTGTCCTTCCATGATCTTTTTATGTTTTTATTTTCCAGTTGCATTAGAAGCAACCAGACATGCTTGCTAGAGACAAATTTGCCGTCATCATACTGTATTTATTAAAAAAAAACAGAGCCAACACAGTTTGAGTTAGAGTTTAGAGATATGAATCACCAATCCGTTTAGTGCCAGTGAGAGACTACAGAGCAGAGCTCCTCCTTTCCAGAGCAGACAACTTGTACCTGAGAGAGTTAATTAGTGCAAATGTGCAGTTGTGTTATTGGGCCACTGCAGGCAACGAGAAGCATCATTAACACAAAACCACTGTCCCTCAGATCTGAGCAGTGAAGCACTTCTCATTTGAAATGAAGGTGTGTTAACCTTCACTAAATTTGACATGTATTATGCCATTTTTCTTTTTTTTTTTTTTTTTTTTGAGGTGAGTAAATACCAGTTCAGCCACAATCCTCCTCTAGGCAAAATGCCAATCGCTGCTCCCTGTCATCCAAAGTCTAAAAAGTCCTGAGTTTTAAAAGCCTAGAGTGAAAATCCAGACCTCAAAGACACTAGTAATGACAAAGCTGTCGTTCTTGGAATTAAATTTAATTTATTATTTTTCCCATGACATTATCTTACAGATGAAAATATGTTTGGCTCTACCAAAATAAGAGTGAATAAAAAGCATCTTAAACATGAATGAACAATCAAGTGCCTGTTATTTGTTATTACTTACATTACAAAATATGAATACATAAATACAATTCAAGATTTTACACTTTAAATAGATTGAAAAAAAACATTATTGCATGTCCACACTACAGCTGAGCAAGTCCAAACTCACTCTACCCTACTAACAACACAGAAAATGAAATCAAATAAAACAGGGATGTCTTCACCCAAAGTGGTGAACACTGCTAAATCCATTAGAGATACAATAGCTCAAACACATGCTGTATTTCTGCACCAAGTAATCATGTCAATTTGCATTAAAAAATGAAAAAAAAAAAATCTGAATTTTACTCTGAATAATTCTGAAGTTTCATGTACATTTTGCTTAGTCAGTTTAACTTTGCTCAAGGATATTTTCCCTAGTTCTTCATTAATAAAACCCTTTGAATACTTGCTGGGTAACTATAAAAATATGCTAATTATGCTTATTACTAATTGAAAAAGGCATTAACATTCTAATTTGACTTCAGGTTATGCTTAATTTCAGCCAACTGCTGAATGGGCTCAACTGCTGATAAATCACAGTGCGGTAGGGCAGGAGAGGATCATCTGGGTGTTAATGCGGGGAGACGATGGCTGTATAAAGAATGGAATGGTAAACAACAGGAGAGGTTCTGTTGTTAATGAATAGAAATGGTGGCTGTATAAAAAAATGGAATGGTAAACAAAAGTAAAAAGTCTTGCAATCTTTGAATTGACACTGCAACAGAGATTAAACAAAAATAAATCACTACTCAACAGGAACTTTGGCTGAGAGGAGAACCTAAACATCAGAAAGTTCACAGCACAATTGGAGGATATTTCATGTCAGAACTATAGTCTTTTTCATTCTCATTTCCCCTCTCATTCTGACCAGAACTAGCTGATTGGTCCAGGGTGGCGCTGAAGGTCCTGGCTGTGGAAAAGAGGGTGTAGTAGGGGGTGGATCTGCAGAGTGCTGGCAGCAGCAGCAACAGCAGCAGCAGCCATGGGCATTGGACTGAGCATCGTTGGGAGCAGAGAAGTGGGAGGCAGGGGGTGGAGAGTTATCCCAGGAACATGATGGTGAGGGTGAACTGGGTGGAAAGATGAGGCGGGGATCAGGTGGAGGGGTTGAGCTGCCAACATAGTAGCTGGCGGCACTGAAAAGAAGGCAGCAGGAATTGGATGGGCAAATTGGGGCTGAGAGAGGGTGGGATGAAGGGGTGAAAGCAGGGCAACAGGTGAAGAGTGAGGAGCAATAGAAGAGGGTGGAGAAGAGGGCTGGAGTATGTTGTATGGTAGACAGGCTGAAAGTGTAGTCTGGTCAGGTGGCTCTGCAGTTGGTACTGGTAAATGGCTCATGTCCACAGTTACTTGCTCTTGAAGGTGCTGCTGCTGCTGCATGTGCTGCTGGGCCTGGAGCTGAAGCAATTTGTATTTCTCAATCTCATCATTGGTGAAGGTAATTGGTTGCTCAGAAATGGGAGGGGTGGTGCATTTTGGACAGTGAATCCCTGCAATTTCTGCATTGTCTGCTTGGTCACTGATGTTAAGTGTTTGCGATAAAGTCTTGTCTGGTCCCAGAGCTAAAGTAGAACTGATTTCTGTTGATCTATCCTCCTTGGCAATTTCAAAACAGGCATGGGATGCACTGTAATTTTGCCCATGTGTTTGTGGTAAGTGTTCTGAAGTCTTACTCTCAATTTGAGGTATAACTTGTTGATTTGATGGGACAGATGAAGATGTTGGAAGCTGGTTACTAATACTGGTACTTGCATCTTTATTTATCCCTATTTTTCTTGCCCCTTTCTTAATAGAGGGTAATTTACCAATTAGCGGAAGTGAGAGGGTGACATTTGCTTTCTTTACTCTAGGATCCTTCTCAACCAACTGGTCTTTTGGCATTGGCTTAGATTTATGAGTATCATCTTCCTTCCCTATACTTGATTGTAAGGAATTAGACTGAGCTACATTGTTACTTGTAGCTAATGCGGGTGAGTGACCCCTCTTTCTCAGAGGAGATGATTTGGTCTTGACCAGTCTCTCAGATGGCCACCCAGAATGACTGCAATGTTTCTGGCTCTGTCCAGTTGGAGATGGCCTACTATGGGAATTAGACAACCAGTCCCCATTAAGATCAGAGATGCTAATGCTACTAGAGGGACTGGGGCTACGAATGGACACTGGCTTGTTATACCACTTGTCTTCACTTCTTTCTGAACTTGACCAAGGACATTCTTCCCTCTCCTGGCACCTCCTACCTACAGGGCTAAGTCTTTCATACCACCAATCCCTGACATCCTTTAGAGGTTCAGGACTGTCATAGACTCTATAAAACAACTGCCTGCCTGTATGTTGAGTTCTATGCTCTCTCTGTTTTTGCTCCTCAACAATTTTTTTGTTTCTTCTGATGCTGTATCTCTCATGCTGATCTGGGCTGTTATAAACCGTTGAACATTTCCTTTTATTGTAGATGTAAGAGTCTGTGTAATCCCAACTGTCTCCTGCATGTCTGAAATCTCTGCATGGGCTATTACTGTAGTGAGGAACAATGTAAGAGGAACTTCTAATGCAAGACCTGGGCTGACTGTGCTCCTTTCTCAAAGAGTATGGATAGTTTGATCTTGGTGAGGCGGACCGTCTACCCATGTGGTACATAGGCCATTCTCCATCTGAGGTCAAGTCTGACAGGCCACTCCACGACCCAGATTTGTCACTGTTGGGAGTAGAGGCAGCATCCCTCTTTGACTCATAGGTGTTGTCATACCAGCGATAATTATCCTCTCTTCCTGTCGTGTTGTGAACAGAATATGACAAAGGCCTCCGCCTTACCAAGCGCAGTGCTGACACAAGCCCCCTCATCGTTTGACATTTCTTCCTTTTACGTGCTGGGGCGGAAAGCGAGCTTACAACGATGCTTTTGAGGCTGTGCTCTGGGGTGTCACTTTCATTTGAAGTCTCATCTCTCACTGATCTTTTCCTCTTCCCCAGCTTGTGCCTCCTCTCAGTGCATTCTTGCTTGTATTGTGACTTGTCGGTTGGAGTGCATTGGAATTCAAAGTGTCCTCCAACTTCTGTCTGCGAGCTGGTTTTGAATGCGCACCCCGCTTGCCGGATCTTGACAGCATCTAATTTATACCTACGATTTTTCCCCTTTCTCCTGTGTTTCTGTTTCTTTGGTTTTAAAATGCCTAATTTATCTTCTGGAACATCCTGTGTTTGTGGCATAGCTCTGTCATTCTGGCCAGTGAGCTTGTCAACAACACCAAGATCCGTCCCTTTTGTGCTTTTGTCTCTGCCCTCCTTGTGTTTTATATAGTAGTAGAGAGGGTTACAGCTGTAAGATACGCGTGGCTTGTCAGAAGTGTACTGTACCAGCTCAAAAGGCCATTTTGTCACACTTCCGTCCTTGCTGACTACATTAAGGAAAGAACCTATATTTTCATCCTTGCACACTCTGTGTATTTTATACTCTTCTGTCTCTTTTTCTGATACACAGTCCTTCCCATTATGCATAGTACCCTGTTCGCAGATTTTCTGTGTATGGTGGTGTGAGCCTTTGAGTATTTGGAGCTGGCCTTGGGCCATGGTACCCTGTCCATCTGTGTAAACAGTAGGGCCGGGGCACTTGAGGCATTCTCTCCCCTCTGATCCCGCATAAGCCCCCTCTGCTCTGGGCCTCTGCCCCCCATCATGCAATCTGTCCTCTGAACCAGCTGGCTTCCAGTTTGCTCCAGGACTGTGTGTGTCAGGACACCCCAGCTTCTCTGGGTGACTTGTGCTGTAGTTTGCCTGAATTTCAGAGCTCTCCACATGTTTTGCTTGTGCTTCTGTTTGAGGTGTTTGAGAGTCTTCATCCACCCAGCCCAGAGTCAGTGGATCATGGGACAGATCATGGTCATCATTATTTGGGGTTCTGGGTGAGCATGAGCCCGACCAAAGGGCTTCCAGGGCGAGTCTGTGCTTGTGGCGCTGGAGCTCTTGATAGTCACTGGCCTCCTCAAGTCCATCACTAAACACAGAAGCACAGGAGTCAAGCTTTAGTTGAGCTCGTCTAGAGAAACAGAATGAGACTCCTGCCCTAGGGCTCCGGTGTCCTGCAGAGGATTTTGTTGGTGAGGGGTGTTTTTCGTGGCATGGCTGTTGATGTGTGGGCATACGAGTGGAGGACAAGCCTTTCAATGAGGTGTTTGTAGAGATAGGATTTGAGTTTTGAACCAAGGATCCTGTTGGTTTTGTGTCAAACTTGCTACTGCCAGCAGAGAGGATTTGAACGGGATCCTTATCCTTGTTTGTGGACCTTAACTTTGGACCTTTTCTGTCATCACTGTTGGCAAGAATGGAAGACAGTGTTATAATTAGGCAGTGCTGAAAGATCTCAAATCTCTTTAAATCTAATATAGTGTATGCATTATATAAAGAATGCATTTACAGCACACTCTCACATTGAGACTAAATATATTATGATTTACCTATCTCTTTGCTGTTTGAGTTGTGCAAGCTGGTGCAGTCGTTTCAGAGCTCGTTTCTGTTTTTTCTCATCTTTCCAGGACTTGGAGGAGACATTGCGTGCAAATTCTCTCTGCTTCAACTCTTTCAGCCTCTGTAAGGCAAAACAGGCAGATGATAATGAGAGATAAGAAGTTCTGAAAACTTAAGGCTTTCCTCGAAAACAGCATTTGTTTGGCTTGGATAAAGACCATAAAGAATGCATATCCAGGAGGAAAAAATAAACTTCAATTCAGGTCTAACCTTGGGTTCAATTGGGGCAGAACAATCCGAAACAGCCTTACGACACTTTTGATTAAAAAAAAGATACAAAAATATCTCTTTCTAACACTAAGACTACAGTCAATCAATTTCCCACATAAAAGGCTGGAAAAGGCACAGACCACATCGATGGATGCCTGTCTATATACTGTATAACTTCATCCCTTTAGGGTTGAGGAGAAAAAACAATTGAAACAATGAAAACTAAATCAGCAAGTCAAGTCAACAACCACAAAACAATAAAAGTATCAGTGGTGCGTGATTTTGTTCCGCAGACATGAACGGAAAGTCATATGATCATAGCCAAACACTTTTGAATTTACTCAGCAAGGGAATTTAAGAGAAAGCCATATTTGTCTTGACTCATCATGAAAGGCATTGACAATGTAACTCACTGCACCCCCTCGCTCCACAGTACACAGGTGACATAGGTGTTTAATTTGGTCTGGTAATAAAATACAATCACACATGAAAGTAAGGAAAAAACACACTGCTGTCTTTAATTATTAGCCAAAATATGGAAATGGGCTATGACGTGTGTGTTGCAAACTCAAAGTACCTTAGGTTTTTCCAAAACTCTTGTATTTTTGTGATCACATGCATGCACAACCTATACCAAGATTTTGTTGGTGGTGTGAAGGGAGTGGCAAGAGGAGGACAGTTCCCCTCTGCTGCATAGTGACAAGCACTGACAGGGAAAAAAACTGTATCTGTGAGACGTTAGCAAGCTAACTCCCAACAGAGGTTGCTGACTTTATACAGCAAAACACACTAATGATGCCTGCTTCAAGGGAGCCTCACAGAAGAGAGCTTGTCAGAGTATATACACACACACTCACTAGAGGAACCACAAAAACGTCAGTGTATACTCACATAAAAACCTTCACCTTTCAAAAACAACATTGATATGATAAATTATCAAACTCAGATTTCATTTAAAAACTGTTAATTCAGTAAACAATACTTTAATTCATAAAAAGATTGCTTATGATATTAGCACATAGTTTCATTCATTATCATAATGAGAGATAAATGGTTTTGATAAATTTTGTGATGACATCACAAATTTCCATACATATAAAATGTACTGCAAATAAGAGTCACTTAGAGAGAATGAAGTAAAAAAAATAGACACAATTTTCCTTGTCTTCAGATTCCGACCTTTGCTCATCAAAAAAATGTTTCATTCTAAAAAAAGCATAATACCACAGATCTGTTACAAAACCTATGTAGAGAGCAGCCTCACTGCATAGTGGCTACATAAGAAACTGCCTTCTAAGTGGGTTGTTGCATTTAAAAACATGACACACAGACAAGTGGAATGGAAAAAATGCAAGGTCTTCAGGTGCGTTTTTTTTTTTTAAAGCACAATGGTCAAACACGTCTATCTCGTGCGGGCTTACATGGACAAATAATGGAAAAGCAGTGTAGCGGAAGGCAAAAAGCGGAGGCAGTATCTACCAGTTATAGAACTTTGGAAAGCACTACAATACACTGATAAAGAGTGAAATAATTTCAACAGTATTTGAAGTTTGCATGTTGCTAAGCTAACAATGAACCTTTCTAAAAAGTATAAAAATTCACAGCAATAAAGAAATATAATTTTAAATATGCGCTGCATTATTTATCTATACTTTTCAGAGAATGAAATTCATTTATCTTGGATTTATTTTCCATAGGTTTACTAGACATTCAAGTCTCATATAAATATGCTAAATCCCATGTTTTAAAATAATAACCCATCAGGTCAGCCTCATTTTCTAATTAAGTGATACTCCAGAAAGCACTGCTCTCTCTCTTTCTCTCTCTTTGAAACACAATGATGGTTTTGACAGAATGAGATGTTTATGGTATAAAACCATTCCATGACTGATATGATTGATAAGGCACATTAAAGCATATGTCTAAATGCTCTACTCATAATTAGCTTTGGATATTCTCATATCCATGATGCCTTAGAATTTGCCCTTCAGAAGATAGATTTTTTTATTGAAAAAACAAAAAGGTTCTATCTACAAAGTCGAACTCTAACTTGGCTCTATAAGGTTCTATCTGCATGAGCCAATCAGCACTTCAAATGCACAGAAGAGGACCAATCAGAATCAACTTTTATATGTCGGGTCGCCGGCTTTTTCCTTCAAGACAAGAAGAAACCCCATAAAGGCATTATGCTATACATTTACAGTGAATTCAATATTCACTAAATTGTGAAGTCTTATGTGGCTGAACTTTATATTTTATTATTTTCTTTATTGTGCATTATTGGTTATTATTATTAATAACTTTTATTATTATAGTTATTATTATTTGAATTATACAAATATGCAGTGAGTAAATTGAATATTTCAGAAAACCATTCAACATGCAAGTGTGTGTGTGTGTGTGTGTGTGTGCGTGCGTGCGTGCGTGCGTGTTTGTGTGTTTGTGTTTGTTTGAAAGTATGTGTTGTGAATTCTCTCCCTTTAAATATTGAGTTGGTTACGTGGGTGACGTTTTAAGTTGCGTTGTACGCAAATACCGTAGTGCAGCGTTCTCAGAACGTACGGACTAAGTGTAATTGCCTATTCACAAACAAAGCCACACCTGTTGATCATCTTGTGCACGCGTTCATGTGCAGTGTATATGTGCAAGAGAAAGTTTATGACAAAGTAAGTTTCCTTCTTTTTTATATTGTTAATATTGCGGTTTAAATACAATCTTACGATCTGTGCCGAGTTAGATAATGTTTGTTATGTTTAGCGATCTTTCTAACGGTAATTTGATCCTGCTTAACGAGCAGATTATCCAGCTAGCATCGCAGCTCATTTTGTTTGTTTATTACATTGAAGTGAATTTCTCTGTGGATATCTTTCACTGATTGTCATTTAGTACTTCCAGTGATAATGAAGACCGTCCAATTTCTATAATTTACTTTTGGTGTTTTGTCAATTTAATTGCATTATGCAGTTTATTATAGACTCATAGGCCTATATTTCTTGATTGATATATTTCATGTATCCGTGCACTCTACAGAGATGTTTATGTTTGAGTTTGTAATTTCTTAAGTTGTTGAATAATTTAGTGAGTGAATATTTATTTCTGTTATGTTATTTATTTCAGAAACTACCATGTGTATGGTCACTCTTGTGCCTTAAACACTTAAACTCTCTGTGATGACGCCGACACCTTGACCAGAGTTCTGCAGCGGTCAATAACATAGTCCACCAGGGGCCTGTTTCAGAAAGGAGTTTAAGTGAAAACTCTAAGTGTGTTTAATTGTCCAACCCCTGTATATTGTTTGTCCATGCATGGCTTAATTGACTAAATCTGCTTTGCAGCAATTTGCCAAAAAATAAAAGGATTAAAACGTTTGCTAAACTTTTATTTGATTACCACCGTTTTTGATTAATATATTTCTATTAAATCATTAAAAAATTGGAATAAAAAACATTTAATAGAACTCAATTATTTTTCAAACATAATTTAATAAGTTATTAATGATAAAAAATAAAATCGTATTCATTAATCTTATTCATAATCAATTATTGAAGTTAGTTGATTACATATGTTTTATTGAACAAATGTTTAATTTATTTAACTGTCATTTTAACTGATGATAATAATAACTGTAATTTAAGAATGCAGTTTATATATTTAATAATTGTTTAATACCATAAACCGTGATATTTTCTGAGACGGTTCTCTACTGAGAAACTCTCCCCACCCCTGCTGTTAAACAAGTTACTCAGCAAATTTTACCCATATTTTAAATTAACTACTTCTTACTTGAGTAGATTTTTAGACTGGTATTTTTACTTAAGTAAAAATTTATCAAATTAATAGTAGCATACATTAGGTTGAATAACATTCTTCCAGTTTCACCTCTGATATTATAACAGTAAGTTACTCTAAAATAGTTATGAATTATTAACTACAAATTACATCTTCAACGGTGTATTTAGATTAATGTAATAATTACTATCTCTAGAAAGTATTGGTCTACATATTACTAAATCATATATCAACCTCAACCACTTGATTAATACAAGGAGGAGAGACAAGAAACTGCACTTTTAATGCTTTCAAATTAACAATATACAATTGCATGAATTATTCTTCAATTGATTAAAGTGTGTAGAGGGAGAAGGTTACATAAAAACACCTATTAAAAATGTATGTTAAATCCACTATTGTTTTATACTGAATTGTTCTATAGTTTATGCAGTAGGCCTATTTATTGTAATTGCATCATATTTTATTTTAAATTACAGAAGAATTAAGAGTAATCCCATTAATTAAATTACAATATTTAGACTACTTAGTAATTAATTACCCCCAAAACCTCTTTTTGTCTGGCGCTGTTGCCATGGTGACTCGTAATATTTGCGCTCCATTGATAATGGCTTTTTATAGTTGTTGTGCACACGCTTAACTCAGAGTCAGTCAACTCAAGAGTTGATTGAACTAACTCATTTCAGCTGTTCTGTAACCGAAAACTCAGAGTTTCCCATCTCAGAGTAAGTCAACTCAGAGTTCAAGCTTTAACTCAGAGTTGGTTGAACCTCCTTATTGAAACGGGCCCCAGTTTCCAGTGGGGCAATCCCCAATAGTATGTATGTATGTGTGTGTGTGTGTGCGTGCGTGCGTGCGTGTCCGTGTGTGTGTGCGAGTGTGTACGTGTGCTTACGTGTGAGAAAGTGTGTTGGTGTGTGTGTGTGTGTGAGAGAGAGAGAGAGAGAGAGAGAGAGAGAGAGAGAGAGAGAGAGAGAGAGAGAGAGAGAGAGAGAGAGAGAGAGAGAGAGAGAGTGATTAAAAAGGAAGTCTGAGATTTTTTGTGATTATTGTCACGGTGTAGTGTGGAATGAGTACAGGCTAAGGCTGACGCAAAGCTTCAATACAAAACATTTACTCAAAAACTCCAAACAGGTACAAGGAAGACTGGCAGAAGATTACACACACTTTGTCCCCTTGGAATTATAAAGTTCTATCTGCGTTCTGAGCAGTTTTGAGATATTAAGTTTTTGCATTACATATAGGAAAATTTATATGGGGAACAAGTCTCATTCAAACATGAAAATAACAGGGACCCTAAATGTATTCTAAACATACAATATCAAAATCCTCTCAAATTTGTAAATGGGGATTTTTGGAATGGGTCAAATGCAGATAGAAGCTTCTGATTCTAAAAAAAACACTTTTCGCTTAGAATTATAAGGTTCTATCCGACAAAACATTATTTGAACATTTAAATAAAAAAATAACGTTGTAACAATGTCTCAACATGTGTTAGAAAGTAAAATTTTATCCTTTCTATGACATTTATTTAATATTTTTTAGCACTTCCATGTTTTTAGGACATTTCAAATTTAGCTAGGTAGGTCTAAATATTTTCCCCAGTGCATAATCTTCATTTTTGGTATCAATTTGGTGGGTAATAAAACACATTGCAGAAATTATAATTTTAATCTTTAGGAATCTTAAAATCTTTAAATCTTAATCTTTAAAAGGAGCCACTGTAATACATCCGAGCAGGACTTTATTCCAGCTAAAGTGGGCCAGGTAAAATGGCTTTCTCTCTAGACCTCAATATGGCTGAAATAACATGCAAACGTTTATTGTTGTAATTAAGACCCCATTAAATAAATTGTTAAATATTTGATCTATAAGCCTTAATATGGTAAAAATTAAGACATTTTAAGACTTTAAAAACTGCAAGAAAATCGACATGCTTCAGCAAATTAATTCATAAAGTTTAATAATCATTGAAAAATTATTCACTGACTATATAATTGTCACAGTCTTTGTCTGCACCATTCTGTCTTCGTCATCTTCACTACACTTCCCAGCATCCTCTGTGATAGTCTCCACACCTGAACTCACTCCCTCAATCATCCACCTGTTCATCGTCCTGATCATCTGTGTCACCTGTCGTCACCTTGTTAGTGTTCATTTGTATCTGTATTTAGTTCTCTCTGTTTCAGTCTGAGCTTGTCGGTTCTTGATTGTGTTTCATGGATAGTGTGAGTAATCTTCTGCCAGTCTTCCTTGTACCTGTTTGGAGTTTTTGAGTAAATGTTTTGTATTGAAGCCTCAGTCTTCATTCCACACTAAACTGTGACAGAAGAACAGACCAAACATGGATTTCCCTGCAGTAAGTCTAATGTGTCTTGAGCAGGGAAACAGCTCTCTTGAGGAACACCTGGAGGTTTTCCTGGATTTTGTACCTCAAACCAGTTTCCCAGATGACTGCCTCTGCACGTTTCTACGTGTGGGACTGAACAACACCACTCTAACGCAGTTGTCTTCACCGCCTGAGGGGTCTACACCGCCTGAGGGGTCTTTACTGCCTGAGGGGTCTTCACCATCCTTGCTCCGCCCTGGTCCTGCTCCGTCCTGCTCCGCCCTGGTCCTGCTCCGCCCTGGTCCTGCTCCGCTCTCAGCCTGCTCCGCCCTGGTCCTGCTCCTTCCTGGTCCTGCTCCTTCCTCGTCCTGCTCCTTCCTCGTCCTGCTCTGCCCTCGTCCTGCTCCGCCCTCGTCCTGCTCCGCCCTGGTCCTGCTCCGCTCTCAGCCTGCTCCGCCCTGGTCCTGCTCCGCCCTGGTCCTGCTCCGCCCTGGTCCTGCTCCTTCCTGGTCCTGCTCCTTCCTGGTCCTGCTCCTTCCTGGTCCTGCTCCTTCCTCGTCCTGCTCCGCCCTCGTCCTGCTCCGCCCTGGTCCTGCTCCGCTCTCAGCCTGCTCCGCCCTGGTCCTGCTCCGCCCTGGTCCTGCTCCGCCCTGGTCCTGCTCCGCCCTGGTCCTGCTCCGCCCTGGTCCTGCTCCGCCCTGGTCCTGCTCCTTCCTGGTCCTGCTCCTTCCTGGTCCTGCTCCTTCCTGGTCCTGCTCTGCCCTCGTCCTGCTCTGCCCTCGTCCTGCTCCGCCCTCGTCCTGCTCCGCCCTGGTCCTGCTCCGCTCTCAGCCTGCTCCGCCCTGGTCCTGCTCCGCCCTGGTCCTGCTCCTTCCTGGTCCTGCTCTGCCCTCGTCCTGCTCCGCCCTCGTCCTGCTCCGCCCTGGTCCTGCTCCGCTCTCAGCCTGCTCCGCCCTGGTCCTGCTCCGCCCTGGTCCTGCTCCGCCCTGGTCCTGCTCCGCCCTGGTCCTGCTCCGCCCTGGTCCTGCTCCGCCCTGGTCCTGCTCCGCCCTGGTCCTGCTCCTTCCTGGTCCTGCTCTGCCCTGGTCCTGCTCCATCCTGGTCCTTCTCAGCCTGCTCCGCCCGCTCCGCCATGTCCACGTCCTGCTCTGCACTGGTCACACCATCAGCCCGCTCTGCCCTGGAGTTTCTGCTCTAATTCAGCCATGCCCTCGTCATCCACCTTGTACCTGTTTGCAGTTTTTGAGTAAATGTTTTGTATTAGAGCCTCAGCCTGTCTTTATTCCACACTACACCATGACAATCACAAAAAATATTAGACTCCCTTTTTAATTACACACACTCTCTCACACTCTCTCTCTCTCTGTCTCTCACTCTCTCTCTTACACACCAACACACTATCTCAAACATACACAGACACACACACAAATACTTTCAAACACACACACACTTGCATGGTTTTCTAAAATATTCAATTTACTCTCTGCATATTTGTATAATTCAGATAATAATAACTATAATAATGAAAGTTATTAATAATAACTAAAACATTCTAAAGAAAATGAATAAATATAGAGATAAGCCACTTCATTAGACTACACAATTTACTGAATTTTTAATTTATTGTAAATGTATATAGCATAATGCCTTTATGGGGTTTCTTCTTGTCTTCAAGGAAAAAGCCGGCAACCCGACATATAAAAGTTGATTCTGATTGGTCCTCTTCTGTGCATTCGAAGTGTTGATTGGCTTATGCAGATAGAACCTTATAGAGCCAAGTTAGAGTTCAACTTTGTAGATAGAACCTTTTTGTTTTTTCAATAAAAAGTCCCACAATGTACACAACTTAAAACACATCAAACAAGTCACAGAATAAGAAAATGTGAATAACTCAATTTTGACAAAAATGTCAGATAGAACTTTATAATTCTAAGGGGACAACTATCCATGAAACATAAATCAAGAACCGACAAGCTCATACTGAAACAGAGAACTACGTAAATACAGATACAAAATGAACACTAACAAGGTGACAGATGATCAGGACGATGAACAGGTGGATGATTGAGGGAGTGAGTTCAGGTGTGGAGATGAGGATGCTGGGAAGTGTAGTGAAGATGACGAAGACAGAATGGTGCAGACGAAGACTGTGATAGAACGCCCCCCTTTACAAAGGCGTGACCTCGTGCCGTAAAACATCAATGGGGTGGGGGGGGCGCCCTGGAGGATGACGAGGGCATGGCTGAATTAGAGCAGGAAGCCTCCAGGGCAGAGCGGGCTGATGGTGTGACCAGAGCGGAGCAGGAAAACACCCCTCAGGCGGTGAAGACCCTTCAGGCGGTGAAGACCCCTCAGGCAGGCAGTGAAGACCCTTCAGGCAGTGAAGACCCCTCAGGCAGGCGGTGAAGACCCCTCAGGCAGGCGGTGAAGACCCCTCAGGCAGGCGGTGAAGACCCCTCAGGCGGTGAAGACAGGCGGTGAAGACCCTTCAGGCGGTGAAGACCCCTCAGGCAGGCGGTGAAGACCCTTCAGGCGGTGAAGACCCCTCAGGCAGGCGGTGAAGACCCCTCAGGCAGGCGGTGAAGACAGGCAGTGAAGACAGGTGGTGAAGACCCTTCAGGCGGTGAAGACCCCTCAGGCGGTGAAGACAGGCGGTGAAGACCCTTCAGGCGGTGAAGACCCCTCAGGCAGGCGGTGAAGACAGGCGGTAAAGACCCTTCAGGCGGTGAAGACCCCTCAGGCGGTGAAGACCCCTCAGGCGGAGCGTCTCGGGCGTTGGAGTGGGGCTGGTGCCGTCATCAACACTGAAGGACGATCATCAGGTACAAAAACCAGGAAAACCTCCAGGTGTTCCTCAAGAGAGCTGTTTCCCTGCTCAAGACACATTAGACTTACTGCAGGGAAATCCATGTTTGGTCTGTTCTTCTGTCACGGTGTAGTGTGGAATGAAGACTGAGGCTTCAATACAAAACATTTACTCAAAACTCCAAACAGGTACAAGGAAGACTGGCAGAAGATTACTCACACTATCCATGAAACACAATCAAGAACCGACAAGCTCAGACTGAAACAGAGAGAACTAAATACAGATACAAATGAACACTAACAAGGTGACGACAGGTGACACAGATGATCAGGACGATGAACAGGTGGATGATTGAGGGAGTGAGTTCAGGTGTGGAGACTATCACAGAGGATGCTGGGAAGTGTAGTGAAGATGACAAAGACAGAATGGTGCAGACAAAGACTGTGACAATTATATAGTCAGTGAATAATTTTTCAATGATTATTAAACTTTGTGAATTAATTTGCTGATGCATGTTGATTTTCTTGCAGTTTTAAAGTCTTAAAATGTCTTAATTTTTACTATATTAAGGCTTATAGATCAAATATTTAACAATTTATTTAATGGGGTCTTAATTACAACAATAAACGTTTGCATGTTATTTCAGCCATATTGAGGTCTAGAGAGAAAGCCATTTTACCTGGCCCACTTTAGCTGGAATAAAGTCCTGCTCGGATGTATTACAGTGGCTGCTTTCTGTCTATAATTTCTGCAATGTGTTTTATTACCCACCAAATTGATATCAAAATTGAAGATTATGCACTGGGGAAAATATTTAGACCTACCTAGCTTAATTTGAAATGTCCTAAATACATGGAAGTGCTAAAAAAATATTAAATAAATGTCATCGAAAGGATAAAATTTTACTTTCTAACACATGTTGAGACATTGTTACAACATTATTTTTTTTTATTTAAATGTTCAAATAATGTTTTGTCGGATAGAACCTTATAATTCTAAGCGAAAAGTGTTTTTTTAGAATTAGAAGGTTCTATCTGCATTTGACCCATTCCAAAAATCCCCATTTACAAATTTGAGAGGATTTTGATATTGTATGTTTAGAATACATTTAGGGTCCCTGTTATTTTCATGTTTGAATGAAACTTGTTCCCCATATAAATTTTCCTATATGTAATGCAAAAACTTTGAAGCTCAATATCTCAAAACTGCTCAGAACACAGATAGAACCTTATAATTCCAAGGGGACGATCTGTCTCATGAATAATTGACAGATAAGAAAGAACAAGATAAGATAAGAAAGAACAAAACAATATTTAAACCATCCAATGGAAACGATATTTTAAACTGTCAAAAATAACTCATGTCCTCTGATCACACTGGCTGGGCAAGAATCAAAAATATAGAGATGTCAAAGGATTCTCTGATTTTTAAAACCTAAGTTTTGTTGTACAGTCCTTGTTGTTCTAGAGTTTCTCATGAACTGCAATGCACACACACTTTAACCCTGAGTTGTGTTGGGATTAATGAGAATTGGAGGTGATGCGATGCTCTAATTGACCTCCAACCTCCAGTCCATTAAATCAATTCTGTTGTGTGCTGATGATCAAACACTGACAGATTAATCAATGTGGAAGAACAGAGGTTTGTCTGCATGTGATGTGCAAGGATAGACCCTTTAGAGTATTATTGACTTACATGTCTTTTTACTAGGATATAAAAAAGCCAATTACGATACTTTTTATCAACCTTTAGCAGAGGTAGCTATTCTGAATCTTAATTCATGAGTAAAGCAGCATCTTGCATCTTCTATAGCGCCGGTCCCTTTGATATCTGCATCTCAACTACTCTGAGATTCACCGGCTGAGATAACAGACCTCAAAGGGTTTTACGTTGCTACTAAAAATCCTAATGTTAATAGACCTTAAAGGAATCCCATCAGTGCATGCAGGGTAAAGAGCCTATATCAGAGGATATAAAGGCACTATAGTGGAAACCACGGCCGATGTGCATGGCATTTTAAAGACAATAAAATGCTGTGAACTTCACATAGCATAAGGTTTTCATTAGTTCTCTTTTTCATGGTTAAGCCTCTGTAAAAAAATCTAAAACTGGACGTGTTTATTGGTGCTGGCCTGGTGGGATCACACCAAATGAGCGATTGAACAAACAAAGAAATTAAAAGGACATAATAAATAAATAAAACACCCTGATAACCATGCTGCTCCTGCTTTACTCTCATTCTCTATGAGCTTTCAAGCTGCACCGCTTCTGTTCACATTATTTTAGTGCAAAATCCTGCATCGGACTCACTAACCAACCGATAGTGACAGACGAAACGAACAGATTTTAACTAGATGCTAAATGTACTAAAAAAAGTATTTCAATTAAGTAACTGTCATTCTTTTCAGCACAAACATACTTCATATTTGAATGTAATTTGTAATATACATAAATTACATACTTTATGTAAATTAGACTTGTTACCAAATGATTGTTTTATAATTTGCAACTATTTATCTGCCGCAATTTACTTAGCATCCACAAGTGGTAAACGGAAGTTAATTTAAAAGGGATGCTTATTGATCATCACAGCAGTAATTCATGAAATGATGATCAAATGGAGACGAATGTTAGACGTGCCATGAATTCCTTTAGTGAACCGGCTGCAAGAACCCTTTCTCTTCTATTTATCTGTCTCTTCCTCACTCATATATTAAAGGGATAGTTCACCCAAAAATGAAAATTAAGTCATTAATTACTCAACCCCCATGCTGTACCAACCCCGTAAGACCTTCGGTCATCTTTGGAACACAAATGAAAATATTTTTTGATTAAATTCGAGAGGTGGATCACTGCTACATAAGCTCCTAAGGGATTGAAACTTGACAGCCCAGAAAGTCATTGAAGAAAATGTTTAAATATTCCCTGTGACTACAGTGACTCAACTATAAGTTTATCAAGCGACGATAATACTTTTTGTGCAAAAAAACAAAAAAAAAAAACAAAAATAATGACTTTATACAAGAGTTCAAGAGATTTCCATGACGCATGTGCAATAACTGCGTTCTTCTTACTTCTTGTTCAGTTCTCGCGCATGCTTCGTGGAAATCTCTTGAACTCTCGTATCAGGACTACAAGGAAGAAAAGGAATAGTCGAATAAAGTCGTTATTTTTGTTTGTTTTTTTCGCACAAAAAGTATTCTCGTTGCTTGATAAACTTAGTTAAGCCACTGTTGTCATATGGTATATTTAAACATTTTTTTTTTTAAATTTCTGGGCCATCAAGTTTCAATCCCTTAGGCAGCCTATGTAGCAGTGATCCAGCTCTCTTAATCAAAAATATCTTCATTTGTGTTCC
Source organism: Cyprinella venusta (assembly GCA_038021265.1). Classification (NCBI taxonomy): domain Eukaryota; kingdom Metazoa; phylum Chordata; class Actinopteri; order Cypriniformes; family Leuciscidae; genus Cyprinella; species Cyprinella venusta. The sequence continues at coordinate 21,786,692 of CM075874.1, read as the reverse complement.
GAAGATGAACCAAGGTCGTTGGTACAGCATTGAGGTGAGTAATTAATTACTTCATTTTTGGGTGAACTAACCCTTTAAGGAACAAATCTCCATGTCAAAAACAATATAAGAGTCTCAAACTGTATTCTTTTACAAACACATTTAATACACGCACATTACTCATAACACTAACCAATGATTCATACACAAACCCAGGTGCAATAGTAGAGTGAAATCTGGTCTGACAGCTGACACTGACTGTGAACTCAGCCTCACTGTGGATATTAGCAGATTTGCCATTTTAGCACTGGGACAAGAGCAGGCTGTTCCCTAATTGGCTGAAACAACTCTGTCCACCTCACAGAGCTCAGACATGGAGGTGTCACCTTGTAACATTTCACCAGGAACAGGCCTTCAAAGAGCTGAATTTCTTTCTGCTACTTTTTTTGCACAAATTTGAAAGTCATTGTGGTTCATCTGCTCCCTTCAGTTTGGGTCACGCAGACAGCTGTCATCTTTACAAGCTTCAGTGCCAATCATGGCTGCCTTGTTCAATCATGTAACATTAAATGCAGATCTTCCTACAAAAGGGATAGTTCTATTCATTGTTTACACTCTCGGACAAGATTCTGCTATATTATGTACTGCAGAATATCTGTGACATGATTGTAATACTCACCAAGCAGAAAACTATTGTTTACTTGTCAGTTCAGTTGAGCAGGCTTTGTTGATTATATTGATTATTTTGGAAACCGAATGCCAGTCAACATTAAAAATTGCCCCATTAATTCAGAATTCAGTTGACCATGTCACAGGTATTCATATTTTGCCTGTTTTCAGTGTCTTTACATGTGCCTCATCCAACTGAAACCAGATTTATTTATTACGAATAATCCTATTTTTAGTTTTTATCCATACAGTTCCAATAAATAAAAGAAAATAGTCTAATTTTCAAGTATTTAATTAACTGGAATTTTGGAATTTGGAAGCACATTTTAATATAAACTTGAATACATTTCATAACACTGAAAAATATAATCTTTAGCTTGAATCTCAAAATGCATCTCATTTTCAGCTGCTATTTCTCCAGTCTTCAGTGTCAAATGATCATATTTATCATACAACTATTAATATAATAATATGCATATGCTTTTCAGTTGCTATTATTATAATAATCGTTTTGATATGGCCACCAAAATCCATTATTACTAATACAGGATTCTACGTAAATGGCTAATTTTAGTCTGCCTGAACACTAATACATTTCATAACAAAAATGTAATCTTTAGAAAATCTGAAAATTAACCTCATTTTTCAGACTGTACATTATAACAGTGGAATGGTGAAATTAGTTTATTTTATTCTAAGGGTGTATTTTATTATTTTTTTGTACAAAAAAGTAGTATAGAACCAGCAATTTATCAATATTGGTATTAACATCAGAATTAGTATTGGTATCTGAAAAAAGTTAATATCTTGCACTGCAATTCTTTTTTTTTTTTTCGCCAATTTTCAAAAACTATTTCTGCAACAACACTCTTTACTCGTCCTGTTTGTCGAGTTAACTGGAAACATCTGCGTATGCATGCGACTGCGAGGATATGTGAGTGTGTGTGTGAGGTCCTTCTTCTTGCTCCAGTTTCCCTAGTTAAATCTGCCGTATTGTGACAGGCCTCCCTGGACCTCCTGAGCACATGTGAGCAACATCAGTCAGCCTGCCTCCCAGTCTAAAACCTGACACAACAAACAGGTGGGAATGCCTCTCTCTCTTTTACACATGAGAAAAAGCATCAAGCGGCACTAAGAAACAGAGAGAATATTCTGTGCATAATGAAGCATTGAAACGGAATAGACTGCGCACCTGTGTACGTGTGTGTGTCTGCGTATGTGTGTGAGTTGTCTAACACCGTTCCATCTGTCTGTTCTTCCCCTCAGGTATAGCTGGTCCTCTGATGCTTTCAAAATGAGTCATATCTTCCCCTCTCCCTTTCTAACTCGGTTTCTTTTTTTAACACCGTGCACTCTTGTACCTTTATCGGGATGTGGCAGGTGGAGATGAATAGAGCCTCAGCTGGACTGCGGAGACCCTGGAGAGCTCCAGGCGTTTGACAAGGGCAGAAGACAATAAGAGCCTACTCATCCTGACAGTCTACAGAGAGAGCAGCGCACCGCTTTCTCGTTCTCCCACTCATCCCATAGTGCACTGCACTGTGAAACAGGCAATCCCCTTCCCTCTATCTTCCTGCAGCCCACAAAACTACTTTTTTACTTTGCCTTTGTCATTGAGCGGGGTCAGTTTGCTAACACTGTCCTCCTCCTCCTCCTCCTGGGGAATATGAAGAGACCAAGACCCTGAGAGACAGCGTGCAAGTCATTCTCGAAGGGCTATCAACAGAAAATAGAATCATTGAAAGAGTGAGTACTGTAAAAAGTTATCAGTTGACTTGTCTTAAAAAAGTGAGGCAAGTTCACAGAACTTAATTTTTTTCCCCAATAACACACAATTTATTTACTTAATAATTTTAAGGCAATAGGTTTCCTCACTTTTTTAAGTTAAGTCAACTGATCACTTTTTAATGTGACAACGCTTTAAAAAGTGTAGTAGCTGTTTGCATCTTAAAATACTCAAAAATATATGTTCTATAAAAATTTAGCCCAGACTGAATGCAATCACATGTCCTGTGTGAACAGACCATAATTGAAAGGCTGGAATACACTACATGACTTCACTACCAGATTTTTGCCCTGATTTACAGTCTGGAGTCTCTGGACAAGTTGATGCTAACTGCCAAACGTCAGAGCCAGTCTGCAGATTTGAGTTGGCAGATTTCACAGAAAATCATGTATGATGGCCACAAACTCAAACTTCATACTTAGATTCCATTCAGTTGGAAGATATCAAAAATACTTTTTAACTACATGTCAACCAACTCACTTTTATTAGAGTATTAGTATAATATAGTAGAATGTCAGTAGACTGTTGGGTTATGGTTAGGTGTTAGGCTTTGGGTTAGGAGAATAAATTTTCTTGTAGTCGCCAAGTTACTTATAGTCAGTTGAATGTCTGTCGGGGGACCAACAAAATAAAGTATTTAGCAGACAGTCTACTAATACTCTAATGACAGTTAGTTGACATGTACTTGAAAAGTTCCTTATAGTTAGTAGAATGTCTAAAGTGGACTATCGAAATAAAGTGTTACCAAAGAATCATACTGACCCACAACTTTTAAAATGTAATATGAATATATTTTTTTTATATTCATATTACATTTTAAAGACTTTTAAAAAATCTATTATTATTGCATGAATGGCTCATTTTATTATTCCTGTCTGGATAAAAAAAAAACTCCACCTTTTGATTTGCAAGGTCGGAGGACAAGTTACACATTCAACAAGCTTTGTTGTTCCTGGAGCAACATTCCCCAACCTTTCAAATCAGTGGGCCCTGATTGCTTGGTAGGAATGTTGTTCCAGCAACAACAAAGAAAGCTGATCCAAGAACGTGTCCTGCTTGTCACAAGTGTAAATCACAATGAGCATTAAGAAATCAATGTCAAAGACCCCTCTCTTGAGTATGTGCACAAGTAGCACTGATTGCTATAGTAGACAAGATTTTACTCAGCATTCAGTGTGATTTAGAAAAGGGTATCATGCAACAAAGACAGATAGCTTGCCACTTTGCCCATTAAACATTACTAATGGCTGTGCATTACCTCTGCTCTACTGTGTGGCATCAATTTAGCACGTTCTCACTTCTCCAAATCCATGGCTGCCGGATAAAAAAAAGCCACCTATATTACGCCACCTTCAGTACAAACACTCTCTGTTGGGAGTCTGCGCCAATCACACTCAGCCTAATCTCATCACTGCTTATTCTGTGGCCAACTGCAGTTGGTGCAGAGAGGCAGTGATAAGCCTCAGGCATTTACTTGAAAAGAAAATGAAAAACTCCCTCTCTTTCTCCCTTCTCTCAGCGCGAACCATCTCTATGGACAGTTTCGTGCCGAGCGAGAGCATTTTGCTCAAGAAGGACATTTAATAAAATTCCTGCAAATATGATAAAACCCCACGCATGAGAAGCACCTATCTAGCAATTTGGAGCTCAAACTAAAGATTACAGACTACCAGCTGAAACAATGCATCTTCCGCAAACCTTTTCCTGACAGCCGCGAGCAAAGGAACTACCGTATGTAATCCTCGGCCGAGATTTGGATGCTGCTGTTTTAACGTTGATTATAAACTGTCACTCTCATTCACCCCAGGAGGAAAACATCAACATGTGGATTATCCTCACCCCAATCTGCACGTTCACAGGCAGATAATCCACCAAAGACACTTCCAATATCCTCTGCCGTCTGATGCACACCGCGCACGGGGCTCATGTGTTGAGTGTTAGTGTTGGGCTGCAGGCAAAAAGCTGTCTGCTAAAACTCTCTTAGACCCTCTTCAGCAGCTCCAAAGATGACAGGCTGTCAGGTTAGGTGATCTGTAACATTTGTGTGTTGCGTATATGTTTGAATGCTGTAATGAGTATGTGTGTAAGGTGCCTGAGAGGATCAGGAAAGGAGACCCTTTGAAGCCTAGAGGATGCGAGTGAGAGGGAGGAGAGAAAAGGAGATTTGGAACCGGATATTGCGGGAAGGTGCGGTAAGGAGCTTTCGGGGGAAGCTTTCATCCACAGAGGCTGTTTCTCCTGCTGTACACACATAAACACAGGTTAAAAAATGCTCTCTTTAAACGGGAGACTGTGGAGTGTTGTAACATATTTTGTTTCAACATCTATTCCCTAGTGTTTTTGCGCTCTGTGTCTTAAACTTCAAATTATAGTAGTTTAGAAATGTCCAACTTTTCAGACTGATCTCATGAAGTAGCGTGTGTATGACACGCCAATTCGTATTTGCATTTTTGACGTGCTATCAAGATGCATAATCGCTTTTCAGCGTGTTTATGAACGCCGTTGACTTAACGTTATATAAATATATGACTTACCTCAACCCTGTCCCTAAACTTAACCTTCACTGGGGTTAATGGCATTTATGACTGTTCCCTTACCATCCGTGAAAAAAAAGATATGACTTACCTCAACCCTATCCCTAAACTTAACTGTCACTGGGGTTAATGGCATTTATGACTGGACATTTGACGCGCGTGTACAGACACGCGGAATGATGCGGACGTTAATGGCGTAGACATACACGCATACACGCGGATACACGCGGATAGCTCAAAATGCGTAGAGATAACACGCCACTTGACTCGAAAGTGGCGTGTATGTTTACGCAAAAGTCGTGATGTCATGTTGAACTTTTAAACTGTGATCAATGTCAAATACAAAGAGTGCTTTCAAACCTACCCCATCACCAGAATGGGTTGCAACAATACATTTTGTTAATCATTTTAATAGTATTCAAATACATAAATCCATAAAAATTATATTTAAAATAACTATAGTAGCCTAATATACACAGAATAAAATAGTGTATAAACAATTCACACTCATAAATAGCTAGTTATTTTCACAATTACAAAGAATTTTGCAAGTAGAAAATATTGTTTTCTTGTAAAACAAAGTCAACAAATAAATCTTGATTTTTAAATTAAATTAGGCTACTCCAAAAATATAATTTTTACAGCAATATATATATATATATAATATATATATATGACTTTATATATATATATATATATATATATATATATATATAGTATATACTGTATATAGTCATGAGGCTGTAGGTAATCACAGCCTCAGTAATAGTAATACTAATGTAATGCGGTCACATGTTTGTTGAGTAATTTACAACAGTTTAGAATATGGCTCAACCAATCAGAATCACGGACCAGAACAATAATAATCTTTGTTTAAATTGTAATCAATAACAGTAGCCATTATAAAAGACAATTGGACATAAACACAAGTGAATTATAGCCTAAATATTTAATATGAAACTTAATTTTCCCCTTAACCAAAATGGATTTGCTCTGGCACAAGTAATAGATTAATAATAAGACCATCGCCCGTTTGATATACCCAAAATGAAGTATATCTCATGTTTAACCACTATCTACAGAAAAGCCAGCGGCAAATTCTCAAAGGAATGGCTGAGATGACACTGTTCACTCGCATCTGCGAAAGCGCCTCAACAGATCGTAAAATAGGCACTAAGATTATATATTAGTAATAACTACATTCTCGTCTAAAAAACTCTTAAAGGGAAATTCCACTGTTTTTTATATTAAACTATATTATTCCCTTAACTAAGACGAGTTGATACATAACTCACTTGTCTCAGTGTGTGCACAAAATTGCTCTGTCTTGCGGTGAAACTTTGTTAGCACTAAGCTCATTCATTAGGATCCAAACAGAGAAGCGACCAAACACCTCCACGTTTTCCCTATTAAATAGTTACACAAGTAGTGTAACTCGACTAAGAATGGTGACACAAAATAAAACGTTGCGCTTTTTTAAGCATGTAAAGTGGATAACTATAATGTATGGCGGAAAACTTTTTCAAATTGCCAGTGCCTTTTTCGTTTTTCAATAGATATTTTTTTTCTTACAGGGTTAGCCAATTTGTAATTGTTTAAACTGATATGTTATGCATCACTCACGATCTCATGGTGTGTGTGTGTGTGTGTGTTGTCAATATATCTAGTAATAGAACACACCGGTTATATAAGCACTGTATTTTGAAGCAGATTTTTTTTAATATCAAAAATGGATATTGACTTGCTGGTAGATGCAGAGAGCCCCTAGCAAATATTCTATTATTGTCTTATCAGATACTCGCAATGCGGCTTTCGAGTAATGACTGGAACATCTAAAGTGGCTGTTTACATAACAGAACAGCTCTCACTACCCTCAGGCTTTTAAAAGTTCACGAAGAATCGTACAAATTCCTCCATCTGCTGCAAATGAAGTTTTGTGCAATTATTTGTCTGAGTTTATCCCCTTTTCCCTTTATAACTGTTATCCATTCATTCATTTCAGGCTGCTGACTCACTGCTTTTGGCTGAGAGAGCAGACACCACTTTTTCCTCTTCCGCTTTTTTTTCTTTTTTCTTTTTTCAAAACACTTTCTGAGTGTGAAGCCACACAGGAATAGTTCATAGAAGGACAAATGAACTGTTTGTGCAGCGTTAAAAATACAATCTCTTAATCTTCTCCCAGAGCTGCCCGCCACCCCCACACCTAAATGCCCTGAGGATATATACCTTTCACACACGTCCCTCAGCTATTTTTTAAACATTAAGCAGCCTGCTGGGCTTTTTATAGAAACACAGACATGACTAGGCTTGGACTCCTTCAGATCCGATTGAATCCTTCCTCAGCACCCCCCAGTGACTATGGGTTATGAAATATAGATTATCTCCAAAGTTCACATATGTGTGTCTCTAGCCTGAAATCCAACTCAGCCATGGGAGTCAAGCAGGGGATTCCCTCCAGATTCTTTTTAGTCTCTAGTGGAACTGTTCAAAAAATTTCTCGACACATCCCCCTATTTGCCTGCCTCTCTTTCCCTCTCTCTCTCTCTCTCTCTCTCTCTCTCTCTCTCTGTGTGTGTGATGTATGAGTCACAGGATTGCCATCATTCAGAAATCAATTGAGAAAGTATTTTACATTTTTTTTTTGCATAAGATTTGAGAACCAGTTAGTGTATATATATATATATATATATATATATATATATATATATATATATATATATATTTACTGTATATGCCAAAATGAGCATTACAGTATACAATATGACAATATAGTGAACATTGTCTGATTGCATACCTGTTCTGTCAACAAACTTTTTGAATGATTGAGGTCACGGTTGTCCTCCCAACATTCGACTGTACTTCTCGACTTGCCTCGGCCATTGTTAGGTCATGTTTGAGAACATAATCCACAATAGTGACCCTTATTTAATCAGAAACATGTCAACAATCTTGGCCTCTTCTACCTCTTTCAATGTTTTTCCACTGTTCCTTTCCTTGTTGATCTTCTATTGTTAGCATTTGCAACACTAGTTGTAAATCGGTCTATATATGCCTGTCAAATGAAGCTTCATGAAATGCTCCTCTTGAGTTATTTTACCGAAAGTCCTGGTTGCGTATGCAACCCACCGTTCCCTCCTGGACGTGGTCGACTGTCGACTGAATGGGGATCGCGTCTATGTTCTTCGAGTATATTGAACGAGCCAATGTAATAGGCATGCGTGATTCGCATCATAGACTATGCCCCCGTGCGCCATTTAAAATTCCTTGAACGTATTCATGTTTAATATATAGGCTCTCTCCCTACAAACCCAAATGAAAAGTAGTGTAACATTTTATGACACCTCAATGTTTTTTCTCTCAAGCTATTAAAACTGTAGGATCTTTTAGACCCCTAAACACAACATTAGGGTTACTACATGTATTTTCTTCTCTCGTTTTTTACGCTTGCTGCAAATGCCATCACGTGCCTCACCTCTTCCTTTCCCTCCTTTTTTTATTGAAGTGAGGAAATAGCTCTCTAGCTCTCTAAAATTAAACCTCTCATCCATGTTTGGTGCACATCAATGCATAGAGTACACACACGCGCGCACTAAGCGACTGGGGATTATGTGTGTTGTAAAATATACAGGATTGCTCCTCAGGACCAGGGAGCACGGCCAGGCTGTGTGTTTTTAGTGCCATATGTGAACCGACTGGCTTGGGGTAACACCCAACTGCCTAAAACCGTCAAACTCACAACTCAGCATATTTTACACCATCGACTATACACAGTTAGTTTGTCCAACTCTTAGGACACAGCTCAAATTTACAAATTAATCTATTACAATTAAGACAAAATGCTGTATTACTGTGGTATCTGTCATAAATAGCAGTATCTATTACCTTTGACACAAAGATGAGTAATCTCAACAATTTACACATGGAAAAAAAAAGTTTGGTCACAATTATTTAGACAGAAACAAGAATGCCATGCTAATTTCTCTGTGACAATGTTCTGATGTGAAACACTCGGTTGAAAATCTCATGATTGATTATGGAATATGTTCATGCTGAGCTGGCATCATTCATCTCTGACTCATTGACTTTGACTAACAGGAACAGACACATCTGCACGATGAACAAGTGCGCAGTCATCTGTGGTTTGATCGGAGCCATGTTTGCACGGAGATGAAATCCATCGCAACAACATGTGTAATTACTTTCCTCCCTCTCTCTCTGAATGCTTTTGGTAACTGTCACTCAGCAGAGATTTGAAAGTGAGTCACATCTCTCTTTCCCTCTTTCTGTTTTGCATTGGCTTCCATGTAATTGTACATATGTTTCATTAGAGTGTAGTTTTGTAAGTTTAAAGTTTAGAGTTCTAATGATGCAGTATTTGGCTTATGATGGTTAAGACGTGAAGTTGTTGGATGAAGACAGTTTAATCAGTCTGTGGGCTGTTCATTGATAGAAGCTCAGTTTGTTAGAAGCACCCAGGATGATGATGGCCCAGAATTAGCGCTGCACATGTTTAGTGTTTTCTGCTGCTCGAAATACCAGGGAACATGTTTAATCTCAGATGCCACACAGATGGGCAACAGACTCCAGTTTGAGATCCTGGCAGCAGTCAGCACATCCTCAGCTCTCTCCTCCTCCTATCAATCTACACTGCTATTTACTTCGGAGATTTTTGGCTTCTCTTGATTGATCTGATTTGATCACTTCTCCCTTTTCTTTTTTGCTTAATTATTTTTAATGAAAGCGCAAATGAAATCTAAATAAAGTATCAAGGTGTTTTACCTTTTAAATTCTATACGATTCTTACAATAATATATTTTTTTTCTCAGTCAGTAACAATTAATATGTCATGTTATAATGATGGCAGATTTGAATAACAATCAAACTTTTACATTGTTCAGTATTGCATGATTCATGATGTGCTGTCTGAGACATACAATATACAGTATATACCTCTATACAGTAATTCATATGTATTTTACGAGGTGGCAAATTCGTACGAATTCATACGACTGTACACTTGTACAAATTTTACAAGATTTTTGCAAAATCGTATATTTTTATGAGCTGCCTAATTTACATGAATTCGTATGACCTACCCCTGACCCCGCCCCTAAACCTACCCATCACTGGGGTTTAGACAAATCGTACGAATTCGTACAAGTGAGGTCGTACCAATTCTTACAAATTAGCCACCTTCTACACACTCCTACCAATTCGTATGAATTGGTCGTGAGATAGCATTGATTATTTTTAAAAATAAATATTTTATGCTCACCAAGGCTGTATTTATTTGATCAAAAATACAGTAAAAATAGTAATTGTTTTTCTTCATCTGCCTCACCTGTTTGGAATATCTTTGTTTTTTGTATTTATTAAAGATTTAAGTGAACCTTTAGTTATCAACAATATATTCTAAAAATATTCTGACTGTTTAGGAAAACAAAAAGTTAAACTAATTTAACAAAAAACAAACAATGGTCAAGCAATGTTTAACCAAGCAAGTTTCTATGCATATACAGCGACACTTTGCTCCAGGTAGTATGGCTTTATATACTGTGGGGAAAATGTTGAATCACTGTTCCAAATATTCTCATATATACATTTCTTCTTTCCTGCTTCTCCATCTAATGAGCTCAACCAACTGCTGTTTGAGTTTACCTGTTTATGTGCGTGATCATACGAGTTGATGTGGTTGTCAAACTCCTGATGTTTATGGTACTGCTTGTCGCATAGTTCACAATAGAAGTTTGCCTTGGAATCCCCCAGGGCTTTTGAAATGGCTTTCTCTTTCTTAGCATAGTCCTATAACAGAGAGAGAGAGAGAGAGAGAATGTTGGTTGTAGATGCTATAATTTAATTAGACAACTACACTTGACAATCATATGGTCCTTTTAAAAGAATATTACATTATTTAACTGATTGTTTAAATCCACAAAGAAAATAATTGCATATGAATGGTACATAAAATCATTTTGACATTTGTTTTACAGATTGTCTATAGCTTAGCTGAATTTAAACATCAAGACCGTCCATTATAGGCTAAAATTACCTGATGTAACCAAATAACTCAGCCATCACAGAATAGTTTGAATAGGCGTAATTACAAGTTTTCACTCCAAAAACAGATCTAAAAAGATGCTTGAATGTTAGCATAGCAGGGTAACTATGACAACGCAGTCATGGGGTTTATATTAGTTGCAGGACAAACTAACAAACTGAACTGCTCGCAGTGATAATGATTAGAACTAGAACTAACTGTTAAAACATAACCACTTAAAAGTCATTTTAACACTGGAGAAACACAGTGTGAGCCTTGTGCATATTCATTATATATATATATATATATATATTAGAGATTTATCCATCATTATCTGTGAATGTCACTCTCTTCTTTTATTTTTTTTTATCAAACATGTCCAGAAATATTTGTGAACAATTAAAAACATTAATGTCTCAATATACAACTTAATATAGAACATATTCAAATTTACACACACTACTGTACACCTGTACACTCTTCAGTTTCTGCAATTATTAAAGTTGTTCAGATATGAGATTGATAGATAACACACTCAGGAGTGCAAACACACATACATAGTGATTGTTTTAGTTTTTTGTTGTCCAGACTTTCAAAAACCCATCTGGATAAAATGTGGATATGCAAAAATGGATGGATATCCAGATTTTTGCTGGAAGTCTGAACATAGCATACAGTCCTGAACATGATTTATAAGCTGTTTTACTCATGGGGACCAAAAATGTCCCCACAATGATTTTGGATATTGCCATCTTTGTGGGGGCATTTTATCCCCATAATGCAGGGTTTGCAAGGACCATACACCATACCGGCCTAAACTGTTCCTCTGGGAATGGTATCTCTTCCTTTTTTGCAAACTTCACATGAGATTCAGCTACCTGGTAACTTCAAAGGCTCCTGCGATTAATTCAGAATCAAAACTCTTCTTATACAGACCACAGGGACCGACATCAACCATACAAACACACTTTGCAGACTGCCCCGGCACACAAAGACCCATAAGAGAAGTAGATCTCTCAGAAGCATCATTACCAGAGCTTTCCCATTATGACACACAGACAGCATAGCTCAACACTGACTAGGAAAACAAGGGGGGGAAAGGACAATGTGTCTGATCAAGGACGCTCTTATAAAAGGATAGATCCCATGAAGCATAGCGCTTGAACAACTTTATAAAGCTTGTTAACAAGTTTCTACATAGAGAAAGTTGAAGTAATTTTGACAATAATACTGATTATGTGCCTTAATTATTGGCAGGGGGTCTCTGCATCACACGGCCCTGCAGATCATGAATGAGGACAGTAGGTCATCGGGGACTTCATCGGAGGTAGTCTTTCATAGTTTTCACCCGTGGGCAGAGACAGTGTGAGATGTCAAAGTAAAAGAACATCATGGTGGACTACTGACACTCATGCCTAGTATCTTAAAGAGAATTTGAGGTAAATAAATCAATAAATGAGTACCATATCGAACACCCTGCAATACACGTCCTTATATTATGTACTCTAACGGATAAAGCACAAGACAACATTAAAAACACTGGCACTAAAATAATACCTTTCACAAGTTTGGGGTCACTTTTTAGAAATTAGACATTAATTTTGGATGCAGTATATTTATCAAAAGTGACAGTAAAGACGTGTAAAAAGAAAAATCTATTTAAAACAAATGCTGTTCTTTTGGACTTTCTATTCATCATGATTTTGAAAACCTATTTTGATTTCCACAACTGTTTTTCAATTAAATTCAATTCACATTTATTTGTATAGCTTTTTTCACAATACACATTTTAAAGCAGCTTTACAGAAAGTGCATGATTATGAAATGGTTCTTGACCACCAAATCAGCATATTAGATTGATTTTCAAGGATCATATGAAAGAAATGAAGAAATAGTAAGAGTAATTGCTGCTGAAAATTCAGCTTTGTCATTACAAAAAAAAAATCGTTGGCATTGCTGCGTGTCTCATGTCGAATTTATAAGCTTTCCGCCATGTTTTTGAGATGGTGTGTCAACTTTAACTTCAGAAAATATATCCTGCATTCTGTTGTTGTGTTTTACAGCTGTTTTAAACAAATGTGTCTTGCATAAAACACCCCTAAAAATATGTCCATTCGTGATTTGGTGAACCAGCTTGCAGTTAACTATGCAGGCAACACACCAACAAGTCGATTTTTAAAATATATTTTGTTTTATATCCCAACAATTTATATAGCCCCCCAGGGCTTTACAACTTATTTCCATATTTCATCACCCCCACAACCCCCCTTTAAAACGTTACTCTAAATTTACTCTCACAGATGTGTGGCGGAGTGAAACGACACAGCGCGAGAGTTGGGAAGAGCCACTCTGTACATCTGTCAATTTAACACGCGCCCCAACCCTGAGACTCAAAACAACAGATGTTAACTCTTAATTGCTTTTGGATGGGTTTTGCGTCAGAATTAGTTACACATGTTTTGTACTTACTCACCACCCACAAAAGGCAGGCCTGCCACAAACAAGTTCAATGACATTACTTACTTTCAACAGCAAGGGTGAAAAAAAGAAAAAAAAATATTAAGTTGCCTCAAGTTTCATTTTGCAGTCAATATCTTAATCCTAATCCGCACACCTTGATCCTGTCCCAAAATACCTTGCGATATCAGGTGGAATCACCTCAGATTCCACACTTTTCTGTAAAATGTTTGAAAGTAGGCCCATGCAGTAGGCCTATGGATCAGCAGTAATATGTTATAAGTGGCCATGTATTTATGCCATAGCACTAAATGTGTCTGTTTTACTGTTGAATCTACCATTGAAAAAGCAAGTGTTTAGTAACAGCACATGCAAATAAATTGATGGAGCATTTGTAGGCTATCTTCTAAATGCTGCTGTCTGGGGAGCAACAAAACACTCTCCCTTACAAATGTAAGCAATTTAAATCTGCAATCTCAGTCATTTAGTCTACCATTCTTTCTTACACTCTGTTTCACTCTCATTTCATTCATACCAAAGATTCAAAAAAGAATGTGACCTATTATTTTACTTGTTTGGAAGCTAATCATGCCTTTTTCAATTGACAAACAACTGACTTCATGTTTTAAAGAATTACATTAAAGGTCAGGCAACTGGAGACACAAAAAAGTAACGTTTGTAGAACTCTGAAGAGACACACACACACACACACACACATGTTGGCTTTCCATGATTGATAGGGACATTCCATAGACATAATGAATTGTATACCGTACAAACTGTATATTCTATCCCACGACATTAGCAGCACTATACAACTATCTGTATTTTTACATTTAAAAAACAAAACAAAACTTGATTTATGAGCTGGTTTCCTCATAGAGACCAAAAATATCTCCACAAGAGAAAAATTTCAGATATTGCCATCATTGTGGGGACATTTGGTCCCCTTAACCCTTAGGGGTCTGAGGTGTTCTCTGGGTCCTGGAGGTGTTCTGACATGCTCTGAAATTTGTGCTTTTTTCTGTTACTTGTGACATTTTCATTCAGTTACATTGTATTCAGTACAAACTCTGCTACAATAATATATCAGCAGCATGTATGTAAAATTTTGTAGTTTTGAGCTAATGACATTTATGCGTGGTTTGTGAAAAAAAAAAATTGTGAGCTGGTATCGCCGGCGATACCAGTCCTGGGCGTGTACCCCAGGGGATTAACGTAGGGTTGCTCCAACGCATTCTCATCCCAAGGTGTCATCTAACTGACCATTTTGACCATGCTTCAATATCAGCTTTAGGCACCCTTTAGCGTCAGTTACATGACGCTATCCTAGGGCGTCATCTAACTGATGCTTTACCTTGACACTTTACTGACGCTTTTCAGTTAGATGACGCGGGTAGGTTCAGGTCTGGGGTAGGGTTAAGGTTAGACTACTAGGAAAGCGTCATCTAACTGATGCTAAAGGGTAGCTAAAGCGTTGGATACTGAAGCATGGTCAACATGCTTCCCAAGGCATCAGTTCTAAGGCAGCTTCCTAAGCTATATAAATATGGACATTGGTCATTTTTATAAACAGCTAGTTATAAATACTACTGTATAACCTATAACCTACACTCTAATCCAAACAAAAACTGTCTGCGTTTTTAAAAATGAGGACCTTCCACAAGATTTAGTCAGATTTAGCTCATTAGATACAAACTTGTCCCCCAAATGTGGTTAGATTTTGATTTTGATTTTGATGAATGAAAGACAAAAAAAAAGAAAAGTTAAACCATTTTTTAATGTGTTTTATATATATATATATATATATATATATATATATATATATTTAAAGGTGCAAAAATCTATTTGCAATAAAGAAAATTACATGTCAGAAAATATTTATTTTATCTTATTAAACCCAATTCTGCCAGTACATTTTTGAATCAGGCTTTACAAGCACAGAACAATAATATTCAATAGTAATATAGCATTGTATGATGCCACCTGTTGGATGACTGCAGCTCTCATAAGCATGTAACCCCTGCAGAGATGCTCGCATGTAGATGTGTGAGACAAACTGAACTCATGCTGCCTCGCTCATTCTCAGAGTTGTCCTCAAGCGTCTGACTCTGTGTGCCTGCTCACAGATCTGTGAACTTTCCCACTTAGCTTTAAAAAAAAAAAAAAACATTATCTCTGCTCTCGAACTTGAAAAGCCCTATAATAACATTACTTCATTAATCTGTGCCCGGTGTAAACACAATGCTACAGCGGGAGATCTCTCATTGATGTGCCTCTTTCCCAGAATGCCTTTCACAGTTTCCAACTACATTGATCGCTAAGAGCCCATAATAAAAGTGCGATAAAAGCCACTTCTGAAATCTGAATAAGTGAATATGGAATAGGAACACGTGTGGAGAGATGTGAGGGCGGACAGAGGCGGGGCTGAAGGTCTAATTACGGGTGTCGTGGGTCGAACGGACGGAGAAGGGGAGGTTCAAAGCTTTAATGTTCAACCTTTGTAGAGGAGAAGAGAACAAGGTGACACACATCCATAAAACTACTTTAATCCTCTGTTACAGAAAGAAGCTTTTCTCTGCCTGCTCACTGACCTTAACAGATCTCACATTCAACACATTAAACACAGGTTGACAGCGAACAGAGCGCCAGGTTTCGCGGTTCACCCATTAGCCTAAAACGGGTTTGCTTTCTCTCTCTCAGACCCAAGTACAAACACCTGGACAGAAATATTACTGAGCACTTTTTAAATTTGTTCTCTTTCCATGTCAGTTCCATTGTAATTGAACAATAACTCTCACTCTTTTTCTCCTAGCTCTCCTATCTGTTTCTGGCACTGATAGCTTGTGCTGTTTGAAATGTTTCATGTGTATTAAAAAAAATATTTTTTTTTTTTTCATAAGCCATTAAGTTTTATCTTTACTCTAATGTTAAGCGTTCAGAAGAGATAGCCTGATCAAAAAGAGTTTTTAAAATCTTTGACAAGAATATGTCACAACAGTTTTGCTTTTCAAAGAATATGTGAAAAGAATTTTTCAGAGCGAGCAAAGTCCCAGATAATGAATAACACTTTACAATATCTTTCACAAGGCCAGATTGGTTATTATTCACAGATGGACAGGCCTGTGTGTCTATAGATCAAGGGAAATTTCCTGTGCCTAATGGACGTCCAGTCTGCAGCTCTTTTACTGTTAAACAGCAGGAACTCCCTTCCAATTAAACACTCTCCCCTGGTTCACAGCAATCCCCCATCAGCATCTTCTTCCAGATTTGAGCGCCCTCGGGATCATAATGCCCATTCAAACCCAGCTGAAACTAAATCTATACCACTAGCCTAACACGTGTGTAGGAAATGTTTAATTAAATATAACTATCCCCAAGTTTTATTCCACAAAGACACTTTAAATTGACCAAAAGTGACAGTAAAGACAAAAGATTTCTATTTCTAATAAAATTGAACTTTCTACTCATCAAAGAATCCTAAAATAATATATGACAGATTCTAAAACAATACTAAGCAGCACAACAATACTAAATTTTCAACATTGCTAATGATTAGAAATCAGCATATTAGAATGATTTCTGAAGAATGTGATATTAATTAATTACATTATAAAAAATAAATTAAAATAGAACATTTATTTTAGAAATTGTAACATTACACAATATTACTGTTTTTACAGTTTTTTATCATTAAAAAAAATCACCCTTGGTTAGCATAAAAACTCAAATTGAACATACATTTTTCATACAGTAGCTACATTATGTCTAAATTCACCTTAAAATGATTCATTTTAAACAAAATGTCAGAACTTTAGCATTGATTACAGTGCGTCCTTGTTTTTTTTTTTCTTGTTTTTTTCCTTTAGTCATAACTCGACTAGGGCACAGAGTAAGCTAGGACTGCTTCTGGTGTCCTCTTTAAAGCTACACTGTGTGATTTTTACCCCCATCTAGCGGTGAAAAGGTATATGACCATCCAGTGAATATTAGTTTCTGTTCCTCTCAATTCCAATTTCGTTTTAACTCCTACGGTGGCCAATGTAGTCCAAGACTAACATGGCTTCCAGTTCGACCTCGTCCATGAGTGTTAACTCAAACGTAAACGCGAAAGACAAGGCTTGAATTAACCATAGACAGTAAAAGAAATGGACAGAGCGATCTCATTGGAACTCCATTGAGACGATTGAAGCCCGTTATGGGTGATTTTTTAGCACTTCCGTCCCTGACGCGCAGACTCATACAGAGCTAGTCTACGTAGACGTGACGTGAGTGAACCGTTTGACTTCTAGTGCGGTGGCATGAGAAATCTGAATCATTCCCTCCTGAAACATGCGCAGAGGCAGAGAGTATGAATAAGAGCTGTCCACGGGCTAGGAGAAGGAGACAAGTTTGCTAGGTATTCTGATTAATTATTTTGTCATTTTGCCTCCACGTTTCCCGATTGCGCGCGAGCTTCTTCTCGTGTCCATACGGTAATCTCAAAACTGTGCGACAGAGAGTCGCACGGGTATGACGCAATCGTTAGCCTACTTTCACTAAAACTGCTTCTACGGGGCCATAACATAAGCTACAAGGTAATGGAGCTATTTATACATTGTCGAGTTTCTTTAGAAATAAATAAAGGACAAATGGGGTCTTCAAACGCCTCAGATGTAAAGTTATTCACTGTCAAAGTGACGCCAAAATGAACGGGAGTCAATGGGAATGCTAACGCAAGTGAAGTTCTGCCACAAGATGTCAGCTCCCGCGAGGCTTCAACTTCCGGTCGATGGATTACCCCCTTGGAATTAACGGGTATGTCCCTCTTTGGCTAATGTACATTCAAGATGGAGGGGCAACATGGCGACCGACATTAGAACCCCTTACCTGTATCTATATTCAATGGCATATTATACAATCACGAGAATACTTTATTACTTGAACGAAGTAATATAAATTAATGAGCACATATATTTTTGAAAGAACTTAGTGTTTTTAGCTAAGAATAAACTAAAAGAGTTACACAGTGTAGCTTTAAAAACAAATAAAAATGTAGGTGGTCACTTTGTTAGCTGTAAGGTCATATCGGGGCAAAACATTCTTCGCAACTTTGAAGGCTAAATCACTGGAGTTTCTATGCAAGCGTGCACGTGTCTGTAGGGAAGTGTCGTGAAATGCCTTCCAACGTGCGCGCGTGTGTGTGTGTTCCCGGATGCGGACTAGGAATTTCAATCATTTTCTCTCCTTCTTTCTCTGCCCGTGCAAACATCCAGAACAGAGAGAGGGGCAGTGTTCCAGAGCAGCAGACAGAGAGAGAGAGAGAGATCCCTGTGGGTCTCAAATTAAATTCCTATCATGTCAGGGCAGGAACAGGATTCAATAGTGTTTATTGGCATCTCTTGACCGGAGGGAAATTAAATTCCACTGGCTTGTTTCATCATGGACAGCAGGTTCAGGCCTCCCTATCTTCATCTCTCACTCCCTCTCTTTCATTGGCTTTGGGTTAAGTGGTTAGGGCCCAGAATTGCCCCTAATTTCCCTGGTAATTTGCCTCTCTGTGTGTTTGTGTTTTGCAGCGTGTGTGTGTCTGCAAGAGCCAGCTGAATCTCCCAAACGGCAATGGCCTCTCTTGCCAAAATCATATAACATTATCATCCTCTTCAATGCATTAAACAAAAAAAACCTAGCCATTATCTCAGACCGGATCAAAGCAATAGGCACAGTGGCCGGTTCTACCTTGACGGGATTTGTTTTCTGTCATTTCTTCAAAACCTGATCTAATCTCATCCTGAGAGCTTAGACAGCGGATGAGAGAGGCAGATTTGTGCCGCCATCTATGACAGAGCTTTGCAAAAAGAAGACACTGAACAGCACGAGCATGAGTAAGAGGAGAGAGAAAGATATAGAGATGGTGATGAAACCAGGAAAACATAAAGAGAAATAGGCCAGAGCTGTCGTGCACTGATGTGCTCAAATGGGAAATGAATGTGTGACTCTGGCTTACAATACACCCATATTGCACAAATTTCTATACCATTCAAAAGTTTGGGGTCAGTAAGATATTTTTTTAGAGAAAATAACACTTTTATTCAGCAAGGATAAAAATTATCAGTAAGGACTATTACTGTACATTGTTAAAGTTTCTATTTGAGACAAATGCTGTTCTTTTAAACTTTTTATTCATTATATGTATTAGTTTCCACAAAATAAAAAGCACAACTATTTTGATTGATAATAATGTTTCTTGAGCACCAAATTAGCATATCAGAATGATTTCTGAAGGATCATGTGACACTGAGGACTGAAAAATATTCCACAATATTGCTGATTTTACTGTATTTTTTGATCATTTAAAGGCAATCTTCACACAACATAAAATGTATTCTCAAACGCAACCTTTTGAACAATAGTGTACGGTATATATAGTGTATGTCCATAAAAACAGGCAAAATCTCTCCAAAACTATACTGAAAATGTTTAAGTTTGACTTTTTACTAATTTAGTATAACAATTTTCTTGAAGAAATTGATACAAGCGTTAGTATTTAGTCACAAATACCTAGAAATACTGCCAAATCTGAAATCATTCTTATTAATCTAGCATCATAACATTTTGGTTTTAAATATTATTTCTACATTAGAATTTCAGTGTGGTTTCAGTCTCAAACTTTAAGACATGAGAGGTGAGAATAGTGCTGTGCGTGTGAGTGCTTACTGTGCGTGACAGTGTGATGTGTTTGCATCATGGGTAACAAATGCTTCCCCTAATGTACGCTAATGTATCAGTATACTGTGCATAGAAAGAGAGATGGGGGAACAGAGGAAGCCATAGAGTAAGAGAGAGGGACTATTTAAGTAAGATGTAGTGGAGTGGTTGGCCCACATGCCCGGATCTCTGATGTACTTACTGAGTGGCTTGCAGAGGCACGACCATCTGGCCTAGGCTACAGGCAGACTGATGACAACTGCACTAACATACACCCAGATGGGCTTCACGCAGCCTGCACAGGAGCACACTCGTATACACTGCTGTTCAAAAGTTTGGGATCTGTCCTTGTAAGTCCCTTATGCTCACCGAGGCTGCTTTTATTTGATAATATATTAGGGCTGTCAAACGATTAATCACATCCAAAATAAAAGTTTGTGTTTACATAATATATGTGGGCGCACTGTGTATAATTTATATATTTATATATATATATATATATATATATATATATATATATAAACACACATGATTGTATATATTTAAGAAATATTTTCATGTATATACTATAGATTTATGTATAATTTATATTATATATAAATATTTTATATATAAATAATATTTCTTAAATATACATGCATATATATATATATATATATATATATATATAAATTATACACAATGCACCCACATATATTATGTAAACACAAACTTTTATTTTGGATGCAATTAATCGCGATTAATCGTTTGACAGCCCTATATATATATATATATATATATATATATATAAGCATATTAGAAAAATATTACAATGATTTCTAAAGGATCATGTGACACTGAAGACTGGAGTAATGATGCTGAAAATTCAGGACTGCAAGCACAGGAGTAAATTACATTTTAAAATATATTCAAATAGAAAAAAGTTATTTTAAATTGTCATAATTTTTCATAGTTTACTTAAAAAAACAAGAAATAAATGTAGCCTTTGCAAAAAATAAGAGTCTTCTTTTAAAAACACAAAAAATCTTACCGATCCCAAACCTTTGAATGGTAGTGTATATATAAATACAGAACACATAAAAATAGCATAAAGACATAAAAGAGGGATACTCATACACACACACACATTCTGAGCCCCCTGATGTGTCCAACTATAGCTGAGAGTGTGCATCGTCAATGTGTTTGAGGCGATTGATTGCTGAGAAAACCCCAAGATGCAGGAAATGAGGCAATTATTCACCAGCTTAATATACCTCACAGGGGTGGCACAGCATGTGTGCGTGTCTCCAAATGTGCATGCAGAAAGCACGCTCGAGTTTAACCTTTTCTGTTCCTGAACACATCGAAACATAATAACAGTGTACACAAACACACACATGCATGCACAGATCAGGAATTTGCCACGAAAGCAAACTCATGCATTTGGCTAGAGTTCATCACAACTGGCACATGAGATGAAAGCCTCATAAACATCAGTAAGAGAAGCCAGATGGCTTCAACTCATTTGAGCTAATCACATGACCTCCGCTATACACAGTCTATCCTACAGTTTGAGGATTTCAGCAAGACAATAACCATATAGTTTTGTGCGTGTTCAGGTTTATGGGAGCCTGCTGTTAATACTGTGGTGAAACAGTCCAGGGGACGATGAGGGTCCTTAAAAAAAAGATCAAAACTGTAATGCACTACACAATAAACTACACAATCTGGAATATTATATGTTGTTGTAAATACAGCTGCAAAGAAATGAATAAGAATAACCAAGAGAGTCAGATAGCTGAGGGGAAGAGGGGTCTCTTTATAGGATATCTCTTTATAGGACATTCTGTCTGAAGTTCTATTCTATCAGTGGTCTTCAGATAAATATTCACAGTCAGAAATGAGAATAAACTGTGGAAATCAATGTCAGAGTGTTAACAGTGAGATTACAGACGCACACAGAATGTTTGTGTATCTCAAATGCAAACTCTGACATATGTTATAATACGTAATGTCTACAGTATTTGTCAAGCATGAACTGTCTGATAAAGATGACAATAGCTCAAATGCTTGATGTTCTTTGAGGACAATAAGCATGCCCAAGATAGGAAAAGAAAAAACCCAACATGTATAAAAAATGTTTTAAAAATATGGGCATAGTTTAAAATGTAAAAAAAGAAAAAGAAAATACATTTAAAGAAAAAAAAAAAGTGGTGTAACATTTACAAACAATAATGTAAAAAGTATTTTTTTTAAAAAAAAAAATCGTGGCAATATTAATATTATTTTAACAAAACTAAGTTAGTTTACTTAACATTTTTACTAATTCACTATGCTCAAAGGAGTCATAAATTTTTGACATATAAAAAGTCATCATACTATAAAAATATCCAGCAAGTTTCATAACTGAAAACTCCCTCGTGTAGTCCAAAAACAGCTTTTATTGCAACTAAGCCCAGAGAACAACTTGATATGATAGATAGGTGAAATACCACCTCTGCAGAATAAAATCAACGTCTTCTTCATCATTGCAAATTTGGCCCTGCCCTCTGGCGTGTTGAAATGACGAGGAGCGATACATGAGGGCAAAAATCATGGTGAAAATGCATTTTATTTTTAAATTATGACACTTTATAGGTAAAAAAGTGCACCCCAGAAACATTATAAAACAATAAAACAATGCAGTTCATGACCTCTTTAACGAATTATATCCGATTCATCTTTTTGACACACAATAATAAAAGATTAGTTGACATTGAGGGTCGTGTCCTTGAACCTCCTACTACTAATTCCTCCAGTGCTGATACTCGGTTTCTGCTGATGAAATGTAGCTTTCTCTGGCTGACATTCGTATTGCTTATCTTTCTCTGGGCAATAATCCTAATACCGATCCCTCTGTGCCTGGAGGTCTTATTGTTGACCTTTCCATGGCTGATCTTCATATTGCTGATAAAAACGAATAAAGAAACGGGGCACATTTTAGCAGCAAAATAAAGCAGACACAGTCAAGCACTTTCTGTCTGCCAGCATGCATTATGAATTAGAGTGGATCGCATTGGATCATTTATAATGTGAATTCCTGTATCTGCCTAAGTTAGGATGCAGCTGTTATGATCCTTCTGTTAATCAAAGGTTATTACTACTCTAGAATATAATCAGCTGGATTTCTTACTTTCTCTTTCCTTCTGTCTTCCTTTTATAGAGCCACAATATGGACCTAATTAATAGTTTTTTTTAAATTAATCTCTTGCATCTGTTGTGTAGAAAAAGATTGAGAATTACGCAGAGAAAAGAATATGGGTCTCGGAAATTATGAATTTTGAGAAGAAAGGAAAAGATTCACTGCATAAATGATACAATGGCAAATCCGCAACAAATGCATTTGTTTAATCATCTTTGATATCTGAGCTGTCAGATATCTCTTGGTTTCTCCACTGTGAGAACTTGAAGAGCCAAGCCTCGGGCCAAATGCTGCCCCAAAGGAGATGAGCCAAATCTGGGTTAACCTTTTTAGTGCCCCCCTTTTCCTGTCAAAACAAATCACAGAGTTTAGAATCACCATGAATTTTTTAAAAGCATCTATTGCTTTAGCTTTTAGTGGATGAATATACTGTTACTATCCCATATCTTCAGAAGTGGAGCTCAAATGTTCTGCAATCTACTCATTACTCTGGGTAATGAATCAATTGGAAATGTTTCTTTCAGAATTTCACTGAAAATAAAGAAACAATCAATTAAACACATGAGAGGGCTCTGCTTTCTATTTACACATATAACACATACTGAGACCAAATGAAAATGTTTGCAGCCTACAGTGCAACTGAATGTGACCGGTTCTCACCTATCCAATTCAATTTTTATGGACTCTGCGACAAGTTGCACAAGCGACATTTATCTGTGCATCACCAAAATATTGATCTGGGGACATTTTATCTTCACTACTCAGAATTGTGTAAAGCCTTAGTTATCCTCGCACTTGGTTTTGGAGGATTTCTGTAAATCCCCAGTTGTCGTCTGATCTCTTTGACGGCTGTGGCTATGTAAGGAGCACCAACCCCTCACCAATTAAAAGACTTATTTAAACCATAGGAAAATACATGGTATTTAAAGGTCCCATGACATGGGGTTATTTTATTATTTTATAATGTTTCCGGGGTTGCCCTTATAATGTTAGTACGTTTTTAGATCAAAAATAGTCATAATTTTGAAATAAAAGGCAAATTTCCTAGCCTGATTTTAGCCTCTTATTTTGAACGCTCGTGTCTGCTGTGGGATTCAGTGTAGCCAGCCACTGCTGCGATTGCAAAGCAGAGAAAGGGACCTCCTTTCGTACGTCATGGCGTTATTATGACGTAATAATCAGAAAATCAGTTTAATCAGTTAACTGTAAAATAACTTACCATAAACATTTTTGGTAGTGGGACCAGTGAGAATTGTTGGCAGGAATAGTAAAATCAGAACGACCGAGAAGCAGAAAGAGAGCTGATACACAAAGCAGATGGCTATAGGAAAGTATTCAGTGCAATTTTTGGGAATGCAGCCCAAAGCGGGTGGTAAACACTATTCAAGGCTAAATACCGTCACAAGACCGATACGTGTTGGACTATTTTGGTGCATTTGTTAAATAGGCTGCCGTTGAAGGATAACGTAATTGAACTATCTGTTTAAGTAATTAAACAAATAATACTAATTAAGGTCAACATATAGACTCCTTCTATCTCATTAATGACAATTACATCAGTTCAGTGCTCATGTGCAGGCATATGAGTGCGTTTGTTCCTCTTGACAGCCCTGTTATGTTTGAATATCAGCATCTCTGCTCATTGTACTCCTGTGAATGTTTGTTTGAAGATGTATCAAGATGTTTGCGTGAGCGTGCCTGAGCAAATGAAATCTTTCACACCTAATTACTTAATTTGCATGCTGGAGCTGTCATATGCACTCTGACACCAAACACATTTGGCTCTTTAAGTGCTTTAGCATAACACACGCACGACTGGACAAGGAATGAGACCTGACTGAGAGGAGTGTTGTACAAACCTTCTTATGCCAAGCATGTGCTCAGTCTGATGCTTCCCCTTAACATTAATTTGCCATTGAGACTCTTGATATGTTCTGTAACATATATAAACTATACTGCACAATTATCTCTGTCGGGCTACCTTGTTCTTTCACATCTTTAAAGCTTATTTCTTAAAATATTCCCCAGTAGGTTTTTATTACGCTTATTGCCAGGAGCGTCTTGGTCTTGGTTTTCCGTTCCTGTTTATGAGCGCTGTCATTTCAACACCCTAGCAGACCTAGTAAAACGGGTCAGCACCATGGACAGCTCCATTATTCCTAAGCACTCTTTCAAGGGGCATTCCGACTGACAGCGATTTCCGTGCTGAAGCTCGTCTAATAACTGCATTGTTGTTCACAGTAGATGCGATTAGTGGTCTAGCCATGACTATTGGATGTCTGCGCTCTCAAATTACATTCAAACACTAAAAACTTTCTGGGAGGCAAAAACTTGTATATATAAATCGCAGAGCACAGTATATTATATCAAGAAGATGAATGATTATCAACGCATGAATCAGACTCTCTTGCAATTCCCACAACTTCTGACACCATGCATCATTTTTTTTATTTTAATGTTCCTGTACGGGGGCAGAGATAAATCATATAGAACAAAGAACAAGCTAAGAGTAACTACTACAACTTGACTTGAATATTATATAGGAGGTGGATCACTGTATTAGCTGCTGATTTTAAACAAAAAAAAGATAGTAATTTGTCTACATATAAAAAAAGTAAAATTAATCGCTGAAAATAGATCCGCTAAAGATTACATTTAACATTATTAGTGTTTAATGTAATACGAGTGTTCACAACTGGCACGTTTGGTTTGATTAAAACGAACCCTGGTGCGATTTCTCTGTCAATGCGGTTAATTTGAATTAGTGTGAACTCTGCCATCCGAAACTAGCCTTGTGAGACCATCCTGATCTCGCGAGCTTTCAAGGTTTCACTCGCAGATCAGTCTGGACACTTTCTGTTAGAGAAAATTTGGGAGCAGTTCACCAAACGAACGTCCAATCAGCGTTGGCTTTGAGGCGAGTTGAGGTGTGACGCAACGAGAAGCGCGACAGTTCAGTCTAAAGAACATGACGGCTTCAGCGGATGAAACTAGCATCAGCGTGGCTATCGAGCAAGTTTTATCGGAATTACAGAGTATTTCTTCACTGAAAGAAGAGCAAAACACTGCTCTGGAGGCTTTTCTCAGAGGAAAAGATGTTTTTGCTCTTCTCCCGACTGGTTTCGCTCTGTTAGTACGTCATATGCTTCGTTGATCTGATTGGTTGATTTGGCCCGTCTATCACCAACATAGGCCAATCAGCTAACCAGTATTTTCGCCCCTTACCAAAACTACTTCAACGGAAGGTTTCCAGATGGATATGCGGAGCAAATCCATCTGGCGGAGTCAGGTTAATCCGAAACCTGGTGCGCACTAAACAATCGGTTCAAATAAAATATGAACACAACACGGAACAAAGACATGTAACCAAACCAAACAAAACAGAAAGATGAGACCCTAAAAAGGACAAAATGCTCAACCCATACCGGATTTTTCTCATCAAAGTCGTGATGTTACCATCACAGGCATCAGAACTGCATATACTCGCATCAGATCTTCATTTGTGTGTGACGGACCAAATTAACTGAAAGTGTGAACTAAGCGAGAGTTAGATACCCAGAAAGCTGTTGCCATAGTTTTCCAGTTTTACCATAATGCTGTTTAAATATTAGACTAAGTACGATACCATTTTTTAGTAATAAACCTACTCTTACAATAGCTTTTGTGTTAATAACTCTCCGTCAATCTGACTGTCTGTGGGTGGGGATACAAAAATGTGGAATATTCATGAAAGACCTTAATGCGTTTTTCATCCGGCGGACTTCTGGTGACAAGTAACATGGAATTTATTTTTCTAGATAAGAGTAAAAAGTGATATTGGTTATTGTCATATATTAATGTAAACTATTGACATATACTATTAAAGGGATACTCCACTTTTTTTGGAAATAGGCTCATTTTACCACTCCCCCAGAGTTAAACAGTTGGGTTTTACCGTTTTCTAATGTATTGAGCCGATTTTTTGATATTTAGAAGAATATCAGTAACTGGACAGTTTCTGGTCTCATTGACTTCCATAGTATATTTTTTTCCTACTATGGAAGTCAATGAGACCAGAAACTGTCTGGTTACCGATATTCTTCTAAATATCAGAAAATCGTCTGAATGGATTTGAAAACGATGAAACTTAACTGTTTAACTCTGGGGGAGTGGTAAAATGAGCCTATTTCCAAAAAAAGTGGAGTATCCCTTTAACAACAGAAAGCGGTTTGAAATCTGTTAAGTTGTAAGATACATCTAACATTAGCCAATATTAAAATATTTATGACAAAAATACAAAAATGTTGGATAAATTTGAACTACACATTGCCATTCACACCCACATCGCATCTGTAATGATCACGCACGCTGCCCCAAATAAGCAATTTTCATTGAAAATATATGATTTTCGGTTGCTCTGCAAATTGCTGTTAGTCTGAATGGCCCTTTAGAGACTGGAGAGCAACTAGACACATGACATAACACAAAATGACCTCTTTAGACTGAGTAATAATACCACATCTATATATCTATTCAGAATACTTCGGGCTGTCTCAGTTATCATGGTTTGTCAGGAGGAGTAAACGTGCTCTCAAACAGCAGCAAACGGATTTAAAAATGGCTGTGCGATTAACTGATGCCATCTGACACAGAGCAGGAACCCAGACAAACGAGGACAATCTGACCTGCATGTCTGATTTTAGATTAAATGTGTCCAATCAGGTCAGAGCATACACACACACACAGGTGGTGGTGGAGTGAGTTTTATTAGAATTCAGATCCTGTAACAACTTTAATGATTCTTGCCCAGCGCAGTCTACTCTGGTGATGGTCTCTGCGGGAGACAGATTTTGTACTGGACTAAATTGCTTTTTTCCTCCATGCTCCAGTAGCCTGCTACTCTCTGCAGCGGTAATCAAGGCTCATCATCATTAGATATTATTATACAATGAGAAAACAAGGCCTGTGTGAAGCCAGGGAAAGACAATCTCCCCGCCCGGGAGTCCACTTACCCTGGATTTTTACAGCATTCTGAATCATTGCTGCACCGATGGCACCACAGAATATTAAAAATTGTGAGCATGTTTGTGTGAAGGCGTGTACTGTATGCATGAATTCTGGGTGGTCATGTACACTAAAGCCGCCCAAGGTCCTGAAGACAATAATAAAGAGATAGAGACAAATAATCAGCCAGTGCAATTGGCCCTGTGTGAACTCTTGTTCAGAGCTCAATGTAGAATTATTTCCGTGATGATCCCGTATTCGGCACAAAATAAATCATCTGTAATCTGCATGTGTGAGTTTTTAAAAAGAGTGTTATTTAAAGGGGACCTATCACATGATGTAAAACAAATATTTGTACCCCCAGAGTGTGTATGTGAAGTCTTAGCTCAAAATACCCCACAAATAATTTTTATAGCATTTTAAAATTGCCAAATTTGTTTTAGTGTGTTTCCCTTTAAATGCTAATGAGCTGATGCTCCCGCCCCACTTTTCCTACTAGAGAGGTCCCATATAAGCAGTGCTGCACAAGCCCTGAAAAGTGAAGCCAAAAAGTTTTGATCGCCCCCCGGTGGCCGGTCCTATAGGTCATAAACCCCGTCTCCCCATGTTATTTTCTCCACGTGAGACCAACAAAATAATTAAATTACACTTCAAATATCGTTTTTCCAAATATGATTTCTGTCATTTACTGGAGTTTTTATCATGCTAATGTAATTTCAAATTGTTTTTTTTAAAATAAGATTGTTTTTAGTTAGTAATTTGATGCGGTTGTGGATGCAGGCTTGCCTGGTGTCCCTTTAAAGTTTTTGAAAGAACCCTATTATGCTCACCTGAAAATTATTTGATCAAAAATTCTGTATCATTCTAACATGCTGATTTGCTGCTTATTATCAGTTATTAATGGTGCTCAATTATTAATAATGGTTCTTATTATCAATGCTGATTTTTTTTTTTTTTTTTGCTGCTTAATATTTTTAGACTTTTTTAGGATTATTTGATTAATAGAAAGTTCAAAAGAACAGCATTTGTCTGAAATATAAATATTTTGTAACACTGTATTCTGTAAACTGTCACAAATTAATGTGTCCATGTTGAATAAAAATATTCATTTTTTTTCTCAAAGAATGAATTACCTAAAAATACCTAATAAATACGTACCTAAAATGATAGTGTATAACAGTTTCCACAAAAATAATACAGTATATATGAACTAAACATTAAATCCATAAACATCATTCTGTATCGCTTTTGGAAAAAAATATGTATGCACTCCATCAATGCTATCAATGTGTACTACAGCTCATATAAATGGCCTAGAACATTGTCCCCAGGAGCCCATTGTGCAGACGCTGTAATGGGGTTTTTCTCTTTGAAATACCATCCATTCTCCATCAATACAATGAAATATTTTCAAATACTTTCACTCACATACAAGGTTCATTCAAAGTCACACATGTGTTATCTTAAGTCTCTGACATTTTTACACAAGGAAATAGCCACTTCCAAAGTAAGAGGAGCCCAATAAATGGATGATTCATTTTAAATAATCTGAGCTGACACTAGCTTCTCGCATTAAACCTTGAACTGCCTCTGCATGCGTGAACGCTACAATTTCATTACCGGTGCAGTAGGCGGCTATGCTTCTCACCTGCGATATTCATAACTAGTCTTCACAATGCTTCACAATCTCAACATTTTATTTCAAAACAATCATTTTACAGAGTTATGGTGCTAATAATCCATTCAGACTGATGATTCTCTGATGAATATTGGAATTTTAGAAAAAAATCCATTCCATCCACAAACAACATCAAAACCCTCATGAAAGAGGTCACGGAAAGGCTGTTTTGCTGTTGTATGATGAAAAAGCTCTTTTTGTATCATATGGTAAGAGCTCTTTGTCCTCAAGTAACCCTCTCTATCAAAAAAGTAACTGTTAATGTTTTAGAGAGAACACTCTCAGTCAAAGGGGCATAACGACAGATTCAGTTCAGAAACAAAAGGCAATTACGACAGTTCAGACAATTATGTAGTGATTTAAAAATGGCCCGGTGCTTAAAACATGCAGTTTTAAGGCATTCTTTCATTGCGTTGCTCTAACATCATCTTCTTAGCCCCAACAGATTGGAAGGATTTTTCTACAAGCTGTGATAATGACACATTAAGTCCCAGGGAGGGCTCGTGTACATCACAATTCTTCACCGCCATTCCCTATCATCACTCAGGTTTCCCACACAACATACTCTATTTGGCACAGGGCTCGGATAAGAAATAGTTTAATTGACAAATGGTCTTCCCATACCAAAATGTCTAAGCTCAGTGGTGATAACTGGAAAAAAAAGTACTACTAAACTACTGTATCTAGTTTTCAGCATAAAAAAACCTGTCGCAGAGATCCATAGATTAATTTTGAAAAATGAATGGGGATGCTTGCCTTTGAAATTAGTTTTGGCCTCTAAATAAATTATCTTGCATTTTTGCAGTATCAGTAAGCGGAAAAAGCCATTTCAGTTTTGGTTTTCATCACCTGCTAAAATAAATGTAATGAAGTATGCAATTTAAAAGATGGAGTTCCATAGCAAAAGTGCTGAATGGCTACATTAAGTCATAAAATGCCACATTTTTATATTAGAGAGTGCTGTTTACTTGGATTGCTCATGGTAAATGTGGTTGCATGGTAGAAGGAAACAGATTATTCGTTTACATTATGATTGTAGTCTACTTATTTCTTCTGCTATGCCATTCCGAACTGCTAAGTGCTGAGCAAAACAAATATAGAAAGGATTTATTTAGCAAGCAGAAAACAGCTGTCATCTCTAAGCAATGACTACATCTGCATATGAATGGTTAGCTCCCTTTAAAACATTTGCAACCAAAGATTTTCTATGGTCGCTACAATATTTTCAGCTGGCATAAGAGAGGTTCTGCATGATCCTATGTGTCGTACGATGTGTTTTCACTGAATAGCAGAAGACCCCTTGATTTAAAGGTAAAGTGGCATCGATCACATTAACAAACGTGTCATGTAACAATTGTCACTACTGTTATTCCTCTGGGATTCAAGAAAACATCATCTTCAACAATAGCTAACAATCCATGGGAGATGCATACACTGTAGTGTAGTATTGAGTAATGAAGTAATGAGGGCTAAATTATATTTGTTAAAAGAAACCGAAGAAAGAAAAAGGCAATTTTCTACAAGCAATTTCTCACTTTGCACTCGACAAAGAGATTTTTTTCCCCTTCAACAGCAAAGCCAAAGATTTTCACAACTTCGGTAATATACTGTCGCAAGTGTTGTTGGTCGGTGATAAACTATCTCTATGTGCTGAACGCAAGTACTTGCAATTCTAGACGGTTTGTTTTAGAGCTATATTGTAGTACAAAACCATCAGTAAACTTGCTTTTAATTGCATACAATGAAAAAAACACAAGAGAGGGTAGAAAACCCAGTTCTGTGAGCAGGGTGCTTGTGTGCACCATTTGTCAGGTTTATTATAGGCCTATAACAGGACCATTTTCTCTACTGCTCCCCATGCACAATCCATCACAGAAGAAATAAGCTAAAGAAGAGAACAGCAGAACGCAAGTGAGTAGGAGTAAGCAGAGCAATGGAAGAAAGAAAAGCCAAACAACACAGACAGTGGAATTTGTTTTAGCAAACTTTCAAGCAATGTCATCATGTCACATTCCCATGGCGCAGCCTGGGGTTGCTTAAATGGCCCAAGGACACGATTGTGATCATTTCAGAATCGCTCCTTGCAGGGTTCAAACCCACAGCTTTTTGATACCAGACAGTACATGTTTTTTTAACACTGAAGGCCAATACACAACGGAACCAATGTGGACAATAACCAGATTACAGTATGTCGGCAACAGGGGCTGATCTTACAAAACCCAGCAAATTGTCTGTTGCCTTTGGTTGGCACCTTTTGGTTTAGTGTGTGAACTTGCCTTTTGCTGTAGAATCAAGAGTTGTAAAATCATTGATGTAGATCAATGCAAGTAAATGCTATATGAGTAGGCTGGAGGTAGAGAGTCACACTTCACAGGCTTGAAGTTCAACACTCAATAGCAATGATACATGACGCCTTTCAACCATAAGAGTTCATTTAATGATATGTAATAGCCTTCTTGAGCACTGTAAATGTGTTTTGCTGAATGGCAATGATTCATCTGCACCTCGATACTGGTTAATTAAAATGAACTGAACTGATCTGATCTTAACTAAATCACATAGTGAGTGCATTGGAACCAAAGAAGGTTGACTCTGATCCATCGGTTTAGAGAGGTGTATATATACATATTATGGGTGTAACGGTTCAAAGGTCAAGTTTCGTTATGATTCGTTATGTGCTATGTTCGGGGGGAAAAAAGGATCACTGTCAAATAAAAAATGATCAAACTACAAGCTAGCACAAATAAATACAAAGATACAAATAAAATAAACAGCGCTTTTCAGTTTAGTTAGGAATCTAACAGTAGTTTTTATGTACAGAAATTGAATAAAGCAACATTGTATATATATATATATATATATATATATATATATTACAGTATTAAAGTTACAAAAGCTATTCAGTCAAGAACAGTAATTGATTTCCTTGTCTTTTGTTTGATTAACACAAAAAACACAGACAGCAGGAATATTAGGCTACTGTCACTTTAAAGCATAATGCATGGATCCAAAATACTGATACACATGCATTGGTTATCAACTGTTTACATTAACTTAAGACATAACCTACTATTTGCAAGGATACTCGCCAAGATGAGCATCTTGAAAGGATTTTTGTGTGAAATTGTCTGTTCAAGTGCAAGACTTGAAAGAGAACTCGATATTTGAATTCAGCTGAGTCCACACACAAATCTTTCTTACAGTGTGTGTGAGCAACACAGGTCTCATCTGCGCTTGCATGCTATCAGCACCCGGGTGATGTTGGTGTAAATGACTGGTGATATTAGAGCACACAGCGTCTTGCATTGAACAATGTTTAGGGGTAGCCAGAATTTGTATCAATTGAAAGAAACGTATTAGCCCAACTCTGTCTGTCTAACACATTTTTTTTTTCCACAAGCCATATTATAGATGTGCATGCAATCAATCCCCAGATATTAGATGAACCGTAGTGCCGTGGGTGGAAAACTGTACGGTTGATTTTTTACAAAGAACATTTACACCCCTAATACATACTGTACACATCAATCTCAGCCTTTCCATCTGACCAGGCATACAGTTTCTGCTGCCTAATATACAGCACAATACTGACACAAAATGAAAAATAGGCTCAGCACCAAAACTCCACTTGTCCACACTGTGTTGTTTGTAAACTTGTAAATACTGTAAATTGTTGATCTGGTACTTTGTAAAAAAAAAAAAAAAAAAAAAAAAAAAAAAGATGCAACCTCAATCTCTTTTTTTTTACAATTCATCACCTCATTCACTTATGTTTGTCTGGTTTTGCTGTGTTTTTGTTCTTTATTCCCATGTCCACACAACATAAAGTCTTTGCCTCTTCTTGGAAGTGAAAAGTCTGTAGTAATTCTTCCTTAAAGTCTCATGAGTTGCGATTCATAATCAATCACTTCAGTTTTTTTTTCAGAGCCTCTCTCAGGCTTGCTGTGCCTTTTATAATTGATGTCCCACAGGAGAAGGGTCAACCTTGGTCTCAATAATTTAGAGCTAGGGAGGAACCATGAAAGAAATAGAAAGCGTGAGGGAGATGGATGGATGAGTATCGATCAGTGGAGGCAGAGAAAAGCATGTTCCTGAGTGTGTGTGTGAGAGAAAGAGAGAGAGAGCGAGAGAGAGAGAGAGGAAATGTATGGCAAGCCAAATTATTCATAAACGCCTGGTCAGGCGTCTGATTCATCAAAAGTGCCAGAAAGCGCGAGTTCTTAACCTCATGGAAAATGCGTGCCGGAAACGGATGGTTTTTGCATCAAAATGCACGTCTTCAACGTGTGATCTGCTATTTAAAATGCACGTTCTCGTTTTTGACGCGCATTTATTGCAACAAAAACGGGCGTCAAAACAAAACAAAAACGGTTTTGAATAAGACGATTTCCATATACGTATGTTTGTTGAACCTTATATTCCAAATATTTATGAAGTAGACATCCTATTCAGAAATAGTTAGGGCAGTAATGTTAATATTTGATTTTAATTCAATCTCCACCACATCACAAATGAAGAATATATTGGTATTTATCTATTGCTGTCATATATGTAGTTAGTCAAGATTACTTTAGGTTTAGCTAGCCTAAGATATTAATGTTATAAATGTAGAATGGGAAATGGTAAATCTTTTATGGTAAATCACGTCAGGGACACGCATTTGCCAGTCGAAACGCACGCTTTTGACGTGTCAGTGTGCAATCAGATGCCTGACCAGACGTTTATGAATACTTTGGCTTGCCATAGAAATGAGCAAAGCCAGGTCGTGTCTGCTCTGCATTCTGGTGAAGTTCATCTGGCACTGCGCAAAAAGAACTGAACCGCCAGTCTATTCCTGAGTTCTGTTTTTGCATGATGGGAAGTCATCACTATGCAATTAATCATGTGAGTGACAGACTCATAGTAGCAGCCCACAAAGCGGAGGACAGTACCAGCCTGAGATCAGCTGTGACGTTCACCAATCTTCCACTGACGTGTGAAATGTTTACATGTGGTGGACAGCCATACAAGCTTATACTGTCAAGCCATCCTTAAAAGATATATCTGATGAAAAATTGATTGAATTAAGACATCAAGAAAAAGAGCAGGCATATAATAGGTGTATTCTTATGATTCAATGTCTGGCTTAAATCAGATACTCTGTACAGACCAACACTGCCAACCCTGATGTTGGTAAAACAATGTACTTATATGCAGCCATGTACACATATATATATAAAAAAACATGTCATTATTAGTTCACCCAATACACATACAACATGTTCGAAAAAAGATTGTTAGTAAGAATGTAAGGTTTGAAGAAAGACGTATTTTCTTATTGGGTACATACTTTAAATGTTGCTGTTAATTGAAGAGTAAATGAAACCATTTAATACATGAGGTAAGGACATGTAACTAGTTGTAATTTGAAATCAACTATTTTGGTTCTATGTGCTTATATTTTATTTTGCCATATTATTGTTAAAGTGTATTGCCATATTACTTGCACAATAAGCCCAAAGAAGTCACATTAATTGTCTCGTGATTAGTAAGTAGTTAAAAGAAAAAGAAAAAAACCCCTTGTATAATCAATTTCACCTCATGTCAAATGTAATAATTTACTTAACATTAACTTCTTGTTGATGGTGTACCATCATTAGTAAAAAGAAACTAAAATTATTATGTGAAGACAAAACCATTGTAATTGCTTATGGCTTTCTAATAATAAACCTCTGACAATTTGCTTGTTCCTCTTTCGAGAGTCGCTTTGGATAAAAGCATCTGACAAATGTCCATTTGTTAGTGTTACAGTGCAAGTAAAATGGAAATCACATCGCATTTAAACTAGTGACAAGGTGCTCTTGTAAGAGCTAACACAGTCTAAAGTTAAAAAGTAATTCATACTTATAAGAATTATGAGGATTGGTTAACTACCTTTCACCATTTATGGGGTTTTAATGAGAGTTAACTGTTGTCAGAGTTTGTAAAATCACTTCAATGTCAGTCTCTGATGGCAAAAAATCATTTGCAATACTCCATTTCTGTTAGCACGACCAGATGGCGTGGTTTGTGAGGATTTAGTATGTCTGAATGATCACTCAGAAATGTAGAAACGTACAATAATGCATCAATTTACAAACATCTCTGTGTCAAAAGTGGTGGCAGGCCACCACAATCCTTTTGTTCGATTTAATTCGGCTGATTGAGAAAGGAGGTTTGGCTAGCATTTCAGACGAGTAGAGGTTTCCTCCACCACGGGAATCATTACAAGCTAATTTACCCCTCACACATGTTTTCTGCCTCCCCACCATATGCTGTTTATTTACCTTCTGAAGGAATGCTAATGAATTTCCAGGGCACTTCACTGTCAATCCGTCATCCTCTCTCTTTATCAGAACTCTCTATTGACACACTGTTGAAGGAGTTGATTACATTTGTGCATCAGCCAATAGCTTCGCCCGTGCTGGGTCAGATGATGACTCCACGTCTGACTTCCAATAATGAGAACGTTTTTATTTTTCATTCCACCTAACTAGATGGGGCCCATTCACATATTTGTCAGACTGTAAACAAACCTTGTAAACAAAAGCTACTGAGAATATGGCAGAACATTGAATAATATTACTGCATATAAAAAGGAAAATTGCCTAGGCCAACATATTAAAAAAATGTGACACATCGATATCTATGAAATAAACATGTTTTTGACCAAATATGTCTTGGATACACAAATTCAGTGGCTTTATCATGAATACAGACAATTATCATGATTCCACCACCTCCAAAAATTGTGTCTGATTTACTATAAAACACATGCTTATTGCAACCGCTTCACTAAAATGTAACACACTCGTTGCGACGTGTTTAACGGATGCCAAGTAAGAATAGCCTAAACTGCAAACGGTGACAAACAATAACAATACATTGAAAAAATCTAAACATTTCTTCCTGGTGCAGGAAGTTCATAGGTTAATGTGTCGCTGAAGTGTTAGCAAAACACTTTCCTTAGCTAAAATGTTGCTATAGTGATTTGGCAATTGTGATTTTTTTTCAAATAGTCTATTCTACTTCATCATTAAAATACATTTTCACTTTCATCTCGACGGTGGGGGCAGGGTAGTCTGGTTGAGGGGGCAACTGTCACATTAAGAAGAGGATATTAAGCATAACATTGTCAGCTTGTTAACTGCTGAAATATGTGTTGCTGTGGAAACAGCCTTATTTACAATTGAAAGAGATTCTAGTTTGTTAAAGGGATAGTTCACTCAAACATTTCCATTATGTAATCATTTACTCACCCTTAAGTTGTTCCAAACCTGTATGAATTTCTTTTTTCTGCGGAACACAAAAGAAGATTTTTTTGAAAAATGTCGGAAACCAAACAGTTGATGGACCCCATTGGATTACATAGTATTTTTTCCCATACTATGGAAGTCAGTATGGCCCATTAACTGTTTGGTTACCCATATTCTTTTGTGATCAGCAAAAAAAATCATACAGGTTTGAACAACTAAAGTACATCGTATATGATGACAGAATTTTGTAAACCATCACTTTAAGAAATAAACACCAACAGCAATAACTAAGTACTGATACAACAGTAGTACTAAAGAAGTCTTACGTAAAACGCTTAGTATAAAATGTTGTTTTGCTTTTTAATATTCCACATAAGTAAGATTTGAACATAAACAGCCATTAATAGACAACCTTCAATTCAGTAGGTATTATTATTATTTTTTATCATGCATTGCATTGTGTTGCTTTTTTCTATAAATAAAAAAACATATTTAAATTGTGATTTGACTTGTTTTTTTAAAACAAGATTCATTACAAATACTCCAATCAGTGGCATAATTTTAGCTTTGCAATTGGGCTGGTTTGTTGTTGTTTTTGGTCACTGGCTTGGTGGTAATCTATTTTTGATTGGTAAAACTGATTGATTTGATTGATCTGTCAATGTTAGTTGGAAACACTCCACAAAAGTTTAGCACAGTGTTAGCAAACTAATAAGTTATGTATAGCTCCTATATTAAAATTCTTCTCAATGATTCTACACACAACCATCTACTCCATTCCTCAAATTATTTTGCGCTTTTTGGAATTTTGCAAACATCATAGTGTGTTTAGCCTCCTCCCTAGGGAAGCGAGGTGCAGTCAGGCACACATTAGCATGAGAGCAATGATCTAAAACACTAGTCTGTCTTTCCAAGAGCCCAGAGTCCCTTAGGGGATCGGCTCTCCACTCACATTACCGTCACTTTACGTCAAACTCACCACACGACCTCAACCATATCACAAGCCCTCCACCAGATACAGTATACTCATGCTCCAACAATCAGACTAATGCATGTGCAAGCATTTTGCAAACATCTTGCCCGTTTATCTAGGGATCTAGAGACTAAGGACAGGGGTCTGTACTGTATGTGGGGTCTGTCTTTTAATATGTGGTTGACAAAAAAAGATACAGAAATTTGTGTTTTATTAATTATTTTTGACTAACTTCATACTTAAAGCTACACTTGCAGCGCACGAAGCTACGGGCCTCACGGTTGGAGTTTCATCATGTTAACCCTATCCGGACCAGACCGGTATCCTTGCCTGTTTAACTTTCACTGGGATTGCCCCGCGTGACCGCGTCAGATAATCGACATCTGAGGACATCTCGAACTTCCTCTGAAATACTTGGGACTTTATAAGACTGAGTACTTTTTCTAACATAATTGTCATTGCCTTCATATTATTTTGACTCAAGACACATTGGTTTTATTGTATGGTTATTTTACGAAGGCCTACGCTGTTTTATTGGGACATATTTACATTTTGTTGATATTGTGAGAAATAATTAATTCTTTCATTTACCTAACTAACACATTGAGTGAATTGGATGCATGCCTCTGGCTTCTTTACTCTTCTTTACTCTATAAGGTTATTTGGAACCGTAGTAGCAATCAATGCATACTACAGCATTCATAATATGATTAAAGGGATACTTCGCCTCTGGAAAGATGAATATGTATATAAAATTGGTCATTTGTGTAGAAGAAATATGAAATTATTTTTGAATTTGGAGCTTTCTAGACTGAGAAATGCCAGAAAATGTATTTTTGAAAGACAACAACTCCCAGAATGCACTTTCTTCACTGGCCTAGGAGGCCTCGCCTACCCATAACAAAGTGCAGTAAACAAGTCTAGGCTACTAGTGAGTCTCCATGATGAGTCTGGCCGAAAATGTGTTTCGAGATCGCCCAAAATGTCCGGGATTCGGCTTTTGTGTTCTACAGTCGCCATTCATTGTTTACTATGCACGAGGATAGGGCCGTGTGGAGAACAATTGTTTCAGTCTAATGTTACAAAAGTTTGACAATGCTATTATTTGACAAAATAACTGCTTTTCTTATTAAATAAGGTAAAACGGTGGAAAAATTATATATAATTTATGGCTAGTAGGATATATTTATAGGCAAATTAACCAGTGAAGTTACTGGTTTAGAGATTGGCAGTGTTACCAATACCAACATAAACAATGTTTTGTAACCAATCAACAAGGAAATCATGAGGATATTTTGCAGTATCCAACTGGGTTGGCTCATGATAACCCGAGGGAAAGACAGACGGCCTAGTGGCCCCAAACAGTATGTGAAAACTCTTAAAACTGTATGACTGTTATTAAATAACTGTGTATGAATGTCAACTAAATACCAAACCAATTGTCATATTAAATAAAGTGTGTTAGGCTTTCGACGATCAAACGTTAAACAATGTTCAAAAATATTTTTACACTTTATGAATGTCAAAAATTTGTGGAATACTGTACTGTATATTTAATGTCATAAACTACTCTTGTGGCTACTCAGTTAGGACACCTGTCTGAGGATCAG
The DNA here is from genome assembly GCA_038021265.1 of Cyprinella venusta. NCBI lineage: Eukaryota > Metazoa > Chordata > Actinopteri > Cypriniformes > Leuciscidae > Cyprinella > Cyprinella venusta. The sequence continues at coordinate 21,746,865 of CM075874.1, read as the reverse complement.
AGGATACATTCACCAAAAATGACTTTGGTTGATAAAAAAAGAAATGGCAAAAATGACTCGTAAAGTTTAGTTGAGAGAAAAGGCATCAGCTTTGTGACTCAAAGAACTTGCATTCATTCCCATTCTGGCTTAACAGCACAATTATGTGTGTATTGTGGGGGCCTGGGCCAAATGTGTGGGCCCGTGAGAGCGTGTGGGATGGTGTTTTGCTGTGGGGCTCAAAGGCTTCGGGGGGTTCCAGAGAGCGGAGTAAAGCTCTGAGGTGATCCCCTCCGGAATTGATCCCTCCCTGCCCTGGAACGGCTCCCAGCAGCATGTTTTGTAATGGAGGGAATATGGAAGCAGTTCGGGTGTTATTTGCAGGTCTGGGACTCTGTGAGAGGCAGGAGGGAGAAGAGTGGGAGAGGATGAGAGGAGGAAAAGAAAAGGATGGAGTCGGCCTGTTTTAGATTACTGCAGTTGGTCTAAATCTACAGATGGATGACAGACAGGTGGGCTGATATTATGGGCAGCTTTGAAAGACAGGTGTCAGAATGTGTAGGATGGACAATTCACACAGAAAGTTCAATTCTGCAAGATGGTCAAATTGCTTTTCGGTGCATGAGAGGTGAAACAAATCCTTTTTAGGTTTAACGTAATAGAGACTGGTTGTAAAGTGGTAAAGACGACAACAATTCAGCATGTTACGACATGCTGTTACTCAACAAGAACAGTGTCAGAGACAGATTTTGCCAGTCTCTTTTGACACGCTTGCAATTACATCCAAGATCCCATTAGATTAACTTTCCTATTGTAAGTCAATCAGCTCAACGATCAGAACACAGATAAATAATTACAGTCCCATCACTATCAGGCGGCAAAGATCTGCATCAACACGCTGAAGTGGCAGTCTTTATGCTTAATGTCACAGCAAATGGTACGAATGAGTCAGATGGAGAATATGAGGTTTGATCCCATTCCCACACGGAGCTCCGAGGTTGTGAATGAATGTGATCCGCCTTAATTAAAACAGACACCGCTCTGATACCTCCTCGCATCTAAATATTCATGACAGCTTGTTCAGATTCACGTCCCGTGGCTGGTTCGGATATTCAGTAGAGAAGGAAAAAGGAAAACGTTGCAACTGCATGTGAAACGTCATGTGATGATGCAAGCCAGGCTGTATCTGGAATGATGAAAAGACCCCAAACTCTGCTCTTCTACCCGAGAGAACGATTGCAATAAATGTTTAATGTCATCAACAGGACAAATGAACTCATAAATATGCAACGAGAGGCACGCATAGTGAAATATGGAAAATGGTGGACACTCCAGCTTGGATGTTATAGGAAGCAAGGCTCATACTGATGGGATTACAATCATGCGTGTGGATTTATTGGAATTAGGTCTTTTGCCGTGTGTGGGAAATCAGTAACAGTGGGGTTGGTGCAGTTAGCATGTCCGATATTAAAGAGATAGACCCAAATACTTGCATCATTTATTCACACTCTCACCGCACTATGCCTTCCTTTCTTCTGTGGAACATAAATATATATTTGATCATTATAGTGATCACGACATGAGAAATCAAATTTGCCTTGATCTTTTGACATAAGGGGACTTTGTACCTGCAATTTTTATTTTTAAACAAAGCATTTATTTAATCTATCTCCAAAAAACATCTCGCTTTAAGATCACAGAATCTGTGACCTTTTTACAGCACACATATTATACATGCAGATTATTAAAATATGAGTGGAGAATAAAAACAAACAACAAAAATTGGGGACACCTTGATGTATTTTAAAAATACTGTATAACCCTATGACAACAGATTTACAGACATCTTATCATTAGACTTATCAACGACTATCATGAACAAATCAAATATGTTTTAAAAAAAAAATCTTGGAAATATCAATAAGTGGAGCATTATAACTTTGAAAAAGATATTGGTCTATGAAAATTAATATTTTAAAAGGGTCTAATATTCTCATTACATTTACAAGCACCACAATCAAATAACAGATCAGTTTAACAGAAAATATAAAGGCATAATTACTTTTTGTGCATTTTTTGAATTTTCAGTCTACACTCAAAAAAAAATGACTCATTAGAAAAACTCAATTTAATTAATTTCCATTCAATGGTAGGATTTCCATCAAGTAAATGTGTAGCCCCAACTCATAAAACACAGACACATATAATATAATGTAAAAAATAAACTAATCTCTTAAAATGCTTTCAGATTAATAAATGTTGTCTGATAAATACTTTTACAATTTTTGCTTCAATTAAGTTGTTTTTTTGTTATTAGCTTGACAGAAGTTTTGCTTATAAATGCAGCTTGACAAGTTACAATTTTAAAGGTTGCAAAACTCGCATAACAGAAAAGGTTTTTGATTCCTCTCGACAACTTCAGACAAAAATAGAGATTAGATGAACAGACAGCAGAATGGAATGAGAAAGAGATGCATTTAGAGAACATTATTTCCTTCTACTCCTGCAGTCTATTATAATTGCATGGACATACACATTGCTCCACCCACACGCACTGAATGAGCAACTAAACAACTTTGCGGTCTAAATGTAGAGTCTCTTTTGATGCGAAGAACAAGAGAACAAAAGAAACTGAAATATATTTTTCAGGAGAAGTTTTGTACCAGTTTCTTCTTTCCCTCGTCATTTGCTAACACAAGGTACTGCATTTATTGCATCAGTCTTGCATACACAAACGCCACCAACACAAACACACATATAGTGGATTTATCTAAAACCTATTACAAGCTATCAAAAAGCAAATACATCATTACACAATAAAATCTGCCTGTATATCATTAATAATCACAGACATCTACAGACATACAGACACTTTCTAAGATAATTTCCAAATGAATATCAACATGCTGACTTGACTGCTGTGTCTGATGGATTATTCTAGATCCCATTAAGAATCCCAAGTGAAAAAATGTATTCATCCACACATACACACACACCAAGAACTTGCTGTCTTAACTTATTCCGTCAGCCAAATGTTAATATAAAAAATTTCCAGAGCAAAAAAAAAAAAAAAACATTGTTCCACATCTAATACAAACCTGTTACAATGAACAGGACTGTCCAATAACTCACTCTGTCTGCAAATAAAAGTGTAGCAAAAACAGCACAAAACATATAGCTTGTAAACAGAGGCACTTATGCTAAAAGCAGAGCCCCTAGGAGATTGGGAAATGAGCTGTGAACAAACAGATGATATGCGCTAGTTATATAGTCCAGGACACAAGAGACTCTCTCTTATGACACAGTGTAGGCCCAGGAAACATGACTGCTCCTTTGGAACCAGCAGAGCGTGATTAGTGTCATGCAGAAAGCGTTTGATAACAAAGATCTATGACCCGCCACTGTCTAAACGCGGTCTAAAAGCTTGGATAAAGTGGCACAGTTTATGGTGCACAATGTCTGCAAGTGTAACACACACACAGAAAACATAAACATGTATGTATGCACATAACTTGTCTTTTATATCAAATGCTAAAATGGTCTACTCTATTCATTGCTAACAATGGTTTTCTTTAAGGAACCCTGACATGCTCTTGGACAGCTGGTTCTACAAGAATACACTCCCTTCATTTCCCTTTTCCTTTCATCACTCTATCAGCCTGTCCTCTAACCCCCACTTGGGATGTAATGCAACATTTAGACAGGTAGTATGAAATGACCCAGATCTGTTTCCCCACCATTAGTTTATTTTATAGTCTTTTTTTCTAAGGTATCTGACCTTTCCCAGAGAATCTAAACAAGAACATATTTTTTATTAGTTATACTTTTTTTTTATATCTTGTTCCAAGTATGAGTGTGTGTTGTTGAGGTACTTTGCATGGCTCTGTTAAAGGTACAGTACACTGTTGTGAGTCTGCCAAAAAGAAGACAGAGGGACATGGTTGCTTAAGCTAGCATACACATTGTAGATATTTTATAAAACAAATGGGCTGTATTTGAACCCTATCCAATTATTTAGTAAATAATCGTAGAATAAGTAGACGAATAGCTCTAACTTTATTTGGGGTGAAATCAATAATGGGCCTAATTTACTCTAACTATTAAAGGACAAGTTTTGAATAAAGCAGAGTTTTCATTTCCAAAAGTGAAAACTTTTTTGATGCACATCTTTGTCTTTATTCAGTTAAGTTTCCACATTTATGCACATCCCACATTTATAATATTTACAGTTGTGGTCAGATTATTGGCACACCTGCTAAATACAATCCAAGAATGTAAAAATAAATCTGCATTGTATATCCTTTTTGATCTTTCATTCAAAAAAAAAGTGAAAAATCTAAAATAATGAAAAATATATTTAATTATTGTTTAAATACATACACTATATATAGAGTATTGTTTTAATCAAGCTTTTTTTGTGTAATATTAAAATAAAGATAGCATAAAGATATGTGAAAGTAAACTCTTGACTTAAATACATGTTTTAAACTGGATAATGTGGTTAAAATGTAGTACAAGTTTTGAATTTACCCCAGAATCTGACCTGATTAGGTCTTTTATCAGAGAGAAACTGCACATCTGCTCCAGCACAGTAAAGTTCCAGCACAACCAGAGGTGAAATAAAACTGAAGGAAGAAGGATCGGGAAACAGGAAAGAGAAAAGGAAAGCTAGGAGTGGAGGAGGAGCAGAGAGGGTTTAATCTGTTCCACTCCATTCTGTGTTGTGTCACTCAGTTGCCACTTTGCTTCCACAGACTCATCCATCTGTGTGAAAGTGAATGTAAATGCAAAGGCTGTGGCATGTATTCTCAGTGTGTGTGCCTAAATATTTAAGGCCTTCAGAAAAGTTGTATGTGTACATGCCAAAGACCACTGGGGAGCTGTTCCACTCTCCTTTTGGCCTTGTCTTCTCACAGATTCAGACTCAACTAGATTTACTGAAGTCGTCAAAGCATTACAGAACACATACATAAATATGTTTACCTGGAGTTTGTTAGTGTGTGTGTGTTAAACTTCAGTTTGTTAGTATATACAGAATATGGTTTGAACCAAAACAAAACTAGAATATATAATGTACAGTATAGCATTAATTAAAACTGATTTTTGACAAAATGCGGGTGGAGTGGGGTGTAAAGTTTATATATATATATATATATATATATATATTAGGGCTGTGCAAAAGTTAATTGCGATTAATCGCATCCAAAATAAAAGTCTGTGTTTACATAATATATTTGTGTGCTGTATATAATCATTTTGTATATATAAATACACACACATGCATGTATATGTTTAAGAAAATGTGTTATTCCTATATAAAATATTTATATAATATAGATTATGTATTTTTATATATATATATATATATATATATATATATATACACAGAATTTAAGCGCAAATAATTCTTAAATATATACATGCATGCATAGGTATTTACAAAATAATTATATACAGCACACTCAAATATATTATGTAAACAACACAGACTTTTATTTTGGATGTGATTAATCTTAACTTTTGCACAGCCCTAATATACATATACATATATATATATTAGGGCTGTCAAACGATTAATCACGATTAATCGCATCCAAAATAAAAGTTACACACACATGCATGTACATTTAAGAAAAAAATATTATTTATATTTAAAATATGTATATTTATATACAATATAAATTATATATAAATCTATATACAGTATATACATGAAAATATTTCTTAAATATATACAAGCATGTATGTGTATTTATATATATATATAAAATAATTATACACAGTGCACCGACATATATTATGTAAACACAAACTTTTATTTTGGATGCGATTAATCGCGAATAATCATTTGACAGCCCTAATATATATATATATATATATATATATATATATATATATATATATCCTGTACTTGTCCAAAGTGGCAAGTAACTCACATGCTATATATATATATATATATAATTTTTTTTTTTTTTTCAATTTTGTGTTGTGACTTACTAAAGTTTAACCTAGGAGTTATTGGATTTTTTATTAAAAATCTTCCGTGGTGATTTGAAGAATGCTAAATAATGAATGGTAATTATTTTTGTATACTTACAGCATGAGGTTAAAGAGTGTTTCAACCTCCTTTTGAGTTCAGTAAGGGAACAGCTAGTCTTTTGGTCTCTTGTCCTGTTTCAAGTTGGTTCAAACCAAACCTTTCATTATCCCAGAATCCACAAGCTTATTTTGCTCCTTTCATGTTTTCAACAACTTTCGTCTCTTTTATAAAATGTTATGTTGAGGAACTGAATCAGCATGCCATTAATGAGGTGAACTCCAGGAGAGCCAACTAAATTCACACTTTTGACACCATTATAAATTCAGATAAATACTGATCAACTAAAAAATACTGCATGAATCTAAAATTAATTGCAATAGGGAGTGGAAAAGGGAGATCACTGAGCTAAGTAAATCACCTCTTCTCTATCCTCTGTCTGAATGAGCTGTGAAAGCCATCATTTGCCCTTCATTTCATCTATACACTCTTTTTGTGATATGTTAGCATGTAAGTGTGATGGCTCTGAGGAGAGTGTACCCCTGAACAACATGCTTTTGTGATCCCTGTCTAGCGCTGACAAATAGTGCTCCTTTTTTCCATCTCTCCCTGCAAATGAGTAGTAAATGTTCTCCATCTCAGCACCCATGACTACCTTTCTCTCCTGATTTCATTCCTTTATTCCCTGGCCTTTTACTGCCCCTTGACTTAGATTAGAACACACCTCTCTCCTTCATTTCAATGACCTTATCCGATAGGTCAAGAGTCAGAGGTCAGTAATGGGACATGGTATAATTCTCTAATGGTATTCCCTGTGGCTAGGGGCAAGACTTTCTACAGGTGACTACACATGTACAAGGATCAGTGAAGATTGGCAGTTTATTGGAGCACGCTTCAGAGCACACACGCCTAGATATCCGCAGACTATACAGAATAAAAGCTTCATACACAGCTGATCATACTGCTTAATGTTCCTGTTTCAAGACAAGACAAGAGGCATAATCAGCATTAGGTTCAACAGATCTGTAATTTAACACGTTATTATCAGTGACCTACAGCATGAATAAAACAAGAAATGAGAGTACGGGGTGTCCATGTATTCAAATGAGAAAAAATTACATAGTCTCATTAAGCAGATACTTAACGCCCATATTTTAAATCGAACTTCAAGCAGCAAAAAAACAAAACACCTTTTATTATTATTATTTGCAAATTTCCCCAACACTTTTGCCAGGGTTGATATTGTCCCAGCACTTTTAAACATCCCGCGGCATGGATGAAAAAATACAAATAAATAAAACATATCCAGTTAACTAGCAGAGCATTCATTCGTTAAATAAGCCTAACCCTTTAACCTTGTATGGGCAAGAAGTACAAAACAGACGTGCACAATATTATAACACCAACAACGCTAACAGCTGCTGAAAGCTGATACACCCCTGTGTTCTAATGGGCACGATATCCGAACATCTGTTACCAAACACATAATAACAATCAGAGTTTGCCTCCAAATGGCATAGACAGCTCATCAGGGGTAATTCATATCAGTGTCTCCGACTCAAACAGAAGCCATGGTGCTGACACAGAATAACACTAAAAAGCTGAGACTGACAGATCGGATCTGCCAGAGCAGAACCTCACATTTACAACAGGTTCACTACTGTCCATGGCCTCCTACTACTTACTATAGTTTACATTCCGTTATGGCACATTGTACAATATAATTTTATAAACAACACCACTCAAATTGACAAAAAAAAGCCAAGAAAGTTAAATAAGTTGGTGGTTCAGTCATTTAGGAATTGGTTTTGAATAACCAAACCTGCACAAAAATCAAATGCCTTGCTAAGCTCTACAAGAGGAAAGAACAGTGTACTCAGAATGGCAAAAGCTACAAGAAACCAATGAATTTTTACGAGAGTGATTTAGTAAAGATTCTAGTTATTCTCGCAACTGCGGAGGAGTAATAATCAAGTTTATGACTTTGCATAAACTCTTGTCATCCAATCAATCTTTAGCTATGTCTTCTCTACAAGTAATTGCTTTTGTGGTATTAAATAAACATTGAGGTGTAATTATCACCTTTGAGAGTGAGGATTTGAGCAGACTGGAAAGCAGAGCACAGATTACGTGAATCTGATGTGGGTAAGAGGGAGTAAAAAAAAAAGGATCAAATTAAATAAAGATACCATTCCGGCTCTAGATGAACTGAATAATCTCCTGAGCTTGAAAAAAGTAATGTGTGTGTATATGAGTATATAAAATGTTTTTAATTGCCTGTGTGTTTGCATTAATTGTGGGCAGAATCTGAATTATGTCACATTTTTTCTATAAATGAAAATCTTCGATTTGATGATAGATAGATAGATAGATAGATAGATAGATAGATAGATAGATAGATAGATAGATAGATAGATAGATAGATAGATAGATAGATAGATAGATAGATAGATAGATAGATAGATAGATAGATAGATAGATAGATAGATAGATAGATAGATAGATAGATAGATAGATAGATAGAAATATACATTTTTAAAAAATAAATCAGTGCGACAGTGATATGCCGAGGAGAAAAAAAAAAACAGAGGGAGTGGGTGGATGTATGAGCAAGATGAAGGTATGAGCTTCAGAGAAAAGGGATGGAAGGATGAATGTCTTATCTTGCAGCTTCGATGCCAATTTCTCACATGACTGACAAATGCGCCGGATTCATGGCAGTGTTTGTCTTCCTCAGCCTGTCAAGAAAGCCATTCTGACCAATCGAGTGACAGCCGAAGCCTCTAATCAGAGACAAACGGCACACTGTTGGTCCATGGACACATCTCTCACGTAGGCCCCTGTAAATTGATTGACATGATGTCGAAATACATTACAGCACTAAAATCCTTGCTGCCTAAAACCAATCTGTCTGCTGCCATCTTTTCTGCCATAGCGTCTCCCCGGTTCTGGTTCTGATATAAACAAATGTTGAACACAAGCACAATGCACATGATGGGTTCCTTAGCTTCCCGTAATTCATCTCTGCTTTACTCTCGATCCACATTTTTATGGTCTTGCCAAGGAACTGTCATCAAGGGTATTTGTAAAACAGCAGCCCTGTCTTCCTGGATTTTCAATGGCATACCTTCAGTCTTACGACAAGAACATCAACTTGCCTCTTTTCTTGCACAAAACAATAGTGCAAAGTATACGGCAAAAATCCTGTGGTACCAAGTCAATACTGAAAAAAAAAGAAATGTAACTAAACCAGTAATTTTGTCGTAAAAGATTGGCTTGAAGATCATCAGACTTTGTGTACAGAGCTTGCTTAACTCGCTAGGATGTTTGTGAGTGATCAAATGCATGTCTTCACCAACTTCTTGCTTGTCATTGCCGTGATATTAATGTCAACATGGTTATGTCTCATGTTAAATGTAACCAATCAGGACAAGAAAGATAAGATTCAGCTCACAACTACGAAGCAAATACAGTTAGCATTCAATCAGACGTGTGGGGCCCTATAAAATCCATTTTATTTTTTCCCAAATTCTGTTTTTTCCATTTTAATTAAAAAAAAGAAGTTACCCTTTACTGTTATTTTAGTCGTAACAAGAGTGAGCTTTTATTGTTAATGATTAAAATGTACACAAATAAAATAGGAACGACCTTAAACTTTTTGAGGTAACAAACATCACATTTACATTTACACATTTATTTTCAGGACAAATACTGCATTATGCAACATGACACTGCGCTCTAAGTACTTCAAGTAACCACAAAATTCATTAATGGTTTCTAACAAGAAGAAGAATATCCTTGCATCGCGCTGATTCATTCGCGCAGGCTCGACAAACGCAATGTAGCTTTTGCTCGCGCTACACAGCTACTTGCTGCAAAAAGTAGTTAGCTACTGGAAAAGCTACACTGTTTAAAAAGCAACTGAGCTACTGCCAAGCTACAGAAAAATGTAGTTAAGTTAGTAGTGCCGCTACTTGTAGTTAACTACTCCCCAACACTGATGATAAGTGTAGGATGTGTGGAGGATGTGGTTTCCGCATCATCTCCCTTTCAACAGAAAGGGCATGCCTTCCCAGTGGTACCCAATCTGCCTGAGTGGGTCATACGGAACAGAAGTGGACTTCCATGGCCTAAGCCCTGTCCCATCGCCTCCTCAAATGTGGAGGGTTCAGGAACTTCCGCCAGGCCCTGGAAGGTGGCAGCACTAGGTAGCATTTAATTGGGATCCCAATCAGTACGATACGTCCGACTATGTCAAACGTGACCGGACTGAAAGGGGAGCCCGTTCTCATCCCAAGGTGTCATATATGACACTTTTGCAAAAGCATAAACATCCAACGCACATGGCACCCTTTAACGTCAAATGAGACGCAAATATATTTGGGCAGAAGGCGCCTCCTAGTGGTCTTACCCTACCCCTAGCCCATTCCTAAACTTAACCATAACCGAAGCGTCTCATTTGACGCTAAAGGGTGCCATGTGTGCTAGATGTTTACGCTTTTGCAAAAGTGTCATATATGACGCCTTGAGCGGGAACGTCTCTGTTACTTATGTAACCCTCTTTCCCTGAAGGAGGGAATGGAGACATAGTCCCGTCGCCACTGCTGGATCACCCGACCCCGGGCTCTGCTCGGATCCTCAGTGAAAAACAAGAGGTGCGTGTATCCGACTATTTGCTATCATGACAACTGCACTGCAAAGTTTGCAAAAAGCATAATGACAAACTCTTTTAAATGTAAAACCTCATCTACTTAATCCACTTCAACCTTTCAGAGTTTCTTGAAGATTAACAGACAGTAAAGGTTTCATTCTAATGACATAAATTGGTAGTTTCTTTGAATGTGATACCCTCTTGAAGGACAATGCTGTAGTGTAGAGCCCTGAAGCAAAGCACTAAACCTAGTTGATTTCAACATATCAAACCTTAATGACCTTCCCATACTGAATGTCTCAGCTCACTCTGCATTGACAGCAGAGGAGGAACATTTTTAGCTAAAAAAAAGGTAATACAGAGATCAATCGTAGCATTTAACAGTCAAATATTTCTGAATAATGGCATGGCAACTTAAGATAGCTCATCTGGGAAACTTACAGTACATTAGGTTTTTAGCGCTACTGTATGCACTCAGTTACATTTTAAACTGTTTTGTCATTACCAGTCATTGGTTCTCCGAGAAGTGAATGTTTGGATATGTTGTGGAGGGCTTAGTTGTAGGTCTGATGCAGAGAATTAGAGAAAAAACAGCAGTGGTGAGGCCAGTGAAATTGCAGGTTTAGTGAGGTCAGGAGAGCTGTGAATGAGGCATGACGCAGAGCAGGGTCTCCTGTGTACTGATAATGCGCTTGTACACCTCAGACTCATACTCAAGCTTTTAGACATTCATCTGGGGCTTTAGAACGCTCTTCTGCTAATGCATCAAAAGTGTCAATTCCTCCTTTGAGCTCCAAGGAAACATCGCAAATGTATTAAAGAGAGAGAGACACGGTGATAGATAGATAAGAAGACCGTATGAGAGAGAGACAGAGAAAGAACATCAAGAGTTGGCATGATGCCGGGCACTAAAATCGCCGTCCCACTATAACAACAAATACAAACTGATATAGACTGATAAGCATGAACACCGTTTTCTCCCATGACCCCATCTGCATCCCATGTGGGGTTGGTAATAATTGGAAAATTAAACAGCATAACATCTCTTTACCACCCACTAACAACATGAATTACAAATAATATGCTAAAATAGCCAAAGCTAAATTCATGCACGCACACACAACCGTCCTTCACAAAAAAAGCACACACACAAGCGTGATGATTAGTGATTCTATTCCATCATCAGAGCTTTTATGCTTGTCAGCGTCATAAACTGCCTCACCAGCGTTTTTCATGCCTGAAATTCCCCTTCATAAACTCACCTGACTGACAGACATTTTTATGAGACCGTGTCTGAGGATTCTGTATCTCTCTGATTAAAATGAGAAATAACTAAATCATTTTACCCTTGCCTTGAGAGAATTCTTGTACCAAGCAGGTCTTTAAAGAACCGTATAGCACAGAGGCCCGACTGATTAAAACAACCTACAGTAGAGAATCAGCTGTAAATATCTCCTCCATATGTAGATAATATGCCTAATCTGTATGATGTGATCAACTGTAATCATAGTATTTATAAGAGGAGCCTCAGGCCATGCAACTTTGTTGCACCGTCACGTTATTTGTTCGGCTGTTCACTTTAAATTGGTGTCTTGACATTGTCACCTTCATTTACGGCAGCTCTTACATTTTTAAAACAAGACCAATGAATACAAACCAAATTAGAATCTACCGACTGCCCTTGCAGGGAATGAATGTTCACAGTGGAGGGATAAAGAATAAGTGAATGCTGGAAAGGCATGGCTATGCCAACACAGTGTGAAAAAAGAAAAGAAAAGGGAATGTTTGGAAAAACAAGACCGACATACTGGTTTCAAAATAAAGAAAATAGGAAAATGGCTTCTATCACTCATTTTGAAAGTTTGGGCACTCAGCTAATAAGGTTACATTCAGCTCCAATCATTATAATTACTCTGCTGAGTCAAGAATTCAGCACACAATCATATACTTGCTGAGCAGTGGACAAGCTGAATCTAATCAGCATGTGTCGAGAGGACAGGAACATGGCAAAACTCTTTACATATTCACTCACTCAGCAAAACCAAAATGAACAGCAATCAGAGGGTCCCTCATTTAAAATGAATCTTAAAGGGATACTCCACTTTTTTTTGGAAATAGGACCATTTTACAACTCCCCCAGAGTTAAACAGTTGAGTTTTTACCGTTTTCGAATCCATTCAGCCGATTTTATGATATTTAGAACAATATCAGTAATCAGAGAGTTTCTGGTCTCATTGACTTCCATAGTATATTTTTTTTCCTACTATGGAAGTCAATGAGACCAGAAACTGTCTGGTTACTGATATTCTTCTAAATATCACAAAATCGGCTGAATGGATTCGAAAACGGTAAAACCCAAATGTTTAACCCCGAGGGAGTTGTAAAATGAGCCTATTTCCAAAAAAGTGGAGTATCCCTTTACGTTTAAATGACTTCTTAGAACTCATCTTTAAAAAAACACTTATAATTTAATAACAGTATCATCTAGATATGTTTCCATTTGTTTCACAATAGACAACTCCCATTAGTATGTTTTCTATGTTTAATATGACAGTGGCATAATGCAAGTCTGCTTTGCTTTGCTTATGTAATATTTATTTATTTGGACAAAGAGTGCAGAATTTTAAAATGACCCATTTATTGGTATTTACATAATTATATTAGAAAATGATTAGTTTATCAACGTCATTGGACAGTTTTAATATCGGTGCATCCCTAATAAATTACAATAATGTTCCACCTTCTTTCTATCCTTTTCAAATATGTAGAAACCGATATGTTTTGCTATTTGAGGCCACATACCAGTACACTTAAAGGGTAACTAAACCCCTGGTCAGAGCCTGACTCCACCCACTGGCAATATTTGAAAATGCTGAAAAAGTGGGCAGACCCCAGCGGAGATAGAGGGGACGAAATAGATGCTAAAACACTCTATCCTGATCGTTTTCAATACTCACAATTCCAATTCCTGACTCCCTACAGTGGTTTTGACGACACAAGATGGTTTTTATATTGCCAAGGGCATAGCTCTCGTGGTGAGCTGAAAGCTGCGTACGTCACACAGAACCGCTAAAATCCAATAGGAAAATTCAACTGCAGTAGCCACCGTTCAACCTGAAGAGGGCAGCACTAAGACGCTTTTACACCATATATTGTAGAAATAGAACACTTTATAATTGTCAAAAAAGTTACTCGAATCAATGGTTGGTATTACGTAATAAAGATCCATTCTTACAGATCATTAACTAAAAAAAGTTGGTTAAGTGTTTAGTTACTCTTTAAATAGTTAATTTGAAGAACTTTTATAAGGCCAAATAGATTTTTTTGATGCAACCTGTCATTTTTTAGATACATTAGTATTTTAACAGTGCATACACATCCATACACACACACACATTCCACTGAATTTTAAAGCAATTTGCAAGCTTGACAGGCATATGGAGTACCTTGCAGTAGAAACTGCGACACAAACACTACTGTAAAGAAGTTATCTGACAGCAATGCAGGACAGATCATTTAAATTACAGCCTCAATATGTGACTGTGACACCGGTGCTGATGATATCAAATTAGCACTGCCGCGGGTTCTTATCTTGTGCTGATTTGAATCAATGAGTGCCATAAACTGCTTATAATGTGACATAACATATAATCATTCTATGCGAATATTTTGACACACAGAATGCCTGAATGTGTCAGAGCAGGTGGTTTTTACCGTCGCCCTGGTTATTATGCGGCCACAGATGAACGTGGGAGGTGGTTGATAGGTAGTCACATCATCATGATGTGACTTCACAATACAAATTATATCATATTACTGACACCTGCCCTGATGAGTCAGAGCGATATTGTCATGTGAGCTGTTTTGGAAAATGCCACGTTTTCGGTGCAGAGTGCAGCCACATTACTGACACGATCTTCCTCGCAGAGAACAGCAAAGAATCCACACAGAGGGTTGATGAGTAAACAAACCCACAGCTCTGAATACAAACACCTCCACAAATGCGCGCACACACATAGGTAATCTTAAGGGGAATGGGAGCGTGTAATCTATGGTAATGACAGCCACCCACCCTGTGTGATGGAGTGTTCCCAGGCCTGACGAACAGAGCTTCTCATCAGTCAGGATGCTCAGGCATTACTAATGGATGTGAGGGGGCAGAGAGTCACACCAGAATGATTATAAGTGCAATACTTTAGAGTGATGTGCGAACAGAAATCTTCCTCCTCATTTGTATAGGGATCAATGACGGATGAGATGAAAACACTCATAAATTCCAGTTTGAAGAAGATAAAAAAAGTGATTAACTTGTAATAAAGTTCTGATGCACTTTAAAGAACAACGTGATGTAACTGGAGCTAAAAATACACTAATTAAGTTGGGGCACAAAATGTTTGTAAGTCTTCAGTTGTTTATATACATATATAAAAATTATATTGTATATGAAGAGTTCAGATGCAAAAGCCTCTAAGTGCCATTTGAAATTTTGGTCTAAAATGATCATTTTTATCAAGCTTGTATATTTAAGTTCAGTAATTTCACTTAAATTGCAATGAAGATTACCTATTAATTGTCATTTAAGTGAAATTACTGAACTTAAATATACAAGTTTGATAAAAATGGTCATTTTAGAAGAAAATTTCAAATGGCATTTAGAGGCTTTTGCATCTGAACTCTTCATATATAAATACACATACACAAGCGAATACCGTTGATCAGCTCCTAAAAAGGCCACGTATTGAGGTTGATCAAATGTAACAAGAAGAAGAAGCAAACAATCAGTTCTCATAATCAACGTATTGGATGCAGGAGACATAGGCAAAAGTAAACATCTAAGCAACTTTGACAAGGGCCAAATTGTGATGGCAAGGGGACTGGGTCAGAGAGGGCCAACAGCAAGGCTTGTGGTTTGTTCTCAGTCAGCAGTGTTGGAAATTCACCAACAGTGGTCCGAGGAAGGACAAACCACAAACCGTCAACAGTGTTTGGGGCTCAACTTTTATTGATGCATGAGGGTAATGAAGGCTATCCTATCTGGTCTGAGCCAACAGAAGGTCTACTACGTTACAATTCACACAAAGTTTTAATAAAGGATATGATGTGTCATAAAACATTGAACTCTACTGCGTATGGGGTTGCGTAGACCAATCTATGAAAACTCCTGTCCACCATCGAAAGCGCTTACAATGGACACGTGAGCGTCGAAACTGGACTTTGGAGCAGTGGAAGAAAGTCGCCTGCACAATTACTGTAATTTCTTTTATATCACGTGGACGACCGTGTGCACTGTTTACCTCGTGACATGATGCCACTAGGATGCACTGTGGGATGATGACAAGCCGTTGGAGGGAGTGTGATGATCTGTACAATGTTCTGCTACACTGGGTTTGGCCATTAATGTCAATGTAAATTTGACACGTGCCACCTACCTAACTGTTTTAAACCTGATACACCCCTTCGGGTTCCTTAGTGGAAGAGGCCTCCATGATGGCTCTGAACCTCACAACCTATAGGACAACCTACAACATCTGCTGCAAATGTCTTGTTCCAGATACCACAGGACATCTTCAGGAGTCCATACCTTGTTGGGTCAGCACTGTTCACGCAATGACCAACAGCTTTTTATATTGATGAGTTCACACATCAATTAAACAGAGTAAAGATTATGCGTATTTGTCGTGCTATCCGGGGGGAGGGCTCTGTGCTCGGAATTTTTACCCAAACCCAGAGTACTCCCCCCGTTGTTGTAAGAGTATTTAGGACTAGAAGTAAGGAGATGAGGTGGTGGAGGGATGCTCATAAACTATCAACGAACGGAGGGAAGTTTCTTGCACACCTCTTAACTAGTTGATTGGATTGATTTACAGAGTGTGCTCCACTCGTGTCTAATTACGGTAGGTTTGATTGTCTAATGTGCTCCACGTTTACTTAGGTTTAATAATCTGAACGTGTTCCACCCGAACTTTGTGTGTATATGTGTGTGCGCGTGTACATTCTAAAAACCATGGGTTCTGTTTTGCTTATGATAGCAGCATGCACTTATTTCAACTCTCATATTAACACTGCACAAGTGCACAAGCAGAAGCGTAGGTGCAAGTAGAGCTTTAGCAATCAGCCCATGTTTGCCACACATCACGAACTGAACTCAGCAGAAAATGTCCAAAATGCACTATAAACCTTTTTACCAGCACACACTTTTACAACAGTGTTGTCACAATACTGGAATTTCTAACCTTGGTAAAATAGCATGAAAAAGATATTTAATCACATTTTGATACTATGAGGAAAAATTGCCACAACATTGAGAGCAAATACAAACAGTAAAGTTAATTTTCTTTTGAACATAGTCAAAGTATTTTCTTGTTAACTTAAACTCTGAGATCTCTGTCTGAGATTCCATAGGCCTGATAGTTCTTATTGGGACTTCATATTAATAATAATAATAACATCTTCGCTTGCAAGAGTTAAACCCTCCAGCTTGTATTTTTGGAAGAAAACTGAAGGGAGAATTATGTGATACAAGGGATGCAATATTCAAATTATGGCCAATATAGACATTAAATTAAACATTAAAACAAAATTTTAAATTTTAAATGCTAACAAAATAATTTAGGTATCACATTATAATGTATAATATCTAAAAAAAATTAAAGTATAAAAAATACCTCTACAATATTGTTCCCACTAAATTAATACAAACAAAATATAAATCTTAATTAATCTACACAAAAATAAATTTAAATATTTTTTTTTTTAAATAAGATTTATTAAATCTTACTGAATCTACACACAAACCTAAACCTAAACTTTAGCATCTGGACATGTTTCCACATACATCAATTATTTTGTACAATAAAAGCGATCACCCTCATCATTTAAATTAGATTATAGGATTATTACACCAATTCACAATAGGCAACTCATCTATGATATGATAGCCGTAACATAAGTCTGCTGTTACAGTTACGCTGCTTTTCTAATGTAATGAATGAAAACATAGAATGAATGTGCGTAAACACATTGTAAAAAACATTCTCATGTAAATTGTTGCGTTCAATTCAACAGGACAATTCACGCAGGATGGATTTACGCAGAAATTCATTCTGCTTGTATTTCGTAAATAAGGCCAGGGAGAGAATTATTCAAAACTGAAAGTCTAGATGACGGCTGAGTTTTTCCTTGCCAGGTTATTTATCTTAATGAGAAAGTGGTGCATTTGAGAACAGCACAGAGACTTATCAGATGACTGAAATCCTGAGGCACTGATGCATTATAGGTAGTTTCACCAAAAATGCTGTTTTATGCTTTTTCAGGCTGAATACCCACTGCTGCTACAGCGAGTGAATATATCGGTGCATGTTTGTATGTCTCAGAGTGAAAGCCAGGGCTGAGAGTGGATTTTGCTGTTTTTCCGGAAATGGAGTGATTTTGCCGAAGGCAAGGAAGTTGGACTCCTCTTGGTTGGTCTCAAAAAACTTAAAAACACAGAGAAAGCAGCTGGTCTACAAACACACACTCAAATCACACACATTTGGTTGTAATGACTGTGTTTGGGTTTATCTGTGTGAGCCTGATGAGTGTATTGTGAATAACTGAATAGCTCATCAGAGGGAGGAAATGTGCGCAACGACACACACACATCCACATGAAGAGATCCAATCAACACGGGCACAGACAAAAAAGGGTGATACTCGCGTTCTTTAGACTGAAGAGTGCTCAAAGATTCTCCAACTTGCTTAAATGCTCGGACTCGCCCACTCACACACACATACAGAGATGTATACACGCATGTATGTCTGATTAAATATTTATGCCTTGCCTAAAGCACTTTTCTCTCTAAATTAAGTTAATCAATTAAAATATAACTCTCAAAGGTATTCATAAACATTAATAATTAAAAGAATTTAAATCATATCGATTAAACATACATAAAAATAGCAGCTGCATTAAGAGAGGCAGCGGACTAAGTCACGGGGGAAATTTAGCAAGAGAGAATCGTGCCTACTGAGAGAGCAGTTTATCTACGTTGTTACAAATTAGGCAACGATGCAAACACATCCACAAATCACTGCTGAACGCCATTTGCATAGTGCAATTCAATTTTTTTTCTGGTTTTGTGCTATTGTGTGGAGAATGTATACAGCATCCCTCCACCAATGTGTTTCAGGCATCTGACTGTTTAAAATGCCGAAAGTGTGTTCACTACGCTCCACGTCTGGATACGCGCCCAGTTATAATGCTCTTCTTCATTATTTTTTTTCCTCATTTTATAAATAACTCCTGCCATGATCAATAGAAAATGTAAACAAACATCTTTCCTTTTTCTGTTTACCATCTGCTTTCCATGGGTAGTAATTGCGCAATGTTAATTGCGCCATCCAAATAGCCCAGAGTTTGTGAATAAGACCTAATTTGGATAGACTGAAAGCATTTTTGAGCTCATCGGGGCTTAAAGCATGACAATGTATGAAATAATAGGTTTTTGAATAAAAAAATAGATACTTTTTTTAAATGTATCTGTCTATTAAACATTTAAAAATAAGGTTAGTGTTTATTTCATAACATAAATTACATAATAATCATGAAAATATAATATAATAAGTGCATTGTTATAGTGAAAATAAATTCGATTTTAATAATGATAGAGCAGCATTTTAAAAAAATACATATACTGTAAATATAATTACCCAATTTTTCAGTAAATTTGATTATCTGTAATTAAAACTGGCACACAGTCAAATAGTCATGGCTTAGTGCTTCAGTCTATACTGCACCTGTAGATGTGGAAAGGGCTAAATGGGAGCTGTATGGTAAAATATTTTGTACACAGATATTATCAAAGCAGAGAATCTGGCGGATTGTCAAGAGCTGGCTTCTGGCCACATAAGATTTCTTTTGCCTCATTATTTCAGTTATTCATGCTGTTCAGATCAAAGAACCCCCATAGACTCTCTCTCACACACACACACACACACACAAATAAACAAACACATGAACCTACCTATTCAATTTCACACTTAAGCATTTGCAGACATTTGCACAAACAGGATGTCACCTAAATCCATTCAAGCTGTAAACAAGAGAAAATCTATTGCCCCAAAGCCCAAATGCCATTCAGATACAAACTTCGTCTGGACCCTGAACATTTCTGTGGCGGGCAGAAGATAGCAACTCTTCCGACCTTCTTACTTCAAGCATGTACCGTGTCAACAGACACACAAATGCATGCATGCACACGTCAAAACAAAAAATACACACTTTCCCCTTTGCTTCCTGATTCCATTCAGAGGAGAGTTACCACAGGTGTGTGCATCCTAAACAGACCACTGTTTATTCTCATGGTCAGACGCTGCCACTTTCTGTTTGCCCTTGTCGACTGACCTCAGTCCAAAAACATAGAATGTAAATAAATAATTAAACTGACTTAGAAATGAGGACAGAACTGAATATATAAAACTCAAAGACAAAACATGACATGCAAAAGAGAGAATATTACACCCTCCAGGATCCTGCTGTCACTGTAACCTTGACCCCATGAGTTTGACTATGCCCAAAGCAGTGCATTGTGCTCTAGTGGATGCCTCCAAGTCAGCACGGATAAAGTCATTCTCTTATCGCTGCAAACTGCTAATGTATTATACTGCCTAATGAAAGCTGGAGGGAATCAGCAACATGCAATAAAACAACATCATAATTAAACGACTAATGAGGATAAAAATATATGAAATATATGAATATTGACCCAATTTAGGAACTGTTGCTAGAAGAATTAGCTCACACTTGCTGCAGAGTGAGTTCGCTTTGTCAATCTGGCTCTCGCAAACTACTAAAAACAAAAACAATTTAAATATATTTCTTATAAATTTAGAAACTCTGTATTGTATTTTTAAGATGTAATATTTTTGATGCCAAGACTTCCAAATATGGCAAATTCCTTGCAAGGGAGCCCCTTTCTAAAATATAGGAAGGCAGGTATAATTAAAATGCTGTGATTAAAAAACACTCAAGTTGTGTGCGAAAAATATTAAGTGTGATATAAACACAGGAGCACTGAAAAAAAATTATGTTCTAAAATGTTTTGCTAACGTTCAAATTAAAGTAACACTTTGTAATAACTTTCATTAATAAATCATTAACAAACATTATATAATGCTTAACATATAAATATCATTATTGTTTACTATGTTGTTAATGTTTACTATGAACTAAATATTATATAATTATTAAAAGGAAATTAATATGCTTACAAACGTCATTAAACTTTCAATTTATATTATCATGCACTTCTTCAAATCAACAAAAGACTTTAACAGATGTTATACAATTATTAAAAGCTTTTTTGTTAAAATACATTTGAATGCTAACACATGTTATTAAACTTCAATTCTAATATATTACCTAATAATGCACTTTTTCACATGTATAATGCAAAAAAAAAAGTGTTTGGTAGCTATGAGGGATCCAGACAGTAAATTGAACAATATGGACCCAATTTATATTAGGTGCAGAGTCACACAGAGCCCAACCGAAACAATGTTCTTCCACAAAATGGATGCAGTTTTGTTCTTAACAGCTAGAGGGCAAACAGTTACAGTGTACCTTTAATTCATCCATCTAAAATGAACATGTTAATTTTGAAAGCCATACAAATAGTTTGTAAAATGAATACTCCATGCTTTTGGTGGTATTCAACATTCAATTATATCAGATATTTTAAATAATCCCAGGTAATTGCCTCAGAATTTAAATTCTATATCCCTAAAAACATATTAAAAACATAAAACAATACTTTCTTTACTTTTATTTTCCCTTACTGGTACAGTTTATAGATCATATTATTCTACTATGTTTTGTACAGTTCACTTCATGTATTCATTGCTTTGATAATGATAAAAATAATCAAACTGTAAAGGTAATTAAAAAAAAGAAAAACAATTGTCAGACGCCCATGTAGGGATGTCACTAGTACTACACAAGTTTACTTATCAAATACCATAATTACAGATGTTACTGGGACCAGTTGTGTGTGGTGAAGAAATGATAGGCCAAAATAATGAATTATCTTGTGTTGACCTTTGTTTATTTTAATAGAATGACATTGAAATGGAATCAGAGTGCTAAGTGTGTTAAGCGGCAAACAGGACAGCGATAACGCAATGGTGCATTCAATCTCTGCAGGAGATCATAAATCCAAGTTATGATGAATGAAGGAGTTTAATAACACAGTGTGAAGTGGGTAATGAGAAGCACTAGTTTATAATCAACAAACAGGCTGCACACGTTGAAGCTACTGCCGAAACTTGTGTCAATGCAGTTCATTTGAGGGCAACCCTGTTCACTTATGCAATTAACACAAACAGGAGATTTCCTAAGAGACTGCTTGAGTGTGTTTTGATTAGATTAATACACTCTAAAAAATGTTGGGTTGTTTTAACCCAACGTTGGGTCAAATATGGACTAACCCAGCAGTTGGGTTAAATTTTTACATTACATTTTTAACCCAACATTTCGGGTTTGTCCATATTTGACCCAACGTTGGGTTAAAACAACCCAGCATTTTTTAGAGTGTAGAGACTCTCATTTAGCTGCATGACATCAGGAGAGTTTTTGAGTTTGCAGGAGAGTTTATGTGTATACACTCTAAAAAATGCTGGGTTGTTTTAACCCAATTTTGGGTCAAATATGGACAAACCCGAAATGTTGGGTTAAAAATGTAATAATGTAAATATAAAAATTTAACCCAACGGCTGGGTTAGTCCATATTTGACCCAAAGTTGGGTTAAAACAACCCAGCGTTTTTTAGAGTGTATATATATATATATATATATATATATATATATATATATATATTTACATTTATGTATATATATTTAGATTTATGTATATATATATATATATATATATATATATATATATATATATATATATATATATATATGGCCAGGGGAAGACAATCCAGCGCTCTGGGAATCCAGCGCTCTCCGAACTGTGACTTCAATACCAAGGTACACTACGTTCCAACCATCATGTTTGTGTACCGTTACAACCCTAATATATATATATATATATATATATATATATATATATATATATATATATATATATATATATATTTATATATATTTGTATGTATGTATGTATGTATATATATATATATATATATATATATATATATATATATATATATATATATATATATATATATATATCAGGGTTTCCGTTGTCCGGTAATTACCGGACATTGGCCGGGAAAAAAATTAAATGTCCGACAAAATAAAATCTCTCCGGTCAAATTGTCCGATTAAAATTGCCTAATAATCCCGCCCCCTGCCACAATCTGAACAAGAGAATAAGCCTAAAATCTATTAAGCAAAAATACACCGACATTTGGCTATGTTATAAAGGAACAGGCTCTACCGTTTGAATGTTGTTAGACGGCACATGGCCCGGAGCGCCTTATATTTGGATCAATTGGTTAATAACGCTCCACGTTATTACTCGCGCTCGTGTCCATTTTATGCCGCTCTGTCACACGGACAGTTCAACCTCGTATAATAATCAATAATCAAATCACTGTTCCCGGCGCTGCTTCACAGAATGTTCATAAAGGCTCCCAGTTCAGCGCTCAACGCAGTTTGCTTCGCGCTCCACTCAAATCGCCCCCGCTCGCTCCAAAAAACGAAAGAAATCTGCATGTATTTTTATTTCACTTTTAGGTTAGACCACAGCCTTACCTTACAAAGAACTAAAGACCAACAACAACATTTTCCAAACAGAAATGTTTCATTTCAAATTACAAATAAGGACTAGCAAGAACAGGAAGCATACACAAAAAGTCCTGTAAAATTAAACGAATAAATGGGCCTAATAATATGAATAAAATTATATAAACAAAAATACACATAAAAGTTTTAAAAGTAAATTATAGGCCAGCATTTTGATAACTGAACTTTTGCCCATCGCACACGATAAAAATGTAAATGGGCTTATAACCGTTGTAGCCTACATACAAACTGCTGTAAAATTAAACGAATAAATGGGCCTAATAATATAACTAAAATAAAAATATGAACAAAATTATAAAAAATATATACATAGGCCTACATAAATGTTTAAAAGTAGGCTAATTAATTGTTAGGCCAGATTTTGAGAAGCCTATGATTTTTGCGCAGCGCGCAATATTAAAATTTAAATTGGCTTATATCATCTGTAGACACACAAAAAAACTGTAAAATTAAACGAATCAATGGGCAAATTTTTAAATAAAGAATTTTTATTTATTATATAAATAAAAATCACATCAACATCAACGTGTTAAATTAAATACATTTTGGTAATGGTATAGGCTAAATTAACTATTAAGGCCACCAGACGCCATATCTAACTGATTTTTTTTGCGCAGAGAGCACGTGGATGACAATTTAAATTGTCTCAAACTTAAAAAAAAGAAAAAAAAATTGCTTTCCTTATCTAGCCTACAGTTCTCTTGAGTTCACCTTCAAGAACACGAGTTTGGACAATGTCTGAGGCTTCAGACATGCGGTGGTTTCTTGAATGCAATGCAGCAGCGGAGAAAACCCTCTCTGCGCTCGCAGACTCGCTTGGGGATGCTGAATACAATGCAAGCAACTTTAGTCAGGCAGGGACGTGACTAAAGTTGAGGGTTCTCACTGCAGAGAGGGTTCTCACTGCAGAATCGGATCAAGATGAAAGCAGCGAAGTCGAGAACAAGGTTACGCGGCATATGCGCATTGCAAGTTGTGGAGAGACACTGCGAAGTTTTGATTTTAAGTCGGCAGCTGTACATTTCAGCACTGCAAAACATCGTAAAAAGCCTAAAATTACGCAAGACAGTGTTATAGGCCTAGTCATTTGTTTGTTCCAATTAATTTGACAAGGAGTCATTTCATGGTGGCCAATTTAAATGTTACCATGAGACGCTACTACAGTATATAATTAAGTTCGCTTGAGTAAAAAATAGGCTACTATTCAGATATTGTACGGACGTTCATGTTTTCATCTTTTCTATTTGAAAGTTATGCTAATAAACATGTTGCATTCTATACGGCCTGATTATGTCATTTTTTAAGTTATAGCCTGCCTCCAGTTTTCCTCAACTTGACTAATTAAGAGACGGTATTTGACCGGCTTATCATCAAAATGTCCGTTAAACTAAACCTCTGCCGGTCACTTTGACCGGCACCATTTTTTTCTAGCGGAAACTCTGATATATATATATATATATATATATATATATATATATATATATATATATATATATATATTACACATTAGTTAAAACATTTAGGCTAATATGTTATATGTTTTTCATGTTTGTAGTTTGAACATATTCAAACAATTAAACTTATGAACATATTAAACTGGTTACCAGCCAACTGGCAAGTAATTCCATTTTATTTACTTGTAAAAGCCGATTTTAGAATTAGAATTAATTTTGTAGCCAGACTTCAGCCTTTGAATTACCAAGCACAGTTAGTCAGGATGCTTAATGGATAAGAGAGCAGAGAAACGGTGATTGATGAAGTAGTTAAATTGATGATTAGTGAGACTATGATTTTGTGGTGCTTGCTGTGACAATGCAATTACTGTTCCCAACATGAACTAATAATCACTGAAATATCAACTGAGGGAAAAGGGTTTCCTCAGAAACGTGTGCGTAAGAGAGACCTTAAAAACAGCTGCTGTGAAGTGTCCAGGGAGACAAATCGGTTTTGCTAGAGCAGGGAATGTTTGGGATTGGCCCAATAAATTGAAGTGTAGTTTATTTTGGTGTCTGCAAGAAGGAAGAGGAAAGGAAATGCATGAATATTTCTGCTATTAAGCAGCACTAGTTCTCATTCTACTGTTTTGGGTGGTAAAAAAACACAGAGAATGAGCCTTCCTCCACTCTCAAAATGTCAGAGGAATACTATTTTGTTTCCGCTGTATTAAATTTAGCCCGTTACAGCCATATCAGCTGAATAAAATTAGCTTGCTTGTTGTACCATCAATGTATTCCTCAGCTTCTCACTTTTTCTTTCTTCATCGCCCACTAAAATGCACACACAGAAAGAGAGAGACTCTCTCATTCATCGAGTACATCAGCAGCTATTGATGGTGACAGTCAGGTAGCAAAACTTGTATGAAAACCTCTCTCTTTCAGTTTGTTTGTTGCAGGTTACTGTGTGACTAAATGTCAGTACACCCTGCCTGAAAAATCTCCAGGCTTTAATTAGTACTCTCAACGGATGGCTTCTCCTCCTCGGCTTTGTACTCAAAATTAGAGCTCCACAAAACAACTTCATGCATACAGCCACAACAAAAACACGCGCACATATCTGTGATTCACAATACAATATTTTATCTTGACACGCAAATCAAGAATAAAAACGCATAGATTTGGTAGAAAAAGAGTAAATTCAGTTAATATTGGTTATTTAATTCTGCATTCCCATTTCCGCATTAGATTACTTAAATAAAAATAAAATGTCATCTACTGCTCACTTTAGGTTAATCTTTAAAAACACTAATAATAATTCATAACGCTGTTAAACATAATCTAAAGTAAATCTTGAAATGAATATACCCGTTTCATGCCGTCTTGTTGTGATGCCTAAATTCACCAGTAGTATTAAACAAATGATTTTTTTAAAATATTTATTTATATAGTGTAGAATTTTAATATATTGTATACCAGTAGGCCATGACCTGTATATTTTTGGTGGAATGATATATTGCCCATGTTTACATAAAAACGAATGTCATCAACATTTTGGCTGATCGATCTCATCTGAGGCGTTATTTAGTTTACTTAAAGACTACAGCTAGGTTAGAAGAATGGAAGAGTGTAAATGGACTTGGATTCAAAGCCGCAACAGACAATTCCGGTGTGGGAACATTTTGGCTTTAATCCGAATGAAAGTGGAGAGCCAATTAACGTAAATGAGCCGGTAGTTCAGCAAGCGCTGTCTGAAGCTTTGTCAGCACACACTACAACAATTCTGAAGTGGTTATGCTGTTTACCTTGTTCAAGGGGGTCAGTGCACTGCATTCTGGAAAACTCATTCCTGTTGGTTACGGTTATTATGGCCCACACAATGTTTGTTATTTCAGGTTTTACCATCTTTCTGGCCACATTTGGTCCTCACAATGGTCCTTACAAACCTGACACACAGAGTCCAGCTCCAGCCTCAAAAAATACTCTCATTCTCTCATTCTTACCCAATCGTTTGATACAACAAAAAATGTAGTCTATCAAAATAATTGCACAACCTCCACCTCTGACAATGTTATCCCCATGACAACAGACCCACAGTGGCAACTCACTGTTAAAATTACTGTAGTAGCCAGCCTCCCAACTTCACTTACACCAAGAAAATCTTTTTACATGACACAAGAGCACACAACCTCAATCATATGAGCACAAGAAAAGTGAAAAATGTGGGATTTGTCTCATAAACATACACTGTTTGTGGCTGTTCTTATGCAATGGCAAAGCTAAATTTTCAGCATCATTACTCCAGTCTTAAGAGTCACATGTTCCTTCAGAAATCATTCTAATATGCTGATTTGGTGCTCAAGAAACATTTTTTTTATTATTATTATCAATGTTAAAAGCAGTTCTCTTACGAGAGGTTCTCTCGTATTGAGACGTATTTTTCAAGATGCCTTGCACTTCCTGCGACTCGTGCAGAGTCCCACTCAAGCACGATACCCTCCGTGTCTCTCACGGCGCTGCTCGCGCATCACAGAACGGCAATTCTGCCCCTCACTATGAATGTAAGTTACATGCCCACTCGAGTGCTCACGCTTACTAATAAGCAATTCGCCCCCGGGACATCTCGTGCATCACAAGGTTATCAAAAAACGTTCCAATTCAAAGCAATCTGTACGACACATGTGAAACAGCCAACCATCACTGTCAGCGAGCCGCCGTATTCCAGCAAATGTACGAATCTTTTTTCGTGTCATTTGGTTCATTCAACGAACGAAATGAACAAATTGACTCGGGAAAAGATTCGTTCATTTTGATGAACGAGTTCGAACAGGAAGTGTCACGAACGCACATCGCAGAACAGAGCAAGGCGACCATTTGAGCTTATAAAACTTAAACTTTGTTTTTGTTTTTTTAAATGAGCGATCGTTTCACTTGATGAGACCCTTATTCATCGTCTGGAATCGTTTAAAGCCCTTTGAACAGTTTGCACTAAAACTGTCTTTTGGATCTTGAACCGTTTGGTTACCAGTAAAGTGCATTATATGGAGAAAAATCCTGGAATGTTTTCATCAAAAACCATAATTTATTTTCGACCGAAGAAAGAAAGACATGGACATCTTGGATGAGATGGGGGTGAGTAAATTATCAGCAAAAGATTTTTTTTTTAAAGTGAACGACTCTTTTAAGCAAGGCATTTGTATCAGGTTTTCTGACTGAGATGAATCAGTGGATTGAGATGATAATTTTTAATGATTTTCTTGTTTATCAGCTTTGCATTCATTCATCAAATTACGCTTATCATTAACCATTGTTCTTAGAAAAGATTGTTGAGGGATGGAGAGCGAACAAGGCACCTTAGAGACGTAAACGTGTTCCTCTCTCCCCCTCTCTTTCTCTCCTCTAGACCCATTTAGAAAACACTTACAGGCCATTAACAATCATTTCCTCTGATTAGAATGGCCTTTGAGTGCCTGGACAAATTGCTTTCAAACATGTTAGAAAATCCTCAAGCCATTTAGATTGTGTTTGCCGGTACCCAGCAAGACCCATTCTGTCATTCTCAGCAACCTTGTTAAAACAGTGTAAGGCTGAGATACTTTTGGCAGTGTCAGCCTCAAGCACTCTCTCTCTCTCTCTCTCTCTCTTTCTCTCCCTCTCTCTCTCATTCTGTCTTCCACCTCACCTTACTTTTAATTCATTGCATAATTACAGTAAGTAAGGGCCATTAATGAACATCCAATTCTGCCTACGGTTTGAAAACAATGTGGATTCTTGTCTATTGTTACTTCCTCCCACGCTATGTCAGGATTTTTTTCGGATTAAAAGCAGAAAGACTGGAGGCACAGGAGACCGCTGCTATGTGCCGCTGTGCGCCTGCAAATGTAGGATGACCTCTTTGATTAATTAGACTCTCGTGAAGCATTTAATCAGTTAATCGGGCAAATTAACATTGCAGAAATGACCCACAAATGTGTTTAAGTGGAAAGGGTCCATCATTGTGTGTTAAGTAAAGCCTGTGCACTTGTGCACACGTTTGTTTGTATTTTTCTGCACAGTAAGCTGAAAGGAGAGAGTGATTCATTAGCCTTCCCGTGTGATTAGAGTTCCCCGGCCGTGTTAACGTCAGGACAAGCCAACACAAAGAGTTTCAGACAGGCAAACTCAGAGGACGGCTGTGGCCAGGCCTGGGGCTGAATATTAAACACCGCCTGCTACACACCATTAGCACAGCAACAGCGCTAACGCCCCTCAAAAAGAGCTGAGCTAAGAACAGCCGTAGTCACTCATTACCACAACAGCCGGAATCATTAGTAAGCCATTTACGCTGACAGACAGTGAGAAAAATAACAAATAAAGTATCAAATGAACTTTAAACTTTCAAAATATATTTAAGCAAAATAATAGCAATAGCTGTAATAAAACATATATATACGGTAGCACTGAACCACATAATCACATGCCAAATGAGATATCAAAACTTCAAAACTAAGTAGCCTATATTCAGGACATGTTGATTTGCTTGTGCATTGAGAAGGAGCATTTATGTAAGTGCATAAATATATAATATACATACATCTCTGTGTGCGCGTGTGTGTGGTTGGATCAGGTATCCGCTATGTTATGGGGACAAATATAGGGACAAGGAAGGCAATACAACTAATCTTTGACCTTCCCAGCATATATCTCCCAGTAGCCAATGACTGGGTGCCCTCTGAAGCTAAGCAGGGATGAGCCTGGTCAGTACTTGGATGTGGGACCTAATGGGAAAACTAGGTTGCTGCTGGAAGAGGTGTTAGCGTGGCCAGCAGGGGGTGCTTAACCTGCAGTCTGTGTGGGTATGATGGAGACACGATACTGTCAAAAACCACCGTCCTTCGAATGATACTTTAAACTGAGGACTCTCTATATGTTCATAAAAAATCCTATGTCCTTCGAAAAAAACTAGGGATGTAACCCCAGCATCCTGGCCAAATTTGACCATTGGCCTTCCTAATCATGGCTTCCACTGTATCGTCCACCTCAAAAAATGAAAACGTTCTGATAATTTACTCACCCCCATGATATTCTTTAACATATCTTTCTTTGAGTTCAGCAGAAGAAAGAAACTCATACAGGTTTGCTACAACTTTAGGATGAATAAATGATGATAGAATTTTCATTTTTGGGTGGAGTATCCCTTTAAACAAGAAACTACTACACACTCATTAGTGTGTGTTTATGTAGTGTGCACTTGGACAATTGCCTCTCAACACGACAGCCCTACGAGGCCAAAATAAACTTTTGAGCACCTGCTCGTTTTTGTTAATTAATTTTATTATTTGGTACAGTGTCAAAATGCAAGTTGTGGCATCACAGATAACAGTTTCTTTGGCAGCTCCTAACTAGAAAGCACAGAGCGGAATTATATAAATTGACTGGCAGCGGTTCATAATTATTCAGAAACTAATATGCAAGTAGCAGGAATAGTAAACTCAATAATCCATAACTATAGACTAGCAAAGAAATCTCCTTGGTTTTCAAACCAGCCTGACATTTGAGTCATTAAAGGTCATCTGACTACACAGGTTAAACATGAAATAATGAATTCATAGTCAAAAAGAAAAGTTATTTTAAATTGTAATAATATTCCACAATATTTCCATCAAATAAATGTATAAAATGCAATCATAGAGACTTCAAAATTTAACCCACCTAGAGCAAATAATAGAAAATTATAGGCCTACCTCATTCATTTCTTCATTATGAATAAAAGCTTAATTAATAGCAAAAATTTAATTGAATTGTAATACAAAAATTGAAATCTAAAAACATTCTCATCATAGAAGACGATGCTTGTGTGAATGTTGATTTTGAATAAATTAATAGATAGGACAAAATAAGCATCACTTTAAGCCCCCCAGCAAGGTTTAAATATGGGGGGGTCCATATTCAAAGCACACAAATCCATGAATAAATGCCACTTTATCTCAGCTGCAGCCAATGCCTTACCTAACGCAATACATAGCTGCAATGTTTTAGAACTAATTCAACTCACTGCCTTCTGCACATAAATTGTGCATTTGTGTCTCACTCAGGCAGAGCTATCAACATATGCCTTGAGTCTTCAGTAGTATGCATGTTTTAAAAATGTGGTGGGAGATGGCAGTTTGGAATGCAAACTGGGTCCCTGTTGCAGCTCCACATCAAACATTCACACCACGTCATGGGCGGAGTGAGAGGGAATAACCCAGATTCTGAGCGAGTTTAGCTTAAGATCTGCTTGGAGCCTCCATCTCCACCTAAAGTGGAGATGAGCCCCATAAGACGACCTTGATGGTACTGGGTGAACCACAGTGCATACGAACAGGTGTTGACTGCTGTAGCGGAAAGATGATCCACATAAGTACTAGTCTGGGACATTTCACTGAGACTGAGGCATTCCAGTTCAATGAGTTAAACTCAAAATGAGTTTCGGTAAGGTTTAGTTTTGGTCTTAAGGCTACACCTCAGGAAACTAAGGAAGTTTCAGCTGTTTTGCTGTTCTAAAGAGCAGAATCTGCTGGTCTGGAGGGGAGAGAAACTGGATTCAAAAAATGATCAAGGATATGATATTCATAACAAACAATGACTATGTGTGAATACTTCTCTTAGGATGAGCATGTTTTCATTTCTGAATTAAATTCACTAATATTTTTTGAGGCATAAAGTATAAAATTTCAGGATGATACAACTGTTTTTAGGGCAAGGTTAGTTATAAATGTTAATTTGGTGAAACTCACCAAAAAATATGTTCATGAATGTTTAAAAATGATATTTATGAATTATATTTATTTAAATTATATTTATTTTTAAGTAAAAAATAATTTCAAAACATTTTAAAATTATTGTTTGTACTTCATACTTGATGGTGACATTTTTATAAGAAACTTTTCTTTGAAAATGGTAGGCCTATAAAAGTTTTTTTGGAAACGAGAAGCCACAATAAATACAAAGAGTACATTTCTAATAACCTAGCACATTGGGATTTTAACTAGATTGTCTTTTCTTTATTGCAGACAACATTATACTGTGTCATTAAAACAAACAACCTGCCGACTTTGCACCAGTGAGGTGCCCTCTGGTGCTGGGATAGAGAACAACTAGAGCATGACATGCTTGTTTTGAGTGTGTGCTGGTATACAGTGTAAATAGGTGAATATTATATATAATTACCACCAGTGTTTCTTCCTTCATAACAGACAGCACTTCCTATTACTAAACCAAAGCATATCTTTAGTTAAATGAAAGCAGTTGCCATACATATTTATTATTTTTGGCCATAACAGCACCTAATTTTCTTACACAAAGCACCATGTCAGAGAATGTCAAAACGAACATGTTAAAGGCATTTAGCAAAGCTAAAATGATTTATTGCATATCTGACTTTTTAAGAGCACATCACAACATATGCAAAATGCAAATGATTATTAATCTTGATGTGATGCAAGACAATAGGGCTGTCAAAGCGGCTGAGAAACTCAGACATGTCATTCTGCAGTCTGTGTGCAAGCCTGTGTGTGTGTGTGTGTCCTCCTCATGCTTTGAGTTAGAGTGAACATGGCACTCTGATTTAAGCTAGAGCAAATGCACCCTTCACAACAGCTGCTCTGAAATTACCCATCAAAACCATCACCACTGAGCCCAGCTTCTTTCCAATCAGCCCTCACTGTCTGTCCATCCTGTGGGGCGGGCCAAAGTGGAAAACACATACACACACACACACACAAACACACACTTCGCTTTCTCAAGGTACATCAGGTTCAAGTCTCAATTTGCGTATTTATGCCGGCCTTTGATGCGTCTTCACAAGCATGCATCATTTTCTTGATTGGAAATAGCATAGACATAATAAATACATAGACGCCCTATTGGCCGCTTTGGAATGTTGCTGCGATACGTCAACGCGTCCGCCATTTTGCAGAGGACAAGACTGCATTGTAATCAAATGCAAGTAAATGGTGAGCTGTGTTTTTCTGGATAAAAAAAGAATAATAATTTACATTTATCAACTGATTTCAGTGGTTTGGTGTACAAAAAGTTCCATCTCAAGTTATTTAAAATCTCGATAGTTAGACTTATGAAACTTTTTTTATAAGGAATTGTCAAAGCTTGGGCTTGTCATGTAGGCTATCTGGCTTTTTATTATTGGACAAGAATTGTGAAGATATAATTTTACATTAAATTTAAAATAGTTTTCTTAAGGAAAAGGCATTTTCTGTGATTAACCCGATTTTAGCAATAACAAAGATAACTGATGGATCCTTAATGGCAATACATTTGATATGGTACAATATCATTACAGTGTTGTGGCTTTTCTCCTCTAACATTATTATTACTAATTACATAATGACCAAATACAACCAGAAACAAATGTTCAGTCTTGCTTGTGAAAGATAATTCCTCGAGACCTGTTTTCAATTATGTGGCGATTTGTACAGCCCCTAGCAGCACACGAAACAGGGATTTATCTCAATTCTCATAATGAGAAGTATGATAAAGTTGCCCTCCGCAATATGGCAGCACCGTTGACGTATGCATTTATTATGTCTATGGGAAAAAGTCTGGACCGATTGCAAAGTTTAGGCACATAACCCAGTATAGCCCAAATTAAGCATGTGAATGGAGCTGGAATAATACTGGCTGATAGGGAAATGCCAGCAGGTGAAACTCTGCTCTATTGTTTCTATCTGCTCCATTATTGCTTTAAGCACTAAACATGTCCTGATATAGCCTTAAAGGGTACATATCATGCTTTTAAATCATTCATTTTTTCATATAAATCATACATTTGTGGTCTATAAAGCATAACTGCAATGCTTGGGTCAAAAAATCTGAACAGGTTGAAAAATATGACCAAAACAGAATACAAAGATATAAACGAAGCACCTGAAGAGAATAATTTCATCTTTTCTGTACTTAAAAACACTCCAAATATACAACAAAATGCATTTAAGGTCTAAAAAAGTGGTATATAACTGCGAATTAGCTGCATGCTCTATTTGAAGCAACAAACAAATAAAGGAAATTTTAAAGTAATTCAAACTCTATACAACTATAAAATCACATGTGGAAGAGTTCCTGCAAAGAATTCCACATACTTATGATCTGGATTCCTGCAGTTCGGGATAAAGCAACTTCAAATATCACAGACATCTCAGGAAACACAGTTTTATGTTTAACGATGGATTAGGCCATCAATGGATTTCAGTTTCTGCAGCTTGTAAACACCCAGAAGAGGGCTAACCTAGCACCAGAATAGTGCTTGAGGTCTGAAGTTTAACATTTTTACAGCTCAATTGTCTGAGTCCAACAATGCATGACTTGCCATCAGTCTGTTAGGCACTGTTGGTCAAAGCACAAATACAGCCAATGCCTAGTAGACTCACAAGCCTGACATTTGAGATATGCAGTGATGCTTTACACATAAATCCCTCATCCTTGCAACATAAAACAAAATGCTTTTGGGATTTTGCATTCTAATGCAGTTTACAAGTGAAGGTCATGTTGATGGCATGAGTTTCATATCATCAAATCATCTCTTTACCTGTGCAATAATATTCATTCATAGGTTTTGCTTTCACGTGCGTTTTATTAACATACTTTTTGACTAAGAGACCTGGAAACTAAAACACATAACCAATCCAAACGAACAGAACATGCTAAATGAGTTGCTAATAGCGCATTGTGGTGATATCGTTAATAAACAACAACAACAAAAAAGACAATTTGAGCAGTAGGCTATATTACCGGTGATTCGCCTCCGGTGCTTTTGCATAGCGGACCACGGAAAACTCCTTTGATGCTCCGGTAGTGTCCATTGCTTAGGTGCGTGGAGCTGATCACAAGGTAGTAGCACGCCATCCTGTCCAGCGTCACCCATGAGCGGGCTCCAGGGACAGCCAGGCGACCAAGTTACTTTGGAGAAGATCTCACAGGGGTTACAACGAGTGGAAGTAGGCAGAGGACAGTCTGTGAGCGCCGGTCCGATCGCTTCAGTCGGTAGGCTACTGGACGTCGTTACGAGGACACGCCGATAAAAATACGCATCTGCAGATCAGAAACACTGTCCCACACTTCTGTCACATCATCAGTCTGTTTTCCTCTTCAAGAAGAGACAGGCACCTGCTCTCAGTCTCCAGCCCAGACGGATGTTACTGGATTTTGCACTGGAGTTGCCAGGATTGTTCAGTCCCACAGTCTCAAACGTTTAGCATTGTTTAGGCTATATCCAATACAAGAAACACTTCAACTGAGGTCATGTCCTCTCAAACACCCTCCAAAAAGTCACGTCTGTAGAGTGATGTAAAAAAACATTCTAGTGCTAATTCAGTAGTGTGGTACTTTTAAATCTGAGTAATGTTTTGCGTGATTTCAATTGGCGCGCGTGTCTTCAATTGACCGGTCAACTCTCTCACGGATTTGCTCTGCTGGATGTCCGATCGCATATGTTTCTTCCCCCTGCGCCGAA
Source organism: Cyprinella venusta (assembly GCA_038021265.1). Taxonomy (NCBI): domain Eukaryota; kingdom Metazoa; phylum Chordata; class Actinopteri; order Cypriniformes; family Leuciscidae; genus Cyprinella; species Cyprinella venusta. Next base: position 21,711,494 of record CM075874.1, on the reverse strand, counting down.
ACGAACCGCGCTCTTAGCTGAGACCAACTGTGTAAAGCAGAGGTTCCCTCTGTTTCTCTTTCTATCACGCGCGCGCCGTCTGTCTCTCTCTCTCTCTCTCTCTCTCTCTCTCTCTCTCTCTCTCTCTCTCTCTCTGCTAAGGAGGGATTTGAGGGAGAGTAATAGCTTTCAACTGAATGTGAGCAGTTTTTGGTGCTGCCATGCAATCAGATCTTTAAGAAAACACCTTCATGTGCATGTAAACCCTTTTCTATCTATCCATCCATCCATCCATCCATCCATCCATCCATCCATCCATCCATCCATCCATCCATCTATCTATATATCTATCTATCTATCTATCTATCTATCTATCTATCTATCTATCTATCTATCTATCTATCTATCTATCTATCTATCTATCTATCTATCTATCCATCATTAACATGCAGATACTGTACAGGTTGTGGATGGCTACAGAAATTGAACTTTTTCCCCATATCGCTTTGGCTCAATTCTCTAATGAGACTTAATATACATACATTTTATGTAAGGTGTCTTTAACTATATACTAACATTTAAATAAATAATTTGATACAACACACACTTGTTGTGTACATACATGTCTGTACATTGTACTTATAAAAAAAGAGCTGCATGTAATTAAATCTATAATTAATTACACTGTTGACCCTTCACTTACACCTTTAAACCTGTCCCTGACCTTATCCTTATCCAACCCTAACAGCACATTTGTTATGCAAAAAACAAACAATCTAAACATTTTGACCGTGGCTCACACAATAATAAAAAAAAATACTTAATTTGGTGGCATTGGGCAATTTACTGACACATTAACTTTCTTTAGAAATAAACAATGGACAAATAGAGTCTGTGACGCAAGTGACACCAAAATGAATGGGAGTCAATGGAATGCTAACAGCAGATGAAGGCTTGTTAGCCAATGGCGGCCCCCGGGGAGACTTCAATTTTGGCTGGTGGATTACCCCCTTGGTCAAAGTGACCGACTGATAGAGAACTTCTTGTTCATTGCAAACATAAGACATAAGATAACATGCATCAAAGGTCAAAAAAACTTTCATTTGCTGAATTTAATATACTGTATATTGCACATCACCAAATATTTCAAACACTCTAATCAACTCATCTGAAGTACTCCAAAGATGCAATCTCTTCAAATCTTTCCACGAGCCTGCACCGCTCTGATTGGTCAGATGGCCCAGTCTGTTACAATTGGTCTACCGCTTACAGCGCATGTCGGAAACTAATCGGCCATCACCGAAACTGAATTTTAGCTCTGGGGACTTCCTAAAGCTCAGCGATTGTACACTCTGTAAACTAACGATGGCGTCGAATTTGCCATGTCAATTAGAGCGCCAGTCAGAGGATAAAACACTGGGAGAACTAGTTATTTAACGTTGTTCACTTGCAGCCAATAAAGACCACATGTTGGCATTAGGCAAATTTGTTAAATTGTCACGTGTGAATGTTATGGAAGTGAGACTGGAATAACTGACGACTGATTTTGGCAGTTCAGAATCGATTCTTTCTATTAGGAGAGAATTTATTTGTCATGCACTTTTGAAACTTACATTCACAAACAGCTATATTACAATATCTGATTATCTGAAAAGCATAATAGGTGCACTTAAAAAAGTACATTAACAATAAAATGTTCAAGTTACTCACTAATTAGTTAAATGTTGGGTAGACTCATTTATTTCAGTGTGTCATAGCTGTTAAATTTAGCCTTTGCTCAACAAATGAGATAAAATCTGCCCAAGCAGATTGAGTGCATATTATTACCTCATTTTTATTAAATAGATTCATCGTTTTTACAGTGTATTTGCCTGAAGAGATGACCATAGCAACAGTACACCACTCAATCATTATCCGAACGAACACAGATAAAACGGTATCATTTTCACAATTTTCATGAAATAGAATTATAAAATTATCAGGGTTTCATTTAAAAATTGTAATGACAGACCAGTTATGCGTTATGCTAAAAAGACCATTTAGGATGACCTTCAACAGATAGCATGCTGAAAAATTCTTATTGAATTCCATTTATATTCCATTTGAAAATGTCAGTCCTCCCGAAAGTCATTGTATAAACTGCACACCGCCTGATCAGACCCTTAAAAAACGACTTTTGTTGGTGTAACCTAATGCATCCATCCAGGCTGATTCAGTCGTAAAAAAATAGGCCTACTATTTTTGGTTTGAATAAAGCCTTTTAAATATGACGTTACCACAGGAAGGACATTTTTAGGTTACTTGACAACGAAGTCCTAAGGCCTACTCAACACATAATGAGCAACTGCACTACAATAAACTGCCATTTAAAATGAATACACTCTTGGATTTGCTACAGTACAAAATTAAAGTCGTTTAAAAGCCGCAGGGAGAGCTGACTGGTGCTGTCCACTGTCTGGTGCTGAAATCAGAGAATCTCTTAGGATGAGAGAAAATCCTGAAACGAGTCATTGTACTTCAGGATTAATGAAAGCTATACCTTTTTTTTTTTTTGGCCGGAGGTCTGGAATGTAGATGCAAGTCAGCAAGTCTTGACTTCAATAGACTATACTGTGCCACCAGGCAAGGATAATTGCTCATTACGTTCCCTTAAAATTGGTTCAATCGATCATAATGAGCTTTTGTGGAGGTGATGTTTTTTAGCATGCGGAAGACTCTCTCATTGAACAATACTTGGAATACCCCCCCAAAAAAAGCACATTTTGCATTGGCTTAGTTAAACAAGGTTTTATCGTATCTGAATAAGGTTTACATCTACCAGACTGCACTTGTTTGTTTTTGCACAGGAAGCATTTATTTTTCTTGCAGATTACATTCGAAATTACATGCTTACCATCTGTTGATCACAACAGTCTTATTTATGAACTTCACAAGTCACTGTGGATAAGAGCATCTGCTAAACACTTTAAATGTAAATGCAACACTATTTATTTCTCTCTTGCTCACTCTCTTTCCAATAAAACTATATTTTGTGCAAGTATACAACACAAATGTGTTATCATCATGCACAGGAGTCACTGGAGTTGCTGTGTAGTTTAGCAGCACTCTGAACTGCTGATGTGCCATTATCTCCAGGGTGAAATTTCTTTTGTGTATATTTCAAAAAGAAGAAATACCAAATACCAATTTCTCATCATGAAAAGATGCCCATGCAATCATTACAAAGCAAAGACTTGACTGTCATTTAAAAGAAAAAAGGCTCTTTGAATTTTATTCAGGAGTTATATCTAATCTTTCTAAGTTTTGCCCCCAGCTGGGGTTTTTTGTCTCTTATTCTTTCATTCTCATCAACCCCTTCACTCTAGCTGCACTCTTTTTCCTGTCACTTTTTCATATATCCTGATGGAATTATGAAATATTAAACAGACTTTTTTAGTCCATATTCCTGTCTTGTGTCTTGTTTCTCACTGCAAGGCAAAAAGGAGACTGGCATGTCATGACACAAACGCAATGAAACATGCACATACACACACACACACACATAAATAAAGTGTGAATTCTAGAGGTCACAAACAGTATATTTGGATTCAAACATACTGAAGCAATGACTGGAACTTTCTCAGAGACTGAGCGAAATGAAATATTCAGCAATCTAAATGTAAATGTAAGAGAAATTTATTGTTGGCTTTTCTGCACAATTACAGAATGCTAAATTTATTGGCTGTTCCTGCTGATATGAGACAGAAAGAGAGCTAACTTGAGTAAGGGCAGAGAGATGACGCATGACATGAATCTGTTGGCATAATATATTTTGGTTATTTTATATAATGTGAATACATGCCAAATCCATAATGTACAGAAGAGGCCAGAGTCCACACATTCCATTACTTTGGAACACATTCTGTTGATCTATTTCTATAAATCAGTGGTTCTCAACTGGTCGGTCATACTGAGACCTCCTTCCACACTTCATTACCCTGTTGTGTCAGTCACTGCTTGTGGTTCAATGGGTCCTAAAGAAACCCCAGTTGAGACCCTCTGGACTAAATCACATTACAGCCAAGCTCTCAGAACTTCATTTCACATTCACATGCAAGTTGGAACTTAAAGGAATAGTTCAGCCAAAGATGAAAATGTTGCAATTTACTCATCCATATGCCATTTCAATCTAACATTTTCTTCTGTGGAAACACAAAAGGTCATGTCAGGAAGAAGCAAGAGTCATATGCGCTGCTTTTGCAGTTCTGTTGCAGTAGTTTGGCAGTATAATATCACCATCCAATTTGCTTAACATCATTTGTGTTTCACAGAAGACATGAGCACATGACAATATGTTTTGTTTCCCAGATGTTAAATTACCAAATATTGACTGTAAACTATGTAACAAAAAAAGTGGAAAAAAAGGGTTGAAAGAAAGGGTTAAAGGGTTGAAAATTAAGTCATGAATTACTCACGCCCGTGCTGTACCAACCCCGTAAGACCTTCGTTCATCTTCGGAACACAAATGAAGATATTTTTGATGAAATGATTGTGTGGTAAATTATAGGCTGCTAAAAGCATCAAAATACAAGAGACATTTGGAAAACAAACTGTAAAACTAAAAAGTAAATATTTTAATATGTTATAGTTTGTTGTTCAACCTATACAGTACCTGCAGTTCATGGAATTATTAAAGGGTTAGTTCACCCAAAAATGAAAATTAAGTCATTACTTACTCCCATGCTTTACCAACCCCGTAAGACCTTTGTTCATCTTCAGAACACAAATGAAGATATTTTTTATTAAATTTGAGAGGTGGATCACTGCTACATAGGCACCCTAAGGGATTGAAACTTGACGGCCCAGAAAGTCATTGAAGAAAATGTTTAAATATTCCATATGACTACAATGGCTAAACTAAGTTTATCAAGCGATGAGAATACTTTTTGTGCGAAAAAAACAACAAAAATAACGACTTGATTCGACGAGAGTTCAAGAGATTTCCACGACGCATGCGCGAGAACTGAATAAGAAGTCAGATCGCAGTTCTCGCGCATGCGTCGTGGAAATCTCTTGAACTCTCGTCTCAGGCTTACATGGAAGAAAAGGAATAGTCAAATTAAGTTATTTTTGTTGTTTTTTTTTCACAAAAAATCTTGATAAACTTATCGTTGAGCCACTGTGGTCACATGAAATATTTAAACAGTTTCTTCAATGACTTTCTGGGCCGTCAAGTTTCAATCCCTTAGGAGCCTATGTAGCAGTGATCCACCTCTCAAATTTAATCAAAAAAGTCTTCATTTGTGTTCTGAAGATGAACGAAGGTCTTATGGGGTTGGTACAGCATGGGGGTGAGAAATTAATGACTTAATTTTGCATTTAGCATTGTTTTTCCTGCTGTCTGTTACTCTATCAAACTAATCCCATGACCCATCAGAATAAAATAATATTAAGCTGGTGAATGATTCTGTCCTTCTCCTTAAACAAGTCTCATTATATTAAATTCAGCTATGCAAACACCAAGAGACATACTGAACTAGCATCCATCAGAAGCTAATAAAATAAATCCTACAGACCTCCCAGAATCAGACCAGCATGCACACATACTCACAGACACATGACCATTAAATACAGACACACAAAAACAGGGGAGAAAAGTGAAGCTGCAGATGAAAGGCTAGGATTCCAGTGGATGAATTTCATTCCGGCTGGCTTTATGTGCCCTGACTCCGACTGGGAATTTCATTACAGAAAACCACTCCTGTGTGAGAGACAACCCCAGGTTATACATCCAATAAGGTGAGTGTGTGGATGTGAGAATTTGTGCATGTGTGTGTTTATTGCAGTTCCAGTGACACTCAGTAAAAATACATAAAGTGAAGGTCAGAAGACAGCAGACCCCTCAGCTCACACGCCTGTGCAAAGGCAGTTTTATAGTGTATAGTTTGAATCGGCACACATGTTGTCTTTCAATTTGGCCTTTCTGAAATTGCAGAGTACCAAAAAAAAAAAACATATTTTGAATATTTCCTACACTGATTTTTAAAGGAATAGTTCAAATCCTGTATGACTTACTTTCTTTAGAGAACCACACAATAAGAGTATTTATAACACTACCATATCAGTTTTTGACATCTTAGAGATTATTTCATAAGAATTGTTTATACATGCTAATTTCTTCAATTTGTACATTTAGTTTACCTTTGTATCATCTAACGCACCCTTAAATATCTTTAAAAACAGCACTAACTTAACACGGTTAAATGTAATCTTTTAGCAAATGTCAAAATCCATTTTTCAAATATTGCACATTGTGTAGTTTTATGATGCCTAAATGCACTCACTTTCAGGTTCTAAGACCTGATTTAGTATTTGGTGTTTTATTTCTAATTTATTTTTAAAAAAAAATAGTATACTATTGTCCATAAATGCTACTTGAATGCATCAAAATTTGCTCTTTTGTATACAATGAAAGTAAATGACCAAAATTTTCAGTTAATAATTACTTAAATTTCAGACAGGTTATCATATGGCTTCAGAACACATTCAATATAAAATAGCTGTTGTATGAAAAAATGTAATGCTAAGTCTGACAGCCCTGCATCCCCATCTACATTCATAGTATGATAAAGAGCAAAGTGAAAACTCTTTTCTTTTCTGTTGAGTCATAAAGCTTTGGAAAAATATCAGAGTGAGAGGAATTATTTGTGGGTGAACTATCCCTTTAAGATGGAAGGAAGTGACCCTCTTCTTTCTCCCCTTACACCATGGCAAACACAATCACTCACACAAACAACAGCATAATCAGTGGCAATGGTCTGACCTTCAGTTAACGGGTCGAAGAAGGACCAAACTGACAGGTTATACAAACTACACACCACAAACACGTGTGCACAGATGTACACATAAAAATGAAATCATGGCACAATTACAGTTAATGTGATAATGTGCTAATTCAGAGATGTGTCATTTTAATTAGTTCTATAAAAAGACAAATATGCAGTCCCATGCTCACACCAGAAGAAGAACAGCAGAGGGACGTCTAATCAAATCTGGCAGGCATGCTGTATGCATGAGGGCTGAGTAAGCAGAATATAGTCCTCCTTCCAAATCGTAGTACCTCTGAAATAAAGTATTGCCCACACATATTAAATCAATGGCTATGTTTGCATTATCCCCTGTGCTCTTCTGACCTATTGCTCTGAAACAGCCCATATAATCCATCCAGAGGAAGTTTCTCATCCCATGTCAATTCCCCACAGAGCAGAACCCTGCATATGAACAATTTTGGACTTTATTCAGAGGCGCATATTGCCTCATCCTGAAAATATATTTATCTGATTAGAGGAATAATACCAAGGTCGGTTCTTCCTGATTAATGGCAGTTTTTGGCTATAATTCCCTTCAACCTCTGCATTCAACACAAACCACTGCCATGAAAGATATGATATAAGTGGATAATTATGACCGATACCTGTTTTAACTGATAAAATGGCTAAATAAACAATAAATTGCTAGATTAAAATTCCATTTTGTCTACATAAAATACAAATAAGGCATTAAACACAATATTATAATGTACAGTATAAAAATTGGATATTCACTTTGTGATTTGCTAAGCATTATTACATGTGACGAGTTAGTGTTTTTAAAGATTAACTTTAAATGAGGGCTAAATTACGGCTAAAGTACTGTACTCCAAATGTAAAAATAGGGAAAATGAGCATGCGCAATTATATATCCAAAATAAAATGCATATAAACATTTACCACAAACAATTGCCACAATTATACTGTGCATCAATAAATGTTTCTTTTTAAAAAAAAATTATTTAAGTGTTACAAATGAAGGAAACTTCCAAGTGAATAATTTTAGAATGTATAACACAAGACATCATATAGTAAGCACTTAGTAAGTAAAGTAAGTAAATTTAAGTATACTTTATGTAGTAAATATACTAATATCAATGTACTAGAATAGCTGTAGGTGTACTAATTTCACTTTAAGTATACTATGTTCCTATTTATGTAAAACAGATGGTTATAGGCCTACTTTAATTGTAATTTTACTTTTTCCATTTTAAAAAAGTATTTTATTCTAGCTTTAAATCCTTTTTATAAACACTTGAATGTGGGTAAGTTTAATAAAAAAAAACAGCATAATTTTAAACAAAAAGCTGATAAAATCACTTTTTTTCAGACCAATGATCAAAACAGATTTAGAAAAAAATCAAATACTCAGAAATAAGAACATGTCTGTTTTCTTTATAAATCAATACTTAAAATCATTAGTAAAACAAGTTTATAAGACAGTGTGTAAAACTATGGGAAAAAACTTCATTAATCAACGATCAAAAGTAAAAGCCAAATAGATGTTTATGTCAGTATAAGTCAGGTGTACTTAAGTAAAATAAAATATATATCTGAGAACTATCATGTAAATTTCTGAAAAGTAAATAAAAAGTAGACTGAAAGTTACACAAACTACAGAAACCCTTCGGCAAACTAGCATAAAGCTTAAAAGTGATAGTTCACACACAAATTTTAATTTGGCCATGATTTACTCACCCAAGTCATTCTTGGTATGGAAGAACATGACGTTCTTCTTTCAGACAAATACAATAGTTATATTAAAAATATCTCAGTGATTAGCCATTTATGTTTTGAAGTCCATAGAGCATCGATCCATCATAAAAGCTTACACTACTCCCACATTCATATACATTGCCAGGTGTTACTCTTTTGGCGTACATCGACTTTTGTAGGCAATCTGACGGAAGCTAGTTATTTTAGTCGATAAAGTTTTAAAAATGGATATTTTCCTTACACAAAAGCATATATCTTCACTTCAGAAGAACTTTATTAACCCCCCGGAGCCGTGTGGAACATTTCTATCATGAATCGATTCACTTTTATAGACTTCAAAACAGAAACGGCCATTCACTGCCATAAAGCTTAGAAGAGCCAGGATATTTTTTAATATAACTCTGATTGTATTCATTTAAAAGAACAATAAATAAATAAATAAATAAATTTATTTAAAAAAAATAATAATATCAAGTAGAATAGGGCTCTGGAAATGTCCATCTTTGTAGATACCAACTCATTCAAACCAATCACCTTTTGACTAGCTAAAAGGCAAAAAGATATATTATTTTTTTATTTTATTTTTATTTTTCTCTGCAAAGTTTAATTTTTGGTATGTTTTTTTTAAGAATACTAAAGCACTATGACAAAGCCAACCACTTGATTGCTTAAAATCGAAAGGTTCAGGAACAAGTTCAAAGAATCTCATCTTATATTATTAATCACCAAACAGTCAGGGGTATTGCAGAGTCAGACACGAAGCATAAATTCCCCATCCAAATCACATTTATCTTTCAATTACTGCAGGAGTGAATATGAATTTGCAACATAATCACACTGCAGGTCAGACTCAATCTCACTCTCATTTCTTTAATACAAACTGGGAATGAACATGGCAACATCCATTCCACTGTTTATTATTAGGCTAATATAAAGTTGTTCTTAGTCTTACGGGACTGAATGTGAAGCTACAAAGCGAATATGTTTATGTGCGTTGCTGTCATGTTTAGGCACTGTTAATTGGCTCATCAGAGTGTGCATTGAATATGAAGCAAATCACTAATGAATTACTGCCAAAGATTATTACAAGGTTTATTAGTATCAAGACCGTCGCCCTAATTTAGCTTTGCTGGAAACATATAAGAGTTTGTGCTGGTTTACAGGAATGAGGCAATGACAGTGCAAAAAGACTGTCTGTGTCAATTAAACAAATTACGTGTAAAAGCGAGCATAATGAAAGCAAAACGTATAGTCGATCTGAATTAAAGCTCATTTATACCAAGGAGGGACTCCATTGTCTTTTAATCTTTCATAATCTCTTCTTGGCCCCGTGTTCTCAGAGTTCTCTGAATAAATTGGTACCGCTATACTATTACACCCACTGCCACCAGAGATAATGAGCTCAAATGATTGCTGGAATTCACGTCTAATCAGATGTCTTTTTGAAGGGAGTCTGAAGTGAAGTCTCCAGGCATTTATCACAATTTACAGATTTTGATATTATGAATAGTTTTTGCTTTAATTAACATTGCAATGATTAGACTTAGATCCATAAATAGATGTTTAAACAAATCTTTTGTATAATTTTGGCTCTGAAATTGTTTTTAACCAGCCCCTTCTCATCCCAAGGCATCATCTAACTGACGCTTTTGACCATGCATCAACATCCGACGCTTTAGGCACCCTTTAGCGTGAGTTAGATGACGCTATCCTAGTGGTCTAACCCTAACCCTACCCCAGAACTAAACCTACCCTCGTCATCTAACTGACGCTAAAGGGTGCCTAAAGCGTCGGATGTTGAAGCATGGTCAAAAGTGTCAGTTAGATGACGCCTTGGGATGAGAATGCATTGTTTTAACACAATTACAATGGAATCCCTGATGTATGTACAATAATCATTACAATCATTTAAAAGGCTGATTTGAGAGCATCTTGAGCCCTTAAATTTTTACTCTAACCAAGTAATGTTCACACTTTCACAAGTTTTTCTACTGCCAGAAACTTTTTAAATACCACATAGAACTTTTTATTCTCTAATTGTATAGAAAACATGCTTGTTGGTGCTTTAAAGAACCCAAAAACAAAAATACATATCTAAAGAACCTATTGAATATCCAGAATTTTTAATCTCCAAAGAAGAATACACTATAGTTTGGGGTAAATAAAAAAGTTTGAAAAAGGTTGATATCTGCAGCAAGGCTGTATTTATTTTCTAAAAACAAAAAAAGTCATATTAAGAAATGTGACTACTATTCAAATGAACTATTTTCTATAAATACCATTTATTTCTGTGATGGCGAAGCTGAATTTCCAACTACCATTCCAGCTGCCAGCTGCTATTATTCAGTGTCACATGACTTTTCAGAAATCATTCTAATATGCTGAATTGGTGCTCAAAAACATTTCCCAATGTTGAAATGTTTTTGTAGGTTATTTGAAACATAATTATTTTTGTTACAATGTAAAAGTCTTTCATGTGCTGTCACTTTTAATCAGTTTAATACACCCTTTCTGATTAAAAGTGTTAATTTCTTTAAAAATCTTACTCAAGAACTCTCTCTCAAAAACTCTAAGCAGCCATGTTGAAATGATTCATTTTGATGTAAGTCATAAAGTTGGTTGCCAAACCTTTTTCTCTAGCCCACTGTGATGGACTAAATAACTTATGAGGATCAGTAAAGAAGAAAAATAGTAGACTTTAACAACCTGAACACAAAGAATAAAGAGAAAAAAAATCAGCTAAAGACATAATAAAAAAGCATTAGAAACAAGCCATTCTAACCTATTTTGTTCAGTAATCGTATCAGCTATAGATAGGAGACATTAAATGGAAGGGCTGTTGTGTGCAGAACATTTTTAACAAAGGGGGAAATGAAACGGCTTAGCTCAACACCAGCAACTTTCACACACCACGCCACAAAACAAAATGTACTGCGAGTGATTTCAATAACAAAAGACATAGATGATCGGCTAAGACTTAAACTGAGGGAGTAAGTATGAGTAAATCAATGTTCGTGTGTGAGGCGGTCTTAACGAGAGACATCCTTCCAGAGCCAGGCAAGAGACAAAGCAGATTTCTCATACACTGATTCACACACGCTCAAATCTCTCTGGCACATCTCTAGCTCAGCTTCCTGGCACTAAACTGCAGCATGCTTCTGATTTCATTGACATTGCGTTATCTCTCTTCTTACCTTGTCATAATGGATGAAAATTTTAGTTTGTGTGTGCTAAAATTAATGTTTTTGTGTGTTAAATGAACACAGTGGTTGGTGCTATGCATGTGTTCGGGAAAAAAAGGCTGTTAAGATGTATTAATATTAGAAGAGCATTGAGGCCTAATGTGACAGGAGGCGATAGAAAGGGAAAGTAAATGTCAGCCCTTGTTCGCACTAACCCATTATACACTATTCTCCTCCAAAGTGACAGACTCATCTATAATACACAGCGGATTTAACATTTTCTCTCACACACACACATTGTTCATTCAAACTCTATTTTCTAATGAACTTTTAAGATGAATTTCGGACGACGGCTCAAATCAAACTAACTATGATTTCTTTTGCACTCTGTGTCAGTGATATCAGCAATAAGAGTTGGAAAGAGTGTCTGAGAGAGATACAGAAGGTTATACAAAAGAAATACTAGGTGAGAGAAAAAGAAAATAAAGGCATGTCAAATAGAACAAGTTTATACAGTATCTGTCATTATTTACTCAAGTAGGTTCAAACTCCTGTAAAAGATGTTTTTGTAGATTAATGTTCCAGCCACTCTTTTCCATAATAATAGTGAATGATGACTGGAATCTCCAAAATGACAAAAAGTAATATAAAAGTTCAGCCATTAGTCACTGACATCCTCCCCTCACCTCTGGTGAGCTGTTAACAGTTGAAAAACATACATGTATTGGTGCTTTAAAGAACCTAGAGATCAAAACACTAAGAACTGATTATTAGGAACTTTTTAAAGGGACACTCCACCCAACTGCATTAAGCTTTCCATTGTTAGAAACCCAGTTATACTATAGAATGATCATGCAACTCTCTCTCATTTTCCCCTGAGACGAGAGAAATCTGCTATTTACCTTTTTCACTTCCTCCTACAATGACGCAAAAACCGTCATTTTCGGCCTCCAATCGGCCTCCTAAGGCAGCGAGGCAAGTGCATTCTGGGAGTTATTGTCTTTCATCCACACAAGCCAAAAATACATTTTTTTGCTTTACTATAATTTCACATTTCTTATAAATTACCCATTTTACACATTCATCTTTAGGTGGAATGACCCTTTAAATCTCCAGAGGATTATATGATTCAGCTGCTGGTTCGTTGAACTCAAGATATAGATCAGTCAGATTTGTGAAAGAATCATGGACACCAGTTTTGTGAAAAGATAAACCAATTTATCTAAAAGACTGCAACATCCTCAGCCTTTATTTCTGAATAATTGCCAGGATTTTTTTTCTTTTTTTATGTCACACAGAAGAAAAAGTCATTAAGGTTTGGAACATCATGAAACAAAATGTAAATTTTAGGGTGAACTGACTCTTTAAATGACTCCCTTTACCTGTATTCCCACTATCATGTGCTGAAAATCAAAACATGTCCATTTCATGGTGATTTGTAACAGCATAATCCAGATATATCCTCTTTAAAAATTAGGTCTATTTGCTCCATCTTTCTTTCTGTGTTGGGTGCAAAGTATTTCCATCTCAATACTGGAGGCGGAAAAAACATCTGAATTTTTGCGCCAAGAAATGAGTAGCCTATATTTTCTACCATGAATTGCTCACCTAACAAAGAGGGCCAAGTAGGCAAATCCCTTCAGGGCTGCTATCATGATTATGAGAATACTGGGACTCAAGAGAGATTGAAGTGGAAGCATTTCAGCTGTCCATTAGGAAATTCCCATCTGGACACAAACCTAGCACAGCTGCAAAGTATAAGCCTGCAGAGTAGCAAGCAGGGGGTAGATGGGCTGAATTTAGAGGGGATGCTGTGATTAATCATTTTTTGAATGACAAGAGAGATAGGTAACATGAACAAATGCCACTATTAATCACTATTCTGTTATTTATAAAGTTATTTGAAGAAGTTGCCAAGGACAAGTTCAGTAAAGGAACTAATTCTTTAACTACATGCATTTTAATTCATTTTAATAATTATATAGCCAATATATATTATAAAATCGTGTTTCATGCTAGATTACCTCCCAAATGGGCAGAACATCAAATCAGTTGACCTATTTCACACTTAACAACTATGTTAAGTGAAAGCGCAAATAATGAACTAAACTGCCTGCTTTCCACTATGAGAAACAGATACTTCTGGATTTGAAAAAGAGGAAGAGCTTTGATTTAAGTATTAAACGCACAATTTTAACCAGCACAAACAAGACATATCAACCATTGTGGTACTTAAAGGCAAATATATTGTTAGGCTTTCATTATTTAATAATGCACAACAAATACTATGTCAAGTAAAAACAAATGGATTTAGTTTTGTTAAAGACACTGTTTGCACAGAACACGCTTAAATGGTTAGTTCACAAAAAAGTTAATTAGGCTACTCACCCTCATGTCGTTCCAAACCCGTAAGGCCTTCGTTCATCTTCGGAAAACAAATTAAGATATTTTTGATGAAACCCGTGAGCTTTCAGTCCCTTCATTGAGGGCAACGCAATTTATTCACGATCCAGTCCTGAACGACAGGAAAGACATCATTAATGTGACTCCAGTGGTTTAACCTCAATTTTATGAAGCGATGGCAAGTGTTTGCACAAAAAAATTGCCACTTTATTTATGAAAATATTGACCTGCAATCCAGTAGGGTGGAGCACCACGTCGCGTGTTTGATGTGTTGACTCAAACCGGAAACTGGTCACACTTTACAAAGGTTCTGTTTGTAACTGTAACTGCTTTAGATGTTCTATGCATTTGTTTAATAATTAATTTATAAATAAATCCATAATTTCATGTGTAACCTTTGGCTGAATATTAAAAACTCGACTACGCCAACAAAACACCCCAAAAGAATTAAACCGAAAAGAATTACAACAATATGAAGCACCCTGCTGGTTTGGATTGCGTCAAAGACGTGACTTCCAAAAATATACAAAGTTTATTTTAAACAGGAAACATTCATTTTAAAACGTCCTAAAAATAGATATTTTAAATTTAAAAAGAAAATTAGGGTAGCCTATTTTAAAACGTCCTAAAATTTTATTTATTTATTTATTTATTTATTTATTTATTTATTTATTTATTTATTTATTTATTCAATAAAAATAGATATTGTAGGTAAGCCTATAGGCTGTGTTATGTATCCTGATTGACTGAAATGATTAGTTAAATCTGTTTAGCACATGTTAATTAAAACATTTACAGATGCATTATTAAAATCAAAATACAGTATCTCTGGACTTGCAAACTTTAAAGAACAGTTTTATTTTTATAAACTTAACAAAGATTAATAAATACCATAACAATTGTATGATCCTTGTTAGTTATTAATGCATCAACTAATGATAACTATGGGACCTTATGTGTTACCCAGAAATTATTTATATATTTTCCACAAAAAATATGTCAATGCTTTAACAAACGACACATATTCTTCAGAAGTCTGAAAGTTTAACAGCTTTATGTTTGTATGGACCGTGAGAAGATCACGTCTGCCTGACATTAATGTTAACATTTGTGCATGACATGATAATCTAATTATGTGTGATGTATTCGATAAGCATAACAAGACATCCTTGGAGATGGGCACGGTAGAATTGACCAATCAAAGCACAGACGAGAACAGTCTGTGAATGTCAAGCAGAACAGATTGCATAAAGGTAGCTCATCTAAAAACTCTGAGCTACTGTTCAAAATGTTGTGTGTGGGTTTTTCCCCCCAACACAAGAATAGAAAAAAATTGAAATTTGACCAGCAAAATCATAGTTCTGTTCTGAATGTCTACAAGAAACATACCTCAGCATAAGGAATAAAAAATATACTGAACATTTCGACATTCTTTTCTATTATAAAGCCTGTCTGTGTAACAATTTTGAGGGCAAAATCTGAGATATTATCACTACACACTCTGTAAGGTCTTGTTTTTGAAGGAAGCAATATTTATCCCTGCTCTTTATCATTTCAAACATCCATCCTTAGAAAAAAAACTGTTCCAAAGTTCATTGTCAAATATTGAGTAACTTTGTATGTTATTGTACAATTCAGATAAATCTGCTGAATCTAACGAATGTAGAAATATTTGCATGACCAATTAAGCTGCCAGCTTTCTGCAAAGGTCAGTTCCACAAAGGCCACCGAGAGGGGTCACAGGTTAAAACACTTGAAGTGTGCAATTAACCTTGTGCAGGGAGAATGGAAGAGTGATGCACAGAGAGAAAGAGTGATACACACATAGAGAGAGAGAGAGAGAGAGAGAGAGAGAGCGAGAGAGAGAGGGGGGGGGAGGGGGGGGTGTAAAAAGAGATAAATAATTACGCTAATGGAGAGGAATTAGATCAGTAGCATTTAGTGGAGAAAGCTGAGTGATTGAATTAACTGGGTTTTGAATAATTCCTCTTGCATTCTACCTATTTGCTCATTAAATGGATTTGCCATGGATAATTTAAGCTTCTTCTCCCAAATTAATCAATGTGGTTGCAATTTTACTTCAGCTGTTGTGGTGCATCTCTTTCCCTAAAAAAATGGAAATCTTTGGCTTATTTCATCAATTACACATAACAGAAAACAATAAAATTGAGCCAATTCCGTTATAATTATATCTCTCTTCCTCTCCTCTGTATTTATATCCTTCCTTTGGATTTTGTTGTATAACTTGTTGCCAAATTCCACCCTCAAACAACTGAAACATTTTTGCCAGAATAAATATAGAAATTTGTGATGTTGTGTTTATTTAAAAGTGTGAACTGGGAACATATTTTAAGTGGCCGTGAGTGTAGGTTGCTGTATTTTTCAACGGCATTGCTCCATATTGGCTGAATTCCGCCACGCTCATTCTTGTCTGCTATTGTCTGTCTCATACATTGTTCTATTGTTTCTTTCCTCTGCCACACACACACATAGCACACATACACACACAGGACAAGCAGGAACAGTCAGATGTTTTTCTTGCCCACATCTGTGATACCTTGTAAACATGAATAATCTTCGTACACCCATGCTTCGACTCCCTTTCTTCCAATCAGTTAAACTCAATTAAGATTTACTGGCATGCATGATAAATTAAGAAAAGCCCTTGTTATATATACAGATTCTTCAAAATGAACAGAACTTCAAAATCGATTGAACTTATTTTCAGTACACCTACTTTCTGCAAAAAATACTCTGTATAACAGAACATTATAATCAAAAATGGCTTTTAAAACATTTTTTTTTAAATGAATGCATTAATGAAAGGTAATTCGAATGAGCAACATTAAAGTGCCCCTATTATGGTTTTTCATATATTCCCTTTCATGCAGTGTGTATTATAGCTGCCTGTGAATGTAAACATTCTACAACATTGTAAAGTCAAAAGTGTGTGAAATATAAAGTTATTGTCTCCCAAAAGAAAGAATTGACTCAAACCGCTCAAAAGAGTCTTCTGTTATTCGAAATCCCACTGTGTTACGGTTCTACATCACTGGAAAAAAACATTTTCATAATGCTATGTTGTACATTGTCCGCCTGCAAACAACTCGACCCACCCAAACACTCATCATTTTACTGACGACTGTCTGCTTCTCAAATCTTGCAGGAGTTCTCAAATCTTGCAAATCTTGCTATTAAAAGATTGGTCGTACCCAGATTATTTGGACCAGCTTGCTCTTCAGAATCACACCCTGTAAGAATGATTAATAATTGATGTATATTGTCTACCAGGTGTTCAAAATATGTAGTTTTGTATTTAATATTGTGTACGTTTCCGGCTAACTGTCTAACTCAGGTTATAACTGTCTTCCTGAAATAGTTTTGCTAATCTGCTGTAGCCAACTACATAAATTATGTCCATTAATGCAGATTGTCTGTTCTTAATTGTGGCAAGCAGGACGAGGCGAGGGCCGAGAGAGAACAGCGCGATTACTAACGTGCGTCACCTGCGCGCCGTACCAGCCTCGTATCTCACGGAGGAGCTACTGAAGCACAAAAGGAGGAGTGACGACAGTGAAGGATGAGAGAGGACCAGGCCTGAATTTCAGTCATTCGTGAGGGGCTGCCGCCTTTACTTTCTTTTTTGTGTTTGTTTATTTATTAATTTTTTTTTAATGAATATGAAAGTTCATCGGTTCCCACCATCTTCTTCCGTGCTGGTCTCTATCCTGGTCTCCATGCCAGTATATAGGTGTCCGTGTCTATGAAACATCTTGGTATTACCTAACACAGTCTCCCCTGTTTATTGTCGCAGCTCTTTACAATACAACGGACACCCATGACTGTAAACTATGCTTTTGCTATCTAGTAATTGCTGACTCTATTACTCCAACTCTGAACAAACTCTCTCCTCCTCACCACGGTGCATCTCAGATGCTGCGGTAATCACTCCGCCCAAGTAGCCTTCTGAGAATATAGTTCCCAATACTTTTTTACGGTTAAAAGATGACTGTGACTCATATGACTTTGTTATTTGTGCACTCTGTGAAATCACAACATATAAATAGGAAAATGTTTGCGTTATTTTATCACTTATTTGGGATTAGAAAGCTAGCCGTATCCATTTACATCCAGTCTTTGTGCTAAGCTAGGCTAGCGGTGAGCGCGTCAGACAGAGTTACAGCACCCACGAAAAAGGTATATATGGACTCATCTAACTCGGGGGATATGCTGAATAAGCCCCAAAAAGTCCACTGGGGCATTGTGGCATCCAAATTGGGACCAATGTTAAAGGCGGACTGAACTCTCACACATGTATTT
The DNA here is from genome assembly GCA_038021265.1 of Cyprinella venusta. Lineage (NCBI taxonomy): Eukaryota > Metazoa > Chordata > Actinopteri > Cypriniformes > Leuciscidae > Cyprinella > Cyprinella venusta. The sequence continues at coordinate 21,693,046 of CM075874.1, read as the reverse complement.
ACCTGTGTCAGCTGTGTTGTCGATGCTTCAAGAGAAAAGAAAGTGCAGAGCGCAAAAGCATAGACATAATCAATACATAGGGTGCTTCTCAATATCCCTCCTCGTCTCCTCGCTCCTCCGTCCTCCCTCCTATGACCCGGAAACCGATCGAGCTCAGCCATCTTGAAGGACATCTCAATTATCTAATTGCACCATGAGGAGTCGAGGATCGAGGAGATAGGAGGCTTCCTGAGGAGTCATAAGCGAGGATACACAGGTGCATCCTATACGCGGAACTGTTATATTGACTAAACGTGACACACGTACAAATTCTTCTCCCCCTTCACATTGGTCTCAATCATTTTAATTTATACTTTACCTTTGCAGTTTATATAAACCACACATCTCAGATATTTCAACAGTATAGCCTATCTTTATTATTATTTATTATGAATTTATTAAATAACCAAACTTCAACAACATAAGGGCAGATCCTTTTAGCGCTGCTGATGACACTGTGGAGTGACACTCGAGTGATCATGTATTCCAATGTATATAAAAAAGCTTTAATTCGATTCCTCTGTCCTCCTTTCCTTTCCTCGCTTCCTTCCCTCGCGTCCTACAGGGGGTGGAGCTGAGACGCAAGGAAAGGAAGCAAGGAAAGGAAACGAGGATGCACAAATAAGAAATGAGAAGCACCCATAGATAACCTATTGGCTGCTTTGGAACGTTGCTGCGATAGTTTTCTTATTGTGGAAAAAGCTTTTTCTGTGACTGACCCGATTTTAGCAATAACAAAGATAACTGATGTTTCATTTTTCTATGATAATAAGATATTATTACACTTCACAATGCAAATAGTAAATATAAGATAAAGTGAGAAGTAATAGTAAATAGTTTAGTCAAATAGAAAAGGCTATAAAATATATGCTATATAAAATAAAATGACACAACCCTGTCAATTTTTGTTAAATTTCAGACATCTGTGTTCTCACAAACATCCTCTGCTCATACAAAACAAGAATGGGAATTTATGAGGTGGAATTGCTCAGCAACAGAAGCCAGGAAGAACATATTCTGACCAAAATCTGTTGTGTTCTGGTGTTTGTATCTGAGTCAAAACTGTATCAGTACAGAGGAAGAAGCAATTCCAGCTCTTCATATCAATTATGTAAGAAGATAACAGTCAGTAAACACTTCACACAACACACACTGTATTCTCCCGATACCTCCTTCAAAAACATGACAATGTGTGCAAATGAACTCTCATGTTCATCAAGCTGTCAGAGAATCAGAGAGAGAAACACGCCACCATGTTTCTTGTCATTGTTTTTATGTAAATCTGTCTCATCACATTGTCACTCCCTCTATATGAGTAAATATCATCCATGTGATTAATCCTCATATGCAGTACTAACATCATACACTAGCAAGAGCACTGATGGTCATATTCTGGACTTAACAAATCCAATAAACCCCAGATTTCAACACAGGAGGGAGAACAGGAAATGCTCTCTGTCGTGAGGGCCCAACGGGTTTTGAGGAAAGGGGACATGACCTTAAATATTCCAGCTTTTGACAGCCAAATACATCTGTGTGTTTGTGTGTGTGTGTGTGTGTGTGTGAGAGAGAGAGAGAGAGAGAGAGAGAGAGAGAGAGAGAGGGGGGGGGGGGGGGAGAAATTGCCATGTGATTTAACGCCTTTGAATCAGATGAAAGTGATCAGATGAAATACTTTCTAAAATAAGTTAAAATCCTTAATCATATCCACAATTGTCATGATTTGGTCTTGTCTCTGTCACGTTTTGGTTTTGTTCATGTCATGTTCTATGTCTGTAGTGTGATTAACTGTTTGTCATGTAATCCTACCATGTGTCCATGTTGTCATTGGATAATCTTCTGCTCATTGTTCACAGGTGTCCCTTATCTTGTCATTAGTCTATCTATCTATCTATCTATCTATCTATCTATCTATCTATCTATCTATCTATCTATCTATCTATCTATCTATCTATCTATCTATCTATCTATCTATCTATCTATCTATCTATCTATCTATCTATCTATCTACCTACCTACCTACCTACCTACCTACCTACCTACCTACCTACCTACCTATCTATCTATTTATCTACCTACCTACCTACCTACCTACCTACCTACCTACCTACCTACCTACATATATATATTATATATAATATATATATATATTATATATTATATATATATATATATATATATATATATATATTATTTTTTATTTTTTTGCAAAGGCAAATAACTTCTGGTTGTCAAAAATTGCCATACAAACTCTTCTTGAAAAAAAAAAATTCTTCAGAGAATATAATTATTACTCAGTATTACCCTTCCATATCTGTCCTTGGTATTTAGCCAAGGACCATAGCAAACATTTCTTTCTTCATCAGTTACCATCAATGCTGTGCTTCCACGTTTCCTGTTGACATCTGGGAAAACACAAAAACTTTGGTCTCATTTCCTTACGATACCAAATGCAAATGATAAGATCTATTCATGGGAGAGCTGAGAGGCTGAGATTGTTTTTAATTTGAGATCACGTAGGCAGACCATATTCCAATTTAGAGTTTGCATTGAATTTCAGATGTGTTTTTTTTAGAAAGTTTTCTGCATGATTCTCCCTACCCATGCCCTCTCTCTAACAATTATTCCATGTGCTAAACAATGCAACCACAGCTAACAAATAAACTTTGTGTCACAGTCCAGCCTCATAGAAACACAATCACACATGATAATTAATCAGAAGTTAATTTTTTATAGCTTGAATACAGCGGCTCGCTGACAGCGGTGGCAGGCTGTTTCATATGTGACGTCCCAATGCTATGAAAGGGGAGCGTTTTGTGATCACTTTGTGATGCATAAGCAGCACCTTGGGCAAAGTGTTTATTAGTAAGTGCATGTGAGCGGGCATGCGATTTACATTCATATGTGACGTCCCGATCGCTTTAGATGGGGAACGCTTTGTGATAACTCTGTGAACAGCGCAACCTGCACTGTGTTAGTAAGCGTGAACACTTGTGAGCACAGGACTTACATTCATAACCTGACCGATATGAGGTTGTTATGGCCGTGTGATAGAGCAGGCAGAGAGTAGGAGTTAGCACAAAATTGTGGACACATTTCCTACATCTAACACTATGAGAGTTAGCTCTGTGAGTGAGAGACACGTGAGGTACCGTATCGTGCTTGTGTGTAGGGGTGAACACTGAGATATGGGCACATTCTCTACACTTAGGACATCAACATCCGCTTGGGAGAGCAGAGACACGTGATAGGAGTCTCGCGGAGAATTCCACAACTTAGAAAAACTGCAGGATAGAGCAGCTGTCACCTCGCCATCCTTACGCCTCGCATTAAGCGGTCTCCATGAATGATGCTTCTTGTTGTGCGGTCCAGCAGAGGATGAAATGACATCTTCGGCGTTGAACATTTCGTGTCGAGCCCGCAGGGTCAACATCGGAAGTTCTTGGCAGTGGACGCAGCCTCCCTCCGAAGAGTGAGGGCTACGTGGTCTAGGCCCAGGCAGAGGGCGCAGATCACATGGCGGTCTCCGGGGCTGGGCACGAGCCACAGGAAATGTGAGATGTTTTTTAGAAAAAAGTCTCATGCTCTTTTAGAAAGCAGCAGTGAACATGCACAGAATAGAGGTTAGTGAAAGGACATGTCGCCGGATAGCGTAGCTTGCACGGATGGCTAATGAGCAGACGGCTGCCTTCTTTAGGTGCTGTTCTAAGCTGTCTGTTCGCTCCTTAGATGGCGGCGGCGGCTTCTCTCAGAATCCAGCGACGTGTATACCTTCGCTGAGAGATGAAAATCAGGTAGCCTCCAAGCCCTGCTTATATATGCTAAGCCACACCCATTCTGGCGGGCTAAGACGCGATGAGGGCGCGACCAACCTTCATTGGACGTGACATAATGCCGGGCTCAGTGGCAGGCTGCTGCAGTTGCAATTGCAATGAGCACGATAGACAGCCTGGTGGCTTCAATATCTCATAAAAAAGATTAATCTTTCCAAGGCTTAAGCAAACTTACACAATACAAGAGTACCTCTCGTAAGAGAACAAAGTTTCTGAAGCGTTGAGATACTTGGGCAGACCGCCGCAGTTATTCCACTGTTGCGCAACTTACTTCCAGGCAGGCCTTGGCCTAAAAACACACATTAGGTAAAGAAAACATCATGTGCCTTTCGACAGACAGACACAGACACACAGAGAGAGAGAGAGAGAGAGAGAGGGGGGGGGGGGGTGGTTTCCTCTGGAATTTCCACATTGGACTTTATCCATTGCCAAAACAACCTCCCTCTCTTTTTCCAAATCTTAACACCCACTGAGCTGTGGGCAGGTCAGAGGCTCATGAATAAATCGCACACACACGTGCTTATAAACAGACCCATACAGGCAAAGACAAGCCTCAGACCTGTGAAGAAATGCCAGTGGACACAAGAAAAATTGCAGAAGAAATAAAGGAAAGTAAAAGCTGGTTTTGACGATCACACTGCATTGCTAAACGGATTTTGGGGATATGACGACAGTTATTGCCTCAGAGAATTCAGAAATTCTGCAATAAATTCAAGTTGTTAGTCAGTAATTTCAACTGTCAGGGTCGTATTCTACAAGAGGAGATCTGTGGATTTTCCAGGGACTGGTGCACAAATTCCGAGAAATAAATTCATTTAATCCTTATCCGTGAGTATTTGTTGATTCTTTTTAGACATAATTTTAAAAGGCAGCTAAATATTCTTTTTAATAAATCACGTTTTTATTTTTAGGTTTTAGTTTATTTGCCCTTAGGTTGTGAACTGTATTTTGCAATATATCAAACTATGTACCTTTAAAGGAGCAAAATAAATTAACTGGTGCATCCAAATGTGTTAGAGATCATTATTTAATTTTATTGCACCATTATTGCCCCAAAGAAAACTAATATATAAATCACTCAAGCAGAAAAATAATCTTTAGCCACAGCACTTGTACCAAATCTGAAATGAAAAGTGTAATGGTGTTTTTAATGCACTTTGTACTAGCCACTTAACTTCCAATATGGTGTATGGTTTCTTCTCTTAAATTTTAGAAATGATTTCAGACTCGGTCGCAATGGCGGAGCTGCATGGAAAGATGCATAAACAGGAGACAGTATGCATCTTTGGAACGGGTGATTTCGGACGCTCGTTGGGGCTCCGTTTGCTCCAGTCAGGGTACAACGTTGTATATGGATCCCGGGACCCTAAAAACTCTCTGTTGCTGCCTAAGGGGTCAAAAGTAATGACTCATGCAGCAGCTGCTAGTGAAGCACATGTGATTTTTGTGGCTGTGCAGAGGGAGCACTATGGATTTTTGAGCTCCCTGGCTTCAGATCTCGAGGGAAAGGTGCTGATAGATGTCAGCAATAATCTCAGGAGGGGTCTCTACCCAGAATCCAATGCAGAATACCTGAGCAGGCTGGTTCCAGGGGTGACGGTAGTCAAAGCCTTCAACACCATATCTGCCTGGGCACTGCAGTCTGGGGGACTAGACGCCAACAGACAGGTAATACATACAAACATAAACACTGTCTATCCAGTCAGGTGGACTGAATACTAACAATAAGTGGGAACACTTTATTTTGAAGGTCCCTTTTCTTTCAGTTGCACCCACATCCCAACTAACTCTCATTAGAGTATTAGTCTGCGTAATATCCATAAACACTTAATTGTGATACTCCCCCCAACAGACATTATGACTATTGAGTATTAGTAGACTGTTAGGGTTTTGCAGAATACATCAACACGCACTTGCAAAGTTATAGTAACTTATTGTTACTAATAGTAACATTATAGTAACATTACTTAGTCAATAATGTCTAAAGGGACTATCAAAATTAAGTGCAACCCCACAAGACAAGTGAAAACAGGCAAAGACAGATAAATACACAAAATAAACTAATTTTGTTCAAAGCAATTAAAGAGTTGTAAAGTTAGTGAGAGAAAATGATGATTAAGACATAGAAAGAACATAGCTAGCAAATTCTCATGCATCAAATTTTGCTAAATGTTGTTAATCATTTAAGAAACAAAGGGGCAAAGCACAGAAAAGCTGTTTTGAACAGAGTTGTTTCAAATATAATGAATCAAGCTAAACGGACTGTCTTACAAAACTGCCATAATGGAGACACAAAGGCCTGGGTGAGGTTTTGTTATAGTATGAACAAAAACACAAATCAGACATGACAAATGCATACAGCTGCCCTTCATTTTTTTTTTCATCTCGGCTAAGGCAGATAAATGACACACATCATAAAACAAAAAAGCACGGTATTTAACTCTGTACACAGTACAAAAGAGAAACTAATGCATGTATAAATGTCTGTGTCCGTGGCATTAGAGCTGTTCACAGTTCATGAAATGAGGGAAGCTTCTTCTTGATAGAAAAGCAGTGTCTTTTTGTAGGAAAGTCATACTCACATCAGCAGGTGGTGGATGAGAAACTGGCCAGATGGAATCTGAGCTCTGGCAAACTATTATTATTGCTATGTTAGTGCGTATGTTCTTTGACACCTGTTTGTGTGTTTCTCAATAAAAAAATGAATAGTCACACTCGGCCAAGCAGTTATTATTTCTCGTTTTGATTATAATTTCTTGTTCTATTTTCTGAAGGCCAACTGTGACAACATATTGTATTGTTCAGGCTGAGACTGCACATTGCTGTGAACTAAATTTAATTCCCAGAGGATATTTCACTGCTGTCTAAAACTATTAAAGTTGCATTTTGTTTCAAGGGTTTTGTAGGTCAACATAATAGCAGCTTGTTAGAATAAGTCAAAAACAATCAAACCACTTTAAGATAATTTGTCACATGAGTAGTTTTTGTGGTAGCACTTTACAATATGGTTCTATTCAGTAACATTATTTAATGCATACAACTTTTTATTTTATTTATACTGGTTGCAGTTTGTAATGAATAAATATAGGCTACTATTGTACATTGTTAATTCATAATACATCAATGTCAATTTGAACTTGAAATCGTAAATATATGCAAAAAATAACAATAATATTTTACCTAGATAATGTGCACTATACTTAATTTGTTCGGCCATAAAATCCCACAATTTAATTTCTAAAGAAAAAACATCATTGTTCAAAACTGTGATCTTGCCTTACCCAGATTTAGTAAGACAATAATGTTCTTGGAGTGGTTGGGTCAGATTTGGCCAACCAACCAAAGAAACTTAACATTTTATGCTTCATGACAGAGAGTCAAAGTTCATTTGTGTATTTACAAATTAACATTAAATGATGTAAAATTATGTCTTGTTTGTTTGTATTGTATGAAACTTATGTATTTCATGTTAGCTAATGCATTAACTAATATTATCATACAGAATTTTACATTTTCAAAATTTTATCTAAATTAATTCTGTTTTGTTAGACTGTTTTTCGTTCTTCGTTTGATTAGGTACTTATCTGTGGTGACCGGGCTGATGCTAAACAGCAAGTGGTGGACATTGCTCAAAGTCTTGGTTTCACTGTCTTGGACAGAGGCTCCATCAGAGCAGCTGCTGAGTTAGAAGACTTGCCATTGCAACTCTTCCCTCTCTGGAGACTTCCATTCCTCATCGCCATTTGTTTAACAGCATTCATATTCTTCTACGCGCTCACAAGAGATGTTATCTATGAGCGTGTTACCAATGGTAAAGACATCGCTTTCCGCATTATGGTCTCGCTGGCCAACAAGGTCTTTCCCATCGTCTCCCTGGTGATGCTGTCCCTCTGTTATCTGCCGGGCGCATTGGCTGGATTCCTGCAGCTTTATAACGGCACTAAGTACCGCCGCTTCCCTGATTGGTTGGATCGCTGGATGCTGTGCAGGAAGCAACTGGGCCTGTTAGCGCTGGCCTTCGGTTTTCTTCATGTTCTTTACACTTTAGTTATTCCCATCAGATACTATGTGCGCTACAGGATAAATGTCTACACAATATCATTGGTGAGTTGAGTACTTGAGTGAAAACAATGTGCTTTATTTATTTATTTACTTATTTAGCCTACAAATGTTGCGCTAAAATATAACGTCACATTACGAAAGTAAAATGCATTGCGAAATTTGTTTAACAATTTGTACATCTATACAGATGAAACATCAAAACATACAAAAAAGATCACAGAACAATTAAAGTGAATAAAAATATAAACTTTCTTAATGCTGTTTTGCAGATAAAAGATAATAAAACCTATGAGTTTGACAACACAGCAGCCTGGCGTCATGACTCCTACTATTCCATGGGAATTCTTGGATTTGGGCTGTTTGTCCTATTAGGAATTACATCCCTTCCATCTGTCAGCAACTCCCTAAACTGGAGGGAGTTCAGTTTTGTGCAGGTATTGCATCCACAGTCTGTGGAAATGCATATATTTGAGTGTCACTGGATAAGATTTTACTAATTACTGACAATGATGTTTGTTAAAATAATTTTTCCTTCTTTCCTTCACAGTCTAAACTGGGCTACATAACCCTGCTGCTCTGCACCTTTCACACATTCCTGTATGGCTGGGATAAATTTATGAAAACTTCATCATATAGGTGGTGGATGCCTCCAGCATACATGTTGTCTCTGGTGGTCCCCTGTGTGGTTCTGATCCTGAAGTTAATCCTGATCATGCCATGTGTGGACCAAAAAGTCACCCGTATCCGTCAAGGATGGGAGAGACAGAGCAAGACTAGCAAAGACACAAAGACAAACCAACCACTCATGGCGTAGCCAAAAACAATCTTCAAACTTTATCAAAACTGTTGTACTTACCCTACTGCTGAAAGAAAGGCTGAGTTTGAAGAGTTGCATCGGAAAAAAGTTATAAGTTTATAAGTTTGACTTCTCAGTACACATCACTTCGCTGGTGAGCGGCAGTTTTAAATTACAGTTAACCGACCGTGGGAAATTCTCTGGAGTTGATCCTCCAACTCCGGTGATTACTTCTCACACGATCTCACTCTATAATCTAAAAATTCATTCCCCTTTACACTTGGGACACATTTAGAATGGTACAAATGCATATTATATTATATTAATACCACCGATTGTAGTGCATCACATTATAACCAATCAATTTTATATATGCTCATTAGAAATTGTCTTTCCCTTTTAACTAATACAAAGGCCGCAATGGAGCATGCGGGACTTTTATTAGAACACACTTTTCTGTATTGCACAAAGTCTTTTTTATTACCTGCTTCCTCTGAGCTATTTCCTCTTAAGAGCCTCCCAGTGGGTTTTTCCCTTTAGATATTATTGATCCAAAACTGAGCAGCAACTTACTTCTTGATTTGTTTCTGGGTCTGGGCTTTCCTGTCTGCAGAAAAGCTACCCTTTCTCTCTCTTGTGAAGTATAAAGAAGCTGTCAATCACATTGGCGTTCACCTTCACTGGTGAATAGCCCTTTATGTACTTTTAGAAAGAATTGCAGGCTGCAAAGAATGTAGCTTAGACCAAAATAGCAAGGCTCATTTTATGACAAATATTTCTGAAAGTCTGTAAACGCACAGTGGAAGAAATTGAATAACTTCTGAGCACAAAACATTGCGAGTGTGTTTATCAATAAATATTGGATGTTCACCGATTTTGATTTTATTTTTGTATCACTAATATAAAATCAAAATCAAAATGTCATTATGATACATTTACATGCATTTAAACTTCAAAATCATGATTAGAACAATAGATGTTGTAAAGGCTTGGCCGAAAAAACATGCTGAAAATAACCTTTAAATTAGGATTGTATTTGTTCAGAAAAAATTGTATAACATTTTATTGTATACATTTTTATCATTTTTATAAATTTTATATAATTTTTATACAAATAAAATTTTTCATTTTATTCGTCTGTATAATTATAAATAAATATGTTTTATTTCATATATATTATATATAACCAATGGCAATTTTGGAGCAGTCAAAATTCATTTAATAATATCTATGTGGTAAAGTTACGGTTATCTAAGTTACAGTTATGTTGTGTTGTAATGCTGTGTTTTACGTAAACATATATTTTGAAACAAAATAATTATTACTTACATGCATGACAGCATCACTAATGAGGTGGCAGGACAGGCTTTTAATTAGAGAGGTCACGATGTGTCATGAGATGTCATTTCTGTTTTTGACATAACAGATGAGTAGGCAGAAAAGAGTAATGTGCAATGCAGAAATAATGTCTCCAGAGTGCAAAGAGTTACACAGTCAGGTCGTCACTCTCTGTTCAAACCAGAACTTAATGTTAAACGCTAGTCTGGTTTCCACAGACCAACCTCTGACCAGAAGAATCTATGTTGAAACTGTACACTGTAGTTATCATGCAACACGATTTTAGTTTGCTAAGTCTATGTGCTTTCACAGGAAACAATAGTCTTTTGAATTAGATTTAGACTTGAGGAAAAAGGCAAACGAGTGTCTCTTTGAATGAAAGCGTTAGCCTTTTGGGACTGCGATCAAACAATCAGCAACACACACCAAGCACATTTGTTGTGGCCTCACCACAGACATCTCTCAGGTGATACAAAGTATCGTCATAGAGGGAATTGATGAAAGGCTGTTTGGGTTACAAAGCAAAAGTGCCTCAGCACTGACGATTCTGTGAGCGCCTGTGTTTTTCTCTATTGCCTGTGTATTTTTTCTCCAAAAAATTCAGCTCTTCTCTTGCAGAATGAAGCTGGCCCCATTTCATAGATACTTTAAAAGCAAATAGAACACAGTTGCCTCTCTATGTTACTGAAAAGATGCTCTTTTTCTTTGACAAACAAACTAGACACAAGACCAGCTGGCAGATAATAGATGGTAGATTTTCTTCCAACTCGACTTCAAAAAGATTTGAATTGAGGGATATTCAAAGAATAAAGAGGTTTGACCATTTGGCTTTATTGGACAATATAGAAGTAGCTCTATAGCAAATTGAATTGAATTGACCAACATAAATTCATTTCCTTGGCTAAATGATCACAGAACTGGCAGCAAAGATCAGAAGTATCTGTAGCACATCAGGTGGGATGACATGATGCTTTCTTCAGTTGCTTTTCAACTCATCAGTATCTCCTGAAAAATGCATGAACAACATGCTGCTGGGGTGTAGTGGATCTTTCCCAAAAAATAATGTAAAATAGTTTCTCCGTTTTCTGATCTTAGTTTCTACAAGCGATTTACCAGTGTCTGTCTGACTGACCACTGAATCAGCCTAATTTTTCTGAAAAGGTACATTTTTTTTTTCATTTTCAAAAATTAAGCTTTTTGAGGAAACTGGAGGGACAGGAAAGGGAACGCAAATGTGCTTTAGTTCTTAAAAAAATGGAGTTAGAATTGGCAGGTAGGAGTCCCGAGGGTCAACCGCCTGTTTCATGTTTTGTGGTTCACAAAACGTGAAACAAAAAAAAAAAAGAGGTAGAGAAGTACTTCTCCCACTTTTAGAGCTTTTACTACGCTGAAGTGGCCAAAAGAAGTTTGGACGCTACTTTTACAATGTGTGCTTATGAATAAGGCTCAAGAGGTTTATTCAGCACTTAGTTTGGAACAGAGTGTGATACTTACGAGTTAGTGCCCGAAGCATATCAAGATTTCCAAAATTACTTTAAAAGTGAAAAGTAGACGTTTGTAGAGTTTTCTCAAGAAAAATAGAAAATGTTTGATACGTAGGTGGTGTGCTTCTAAGCAGGTTGAGACTAAAGAACAGTTTAGGGACTTGGTTCTTGAGAGGAGTTTAAGAATTGTGTCCCAGAAGGTCTACATTTAGTTACTTACTTGAATGAACAGAAGGTTTCCAAATTGTGTGACGCAGCAATTATGGCTGTTGAATTTGCTTTAACCTAAAGGGTTATTTGGAAACCATGACCTAGAAAGAAACTACTATCCATGTCGAAGTAAGTTGGCTATGGCAGGATCTAGTTCAGTTCCAACCTCTCCTAGTAAACATGCAGTTAGTTCCAGCCAAAATAAAAGCCAGAAGGGTTAACTACTGCAAACCTTTTACCCTTTCTGATGACTGATTACAATCTTTTAGTCTTTTTACAGTGGAGTTATACTACCAACCAGCGCTTGATGGGATGGAGGTAGTTTCTGCAGTCATTTTTTCTACAAATTTGTCACATTAGAGGAAAAGAGAAAGTTTTAGTTGACACATTGTCTCATGTGTAATGTCAAGCTATGTTCCTGCCTGTGACCTTTGATCCAGTAGCTTCTGGATTTTGTCTAGTTTTTTTCTTATTTTTGTTTTGTCTTTATTTTGAAGAGTGGATTCTTGAATTTGTGTTCCCATATGATTTCCACAACTCTACAAACCTCATTTGTCATTTCCAACAGTTTATTGATTTGATGTTGTATTGATATTTACTATTATTGCCCTATATTTTGACCCTATAGATATTATTTGTTTAACCTAAAAATAAACGTATATTTTCTCTATTGAAACCCATCTTGTGAAGTGTCCTCTTTATCATGACTTTGAGCCGGGTCTTAGCAATGGTCACCAATGGTTTGGTACCAACCTTCTTCAAAATATCTTCTATGTTGCACAAAAGAAAGTCATACACATTTGGAACAACAAGAGGGTGAGTATGAAAAAAAATCATTTTTAGTGAACTATTCCTTTAAGTCTGGTCAAGCTTGTCTGTTGGCCAATTTTATTCAGGATTTTGGGCACTTTTTCAGGAAATCGTCTTGTCAAAGATAAACTACTTAAGTTTAAGCTGGTCTCAAAGCTGGGTTAATGTATTTCCCAACTAAGACAGACAAACCTCCTTAGGCTTGTCTATGCTGTTGTTTTCAGCAGCATTATATAAAATAAAAATGTGTTTGGAAGCGATAAGTGGTGCCTGATTTTACACCTATTATTTACCACGTCTTATAATATTACAGTACGTGTTTGGAAAATAAAATGAGGTATGATTCAGTGGCTCTGTTTGTGTATGTTTCAACTCACTTGTGTTTGAGTTATTCAGCTATGTAATTTTACCTTGTACCTGTTCCAAGATGTAGGGTAGTTGCTCCCACTCAGGAATGAATCAACCCACTAAATAAGACTCAAATTTCACTCATCATCTAAACAGACAACCCTGGTGCCATTAATATAATAAAATGCAATGAATGATTCATTAAAAATCAATATGACTAAGATAGTAGCAGTGGAGAGCCCTTCTCATTTCTACCCTCTAATAGATAGAGTACTTAAAGTCTCCCATTGAAGCCCACCAATGACTTTACTTCTCTGGCAACCATGTGTGTTCACGACAGTCCTGAGCAGATTTTACATGTACGCTATAGACTCCATCTACAGGGCATTACATCCTGGTACAGCTGCTGCTCTGCAGAGGATGTTGAAACAGCTCAAAGGATAATGGACACACGGCTCTCAACAATCCAGGACATCTATTCTAAACGCTGTCTTGGGAAAGCTGAATTAAGAAGAGTACTCTAGTCAGCAGCATGAACACTTTTCTGCTTTCTCCCCTCTGTAAAGTCAGGTCCATCAGCAGATGCACATCAAAATACAGGGATAGCTTACATCTCAATGTCATTAGACTGTTGGACCCATGCTCACTCTGCAATAGGACTTAGCTTAGGTTGTCAGTCACTGCAACCAGGTCACATCTTGCACAGTCACTTCATCTTTTTCCTACTGTCTATTATAGACCTTATGTGCCAGAGAAACAAAGTGCAGCCATCTTTACAAATTTGTGTTTGGATGTAATGGGTGGAGCTAGATGGTCCAGCCACACCTTAACCAATAACTCTATACATTCATTTCACAGAGATGGATATGGGGAATCACTGGGGTGTCCAGCCGCAGGTGGAATATTTCAACCCTAGAGGTGGCAACCCTTGCAGTGGAAATACATGTGGGGGTCACCTTTGCTAGGATCTGCTAAATGTGAATGACATGATATTGCAGGGCTATAGTAATTTTATTTTTATTAACCATTTAACAAGTCACAATGGCAAAACACACATTGAAACTATGTGAATGAATTTTGATACATAAAGTTTATGATTATGATAAACAGCAGATGATAATTGTGTGTAAGTATGATTCCATTCAGTTTTCATTATATGTTTTTCTTTTATTTTGAATAACGTATTACGTTTTGTTTTAGGGTTAAAGAAAATGCCTGTAAACTCCTGGTAGAAAACTTTCTACAAATTTGTGGAGTGCTGAAAAACTTGAGTGCCGGTGTCATTAAAACTAACAGGGGAACAGAGCAAATATAATAAATGGTGTATTTTATTTTCAGTGCAAAGTTTTCTGATTTTCTGATCATATAGTGAAAAATAAAATCCAAATATTAGCATTTTTCCAGGACATTTGTAATTTTAAAGTTGTGCTTTTATTGTCGAATAAAAGTCCATTATGTGGATTCCCTTTTAATGCTGCTGTTTTTCTACCTGAAATCATAGTCGGTTATTAACTTCAGTTATCATTTGAGGATAAGCTGGGAATATTATGCTGTTGTGTATCATGACATAAAAATCAAATAATAGGAAAAAAGGGGCAAATAATATTCAATAATATGTATTTGTTCTCATATACTTGAGAAACGTACAGTAATGATTGTGCAGACGGTTTTCGTATTTATAGACAGACAGCATAACATCATGTTTGATAGTCTAGCAGAATGGTCTAATAATACATAGTTTCTGCAGTGACACATTATTATTTCATGATCTCCCATCAGTTCAAACATTAGACTGATTATACAAAATTGCCCTTTCCATCATTAAAAAGCTTCAGAGGTTTAAGAGGACTAAACAAGCCTGATTATGTATTTTGCAGAACTACAGTTAACCCCAAACAAGCACATCTGGAAAAACTAAAGCACAAAGAAAGTATGATTTACTGTTATGTCAAAACAGGAAGCAGATGTAAGTAATTTACTGGATATAACATTAAAAAAAAAAAGAAAACAAAACCAAAAAAAAAACCCCTCTGGATCTTGTAACCAAAACTATTTATTTCTCCCTATTTTTTTTCATACAAACAAAAACAGTGCAAAGGGGAAATACCGTATACTTCTTCAATAAGAGTCTCTTTTGATTACTTTTTATGAGGGATGCACCGATGTATCGGCCAACAATCGGCATAACTCATAATAACATTTTGTGCCCAATTTCTTCCCAGACATAGTTTTAGTATTGGGGTCAAAGTTAACTTGCTTTGCATTTACTACAACAGAGGCTGATGGTCACACAAGATGACTGGCAGATTTAAACAGCTACTTTTTTGTGCATGTTCAGCAGATAGGGTGACCATTCTCGATTAAAAAACAAAATATGACCACACCTCAGATTTGGTTCTCTTAAAAGGCTGAAAAATCTCCTGATCACGGTCACTTCCTTCCGCCACTCCTTCCCCTAGAATAACCCCCACAGCCTTGAATAATGCTTGTAGTCTCTACACTTTTCAATGAAACGTGACTTCCTGCTTATTATGACACAAAATGACAATTTTTACGTCATAATAAGCAGGAAGTAAAACACTTAAATCCTTATTTCTCCCATCTCAGGGGAAAATAAGGGAATAAACGATGACCATTCAAAAGACTGGGTTTCTAAAGATACAAAGCAATGCAAATAGGTGAAGTGTCCCTTTAAGCCTTGAAGTTCCTATCCAAGATGGCAGCTAATTCTAGATGACATTAGAAATGAAAATGTTGATTGTTTCTAAAGTAAAGATACTTTCATTGTGTAAGGATATTTAAATTAATAAATTAATTTTATAAAGTTTCCTCATACCACTTTCCTGTCAATAATATTTTTTCTCTAAAACTCACAGTTAAATGTTCTCTAAATGCAGAACAATGTTAAAATTAATTATTATGCAAACTAATACTTTATAATGTATTTTGAAAGTAAAAAGTCACATAAAAAACTGTTAAATAAGTTGCTGCCTTAAATTTTTAAGTAGGCCTACAATCAACTTTGATGTTTAAGTCATTTCAACTTAAATTACACAATACTGACTTAAAAAATGAATTGAATCTTGTTTATCTTATAACAAAAGTTGAACATTGCTTAACTTACTTTGATGAGTTAAAGCAATGTAAAAACATATGTGAGGCTTTAAATATACGTTTTTACAATGAAGAGGGAAAGCCAAATAAATAGATAAAACATAAACTTTAAATGTAGTTTAATATATTTAAAAGGAGAATGTTTTCTATGAAAATAGTTAATAAAAATAAATTAAAAGTGGTGAAAGAAATAGTAAAAAGTGATCATCACTTAAACCTTAAAATTTTACATGTTATCTTCTATATTTGAAAGGCAAGCAATAAATGTTCTTGTTGCTTTCAATACCTAGGCTATATCGCTAAACGATAGCCTATTCTATTCACGATAAAATATTAATGAGTTCACTGAATTCGACTGCTATCCAAAAGAGAAAGAGATTGCCATTTCCTTGACTTGGAGCCGATTAAATCGCAGCCAGACATAAAACAGGAGTATTTCCTTCATCATGTTCCTCTGCGACCGGGGTCAAGAGCTGTACGCCTCCGTGTGCAGTCACCAGTCAAACAGCCTGTCCTGCGAGAGCGCGCGCCAGACAACATCAAAGAGATTTTATCCCCAGCGAACCCGCGTTACCACGGCAACACGACACCAACCCTCATTACCGTATCTTCATATTTAATAGAGCCTATTTTCCGCCTTTTCGCTCGGAAACAAAGCTCCCAATGAATTATTAAGCACTCATCTATAATATATACCAGCAAGTGCTCGCGTCGCTACTGTTTTTCATAAGAGACAGCTGCTTTACCCTATCAGTGCTCAGATGCTCTGATCGGACTTCTATAATTGGGCCAGATCCCTTCGAGTGAGTGGCTCTTTACAAAATCTAATTGAATTTGAAGTTTCTATAGGCCTGTGCCAAGACAAAAAGTTGTACTGAACAATGGATGTAAAAAAATAATAAAAAAAGTTAAAAATGAATCTATTCTGCAGCTAAACAGGACAAAAAAATGGGACTATCTATCTATCTATCTCTATCTGGTGAACGTGATTTCACCAAGTACTACATGTTCCTCCTAGATCAACACCGTTGTTGATCCGGGATCAACTTTCCAATCAACCATTCAGATTTGAGGGACAAATTTCCAGTTTAGGCTTAGACATGTCAAGTTTCACCTTTCATTTCCCTCTGATTTTAGGGAAAGGTTATGGGTAGGTTTAGGGGTACGTCTCACTTGGCAAAATCACGGTGACTTATCTTACAGACAGAAAGAGTGGGAGCCCAGCATGACAGCCTTAAATAAGAAATGATATTCTCCTATTTCTGACTCCACAGAAACAAGAATATACGAAGAGTTCAGATGCAAAAGCCTCTAAGTGCCATTTGAAATTTTCTTCTAAAATGACCATTTTTATCAAGCTTGTATATCTAAGTTCAGTAATTTCACTTATATGGCAATGAAGATTACCTATTAATTGTCATTTAAGTGAAATTAAATATACAAGCTTGATAAAAATGGTCATTTTAGAAGAAAATTTCAAATGGCACTTAGAGGTTTTTGCATCTGAACTCTTCATACATTCCATTGTGATCAGAGATGTGCTCTTCAAAGGGGCCCATGCACAAATATTGGTTTAAATCATAACTTTCATTCAGATACACAATATATGTGTATCAAAAGCATCTCACTAGCTTGTATGTGCTGTTTAGCATCCCAAAAAAGACCAGGAGCAGGTATCAGAGCTTTCATTAGCTGTGATGTGGCCGTGCACATGTCAAATACCACCATGTAAATCTAGTTAGCTAGAAGTAAGGAACTTGTCTTCCCGGTCCCTGTGACTTTGCAAAGAAAGGCATATTCCACAACATTTTGTTGATCCTGGAACAACACTTCTGTCTGAAAATTTAGCCCTAACCCATACCTAACTTTCACTAAAAACAGGAAAATGATAAACGAATAACATTGATGTATGGTTTAGCCTAAACTTGACATAAACGGCAAACTTGTCACTCAAATCTGTTGTTCATGGATAAAAAGGAAAAGTTGATCCAGGAACATCTATTTAGTGAAATCCCATTCACCCATCTTCCCAATTTAACTTATAATACTTTCCCATTTTGATGTGCTACTTGATATCCTGAATTTTTATACCACTGTTAGATTAGAACATACTGATGAGATCAAACAGGCTACATGTGTCAGACGTATATCTTTCCCGAGTGCAGCAAAGAGATCTGAAGTGCTAGACAGATGTGAAAGGCAGAAAGCAGGAGGAGCTGACAGAGCACAGTATAAGACTACTCTCGGGAAATGCAAAGAGAGGATAAAGGTTCCACACTCTTTCCCTTTAGAGCAGATTTCCAGACTTCTTGTCAGCCACAAATACTTGAAGTTATTATTTCAATAATTTAACAACACTTGCATGTTCACGGTTCTCTAATGTTGGTATAGTCACACAACATGCAGGTTAATCTGGAGAATCTTTTGTGTGTATAGCCTGCCTGCAACGTAGCCTACTCTCTTCTGGCTGTTCGCTGTAAAATGTGCATTGCAGACAAATGTTGAGGGCACTTTTAGTTCATTTAATACTAAAATACCACAGATACCCCACTGTGACGTGGGCAGGCGGGCCAACCTAAAACATATAGAATATGTTTTTGTAATGTCTTTATGAGGATGCTTTATGAAACGTCCGTGTATGGGGGAGGGGGACTTGGAATTCCTTTCTTGTTGGGATAGGGGTATGTTGAGCGATACGGATCTGTTTAAGGCTCCCGCATTCGAGTCTACACTTACATGCCACAAAAGTGTCCATGGGAGCACGTCTTTCTGGCGCCCTACTTGCGAGTTATCGACCGAAGCCAGGGGTTAGCACGATTTCCCAGTGTTGGAATGCATGATTCACCCTGACGCTGTCCAGATACGATACATAGTAGGGAAGTATTCGATTTCGGATGTCTGGTCAAGCAGGCCTATGTTGCCTTTCAAGTAATTCTGTGAATTCTGATGCAAACAGGTTTTCCACAAACCACCTGAAATATAAGCCTATATAGGCCTCTATATGCTATATGCTTTAATATTTAGACCACTTCTATTATTGATTGATATCAGGGTTTGACGAGAGTGTGAGAAGGATTTATGGGCCAGATTTAGCTTACTGAATAAAATAGCAAATTATTTCAGCTTTTAATTCAGTTATTTTAGTTTTATTCAATAAATAAATTCAATTAAAATGCATTTCCCTTACATGTGTCAAACAGGCTTCAGGAGGTCAAAAGGAAAACATATTCTTCTCACACACGCACCAACAAACCATTTTGTCCTGATATAACACTGACTCTGATATGTGAGTTAAAAGACTAAATCTTTACCTCACTCTGCCTCATGCACACACAACACAGCACGTGATGTCCGACCATCGGTTAGGCTATTAGAGGTGAAAGTCAAACCCCACCAGCAAGCACTCTTACATCTGTGGGAATCAGAACTCTGCTCTGGGATGCATAACTCTGTTCTGCATCACTGACAGAATGTTTACTTTTGTATATAAGAGAGTGATCAGAAAGACTAAATATTCATATCATGAAGATAGCTTTTCTAAACATAAACCGCATTTTGTTTGTCAGAAAACAAACAGTTCTCTAATTAATGCAGATGGCAAAATAACAATGTTTGTGTGCACTGTGCATCTTGATACAAAACAATGGCACTGACATGTTTCAATATGTCAGTGCAAGTTGCTTTCAGTTAAAACAGCTCAAATATACGTTTTAGTCTTTGGCTAGGCTTAAAGCCATAGTTCACCCAAACATTTAAATTAGTCCATGATTTACTCACCCTCAAGTAATCCTAAGTGTGTCACAGTGTCTGGTTTATGTTCCCTGGTGTCGACTAGAGGTCCTCCTTCCCCATGGTGTCATTCACTTTTGGAACTACATTCCCCACAATCCTTATCTGCGCTCATCACTGTTCATTGCACTCAACTGTTCCCCATCATGATTATCATGTTCTGTGTGTCTACAAACCCTGCCTGTTTAGTGTTTGTTATGGAGTCATTGTTTTATGTCTCACCACTTCGAAAGTCTTGCCTGTTCTTGTTTTGTTTCCGTCTCGGATTGCCTTCTGGATTTTGACCCTTGCCTGAACTGTTGTGAGTTCTGATTCCCCTAATAAATATATACTGCTTTTGGATTTTACGTTGTCACTGCTTGTCACTGCTCACTGCCCGAAGAGCAAGAATGCGGTGGCCCAATGGCCAATACTGATAATACTAATAATACAATAATACTCATAATACTGAGAATACTGCAATCGCATAGAGCACCGGTCGCTGACCGATGGAGTTTTCCCCACAGGCACGTTTTACATTCATTCAAAATTATAGTTAATTTTTGGGAAAAGAGGTTTTCCCCTAGTGTAAGATCAGTACCCATTCCTTCTTCTAGTGAGAACCAAGGTTACGTTAGTTAGCCAAGTACATTTTCGAACCTGAAAACAAGTTTGGTGTGATCAGGTCTTTTTGTTTAAATCTTGTCTTCTTGAATTACCGCAAGTACCATCTTTTTACCATGCCTAATATCGATCTAGCTCACTGAGGTGTGCAATAAGTGTATCATATATCTGCCGAGCGAACCCACAGTGTAGCATTATAACAACTTTCAACACACTCTAATGTATCTAAAAACACTGCGTTACCTCACATACATATGACCAGAAGAAGCGCAAGCGGCATAATAAACGCTCCACTGCTCCCAAGCCGTGTGTCGCATTTGTCTCTCATAAGTAATCGCTCCAGCGGCTTTCATAATGTCAATAAATCTTTACATTACCGGTCATCCATGATTATGATTTCTGCCTGAGTCGTGTCATATTCGCCCCCGGCTGTAGAGGTAAAGACAACAACTCCCATGATTGATAACTCCCATGAAATCAAGGCTTCGTCAAGCTTCGCCTTTGATTTGAAAAAGTGACCTCTAGTGGCGAAAAATTACATAGTGTGCTTTTAAAGGGCAAACATTCTTCTTAAATAATTTACATTATTATTATACATTATTATATAAAAACATATACATATTATATAACTATATAGATAGAGATAGATAGACACCACATTTTATAGTAGGCTATACATTTAATAAATTATCATTTTATTTCTTTAATATTTAAAAGGTTTTTATGACTGAACAGTCAAGGGACATGTTTGTCACCATATTTTGAGAATAACCCAAAGGCTATAAGCTTCTTGATTAGGCATTTGAGCAAGGTCATAGAGAACATTACCCAGATGGTCAACAGCCTCATGGGCCTGTTTAAAACAATTTAATAAGGGAACTGACATGTAACATATATCTTTTAATGAGCAGAGGAAACATGGATCAACTTGGCACTGTCCTTTCCCTTGACAGTTTATCTTTTCTCGTACGAATATTAGCTTGGATGCTATTGCATGTGCGGGTGAGTGTATGGTTCCTAACAGCTTTTCCAAAGCTCTCCAATTTTGTTCAATGCTCAATATTCTTCTTGCAACATGCTTGTATTTATTCCATCTTTTGTAGAGAGAAACTTAGCTGTCCTTCATGTTTTGTTTTATTTCTTATCACTTTCTCTCTCTCTCACCCTTCCACTGTCTCTCTATTTTATTTGAAGCGCAGCCCTTATCCATTTCACACATCTTATTTTCTCAAGGGAAGGACTTTGTCCTCTGCCCCACACCTAACCAAACTCGTGTCTGTCTCTTATCAGTTACCTTTCTTTCACCCAAGGTTATCACAATCCATCACAACCCCCAGTTTGCTGTTCTCATTCTTTTTTAAAATCTGAAAAAGATGACATTTTCAATGGATTGTCAGCTACTCAAAACAGCACCATTTTGTCCTTCACCAAAAAAATATGCAGTGTGAAAATAATAGATAACACCAAAAGAGTTTTTTTGTCTGTCTACATGAGCACAAGAAACTGAAAGTGACATTGATTGGATGTGGGGTCA
Organism: Cyprinella venusta; assembly: GCA_038021265.1. Classification (NCBI taxonomy): domain Eukaryota; kingdom Metazoa; phylum Chordata; class Actinopteri; order Cypriniformes; family Leuciscidae; genus Cyprinella; species Cyprinella venusta. Next base: position 21,671,086 of record CM075874.1, on the reverse strand, counting down.
TTTTTCTCTGCGTGATGCTCAAGTGCATGGCAGAGCTCTATCTCTCTCTGCAGTCGCTTTTATCAAGACTGCCCACTCTTGTAAAGGGACATTGTGCGATCTCACAGTGTTTACCGCCTTATAACACTCAGCCACACGTTCATACTTAATAACATATTGTGAGTTATTTTCAGAGCCTCATAGTGACTTTCTGCCCTCTCATCAGTGGTTTATTTTCCGTTTACAACACTTGTTTTTCATTTATCACAGTCTTTTCCTTTTGTATAAAGTAATACAGTTGGGTTCCATCTTAAAGGAATTTATTTTGAATGAAAATGGATAAATCTTCAAAGACAGGCCTTCTGTGAGCAACAAGGTGGTCAGTCAATGGTACAGAGTATGCTTTTGTTGAAGCCGTTTTATTTTAAAAAAAAATGTAAATAACCGTGTTTAATGGTAAAATTCCTGGGAAAAAAATACCCATAAACATCTCTACCTTTGCCTCCAAGTTCACATCCTTAATAGCATTTCAAAATTAGAATTAGTGTCCCAAATCATAGCATGTTAAAAATGAGTATCCCAAAAAGGTACCCGGATGTTTTATTATTTCCGGTGGAAATTCAAAGTGCAGATCTGTCCACACTTTGTAAAAGGATCCACTGAAGGCATTATTTCAGACACAGAAACATGACAATGACATGAAACATGACCGAGACAAAACCAAATCGTGATAGATCCCCCACTCTATGGGTGGCTCCAGACACCCAAGAGAGAAAAAAAAATTCAAGGAGGGTGGTGGAGCGGAGGCGGTCTTGGGAGAGGGATGGTGGGCAAGTCCCGTGCAGGAGGACAGGACATGGGACATGGTGTGGACGGGCCTGCATGGGCCATGGCATGGCGTGGGCAGACCTGGGAGCGTGGGAGACTTGGCAGGTGTGATGTGAATAGACTCAGACTTGACAGGCATGACGTGAAGTGGCTCTGGTTGAGAGGATACGGTGGGGGTCGAGGTGTTCCTCGCCCACAAAACCCACAGTAAACGAGGAGCCGCTCAATAATAAAGCATGGTCAATATATTGCTCAAGGGACCAGTTGATCTTTCCCACAGGTAGCCTTGAGCAAATGGGTACATTTAATCCATGATGAAAAATGTCTTTTAACGCATCGTCATTAAAGTCCAACTGGCATCACAGCCCACAAAATTCCTCAACATATTTTTCCAGGGGAGGATTCCCTTCCCTTGGGGTTCCTGTATAAGTGCTCATCCAAGGAGATATTAAATCAAATTTGCCGATGAGGCATTAGTTAGTCATAAGTTACACCTTCATCCCAATCATGCTGGAACTCGAGGCAGAAACACTTGAGCAGATTTTTAAAAGTTTGATGGAACCTCTCGAGTGCACCTTGAGTTTGCGGATGATATGGGGTGGATGTAACATGGTGCACTGCGAGCTGAGGCATAGCTTGTGCAAACACTTAGGACATAAAATTGGTTCTGCAGTCTGTCTGAATGGTTTTCGGAAGGCCAAAAAGAGAAAAGAAACCCATCAGGGCTTTAATGATGACAGGAGCTGTAATTTTACGGAGCGGAATGGCCTCTGGAAAACAAGTCACAATGCACATTATGGTGAGTAACCATTGATTATCAGACTTTGTTCGAGGCAATTGGCCAACACAGTCCAATATAACATTTTCAAAAGGTTCGAACGTACATTTTTTTGGAATGCATGAGACACTATGGGGCAAGGCAAGACTTTTCCACCACACAAAATCGTCACCAAGTTGCACCGCTAGGTTTTCAACATTGCCAGTAAACAATTTAGACATAAGAGAATTCTCATGCAGAGGGTTAACATTTCGAATCCACGTAAGGCGCCAGTATCACGCAGAATTTTTCACTGGAATTTTTGAGCACTCGCTAAGCTCACCAGGCAAAGAAACAAAGCCAATACTGACAAACTGTGTTGTGTCGTCCCTACTCACAGTCGAGTTCGAAACACACAAACCCACCACCATAAGAAGTTGGTTGACACGCTGCCTCATTTTTACGCTTTAGAGAATAACACACAGCCAGATTATGACCACTATTCTTACAACAGGCGAAGGTTAGAATTGTAGCCTTAGATACCAATGGGCGCCAGTCTGGAGAGCGGGCAGAAAAAGGCACGGTTTCTCTTGACATCTTAGACACATTTGGATGACTAGAAACGCTCTGTAAAAATTTAGAATTACAAAGGAACACACTTATGTGTAAGTACATACTCGTCAGCAAGCACAGAATCAGATCAGGAATCAGATTCTTATGCTCACTAACATAGGTATTGACTGTTTGGGGAAGACCGTTAAATCTTCAAGAATCAAATCACGAAAACATTGGAAAGTTGTTACTTCTTGAGAACTAAGCCAACGATCAAATAGCATTTCTTTTTCTCTAACAGACTCGACATGTGAAAGCTTCAGGTTTATCATAACCACTAAACTTTTGTCGATAAGCCTCTGGCACAAGAGAATAGATGTGTAAAACAGCATGTTTGACTTTTTTGTAATCTGCTGCGTCTTCGAGAGTTAGACGCAGAAATCCCTCAAAAAAACAAGCACAGCTGAGATGGCAAGTACAGCAGCTGCTGGAATTAGCTGAGAGTGACGTTAACAGAAAGCAGACAAATGGCCGCAATCCACCCGTCACTCAAGTGGCCACGCCCCTAATTATGCAGGCTTAACATAATTTAAACGGATGAGATGTAAAAAAAATTCACCCCCTCACAGTTGTCATGAAGGGCAAAATAAGCTATAAAGAAGTTGAAGTTGTCACAGAGTGACAGCGCGCCTTCACCGCTCTCCGGTCTCGGTGTTTTATCCTCTTTGACGTCATAGTTCCCCACTTTGAAAAACGAGTCGTTTGCTGGACCTGGTGTAAATAAAAATATTTTATTGGACTAACAAGGACGTTTGCAGTTCTGAAACTTACAGGCTATTCTTATAATATGATGACCTCTTAGATGTCAAAAGCTCAAGGAAAACTTGATTTCTCAGTTCATCACCCCTTTAAGTTGAACCAGTTAATATTCTATAAATAGTTAAAACTTTGATGAATCAGTAGGTTGTTCAATGGTTTGTCTTCCATTTCCTTCCATGGACATAAAGGAGCTGCACACAGAAGATTTTACTCTCTAATCTATCAAATTAGACATTGTTGATGACAGGTCATTACATTCATGCACATATACAAGACCGCCGACAGCCAAAAGATCACAGGAATTCTTAACAGCTGTGAAAAACTCGTCTGAAAAAGTTAAGAGGAAGTGAAATCATGTGCATGACAACCACACACACAGGGAGTCTCACATTTAGAGGTCACGCTCCTCATAATGTCCCCCTGGTCCCTCTACCTCTCAGACTTATTTTATTTCAAACAGTTATTTCCTTCACTTTTTCAAGGGGTGGAGTTGAAGGTCACGTCTCCAAAGGCTTAAGCCCGTTTGAAAGAGGACGTGTAGGACGATTTTGTGTTAAGGTATGTGCGCAAACACGTGTGTGAATGAAAGAGGTCTCACACTCGGTAATCACACCTCTGTGGTGTAATCCTTGTTCTTCAGGCTGCACTACAAAACAGATTTATACAACCATCCTCGTGTGTTAGAGTGAAAAGTTTACAAAGAGGTCATACACGTGTCATTGTTTTATGTTAGAAAAGTTGGCATCTTTGTAGCGTGCGGGTCTCTCTTTTTTTAACTGCCCACAGTGTGTTTATGATCATGCTGAAGTCACAAAATGGATTTCTTCCCCTTTAAAACTGGTTATTTTGGTGCCGGCCAATTGAATTGAAGATGGTTTTAAAAATCACAATAGCACAGCATGTTCATCCAAAACCCATTTTCCTCAATTTAAGACCATTATCGACATGGTGACAGCTAAAAGCGGAAATATATCAACCACAAACAGAACAATTCACTGATTCATAAAAAAGCAGATGAATCACGTCCTGTAGCTGAAGCTGTGCTGTGAGCAAGCAAGTTGTTATTCGCATCTCTAAAATAAAGGTTTGAAGGATTCATTCACAAATCTCTTTGATACAAATCAATGATCAAATTCAAAGAGTAACAACCTAAATTTACCTCAAACATACCTATCATGTGACTTCAGAAGATTTGAAGATTGGTGCACCATACTGAAACTTGATTCGTTTTTGCTAAAAGCATGTGATCCATGACTTCCAAAGCTTCATTCACCTGAGAACCAGATTATAGCCCATATAAACCCTGCCTATGAAATAAGACTGTGAATAAAGACGAAGCACAGGTTTCATTTACGAGTTTGTTTCATTTCGTTAATAAATTTTAATACTTATTTTTTTCTTCTAATCAATCGCAGAACCACATCTGAAATTAGTGGGACACAGTATTTTGGTAAGAGCAATTCATCGACGTACAAAAGCTACAATCTTATGGGTCATATGGGACATTTTTATGATGCTTTTGTGTACCTTCTGAAGTTCAAATGCCTCAATACCCATTTATTGTAATGTAAAGAGTGACCAGTGACATTCTTCAAATGTGTCCTTTTGTACTTCCCAGAAAAAAGAAAGGCATATACACAGGTTAGTGCTGGTGTTTAAGTGATGACAAAATCCTTATTTCTGGGAGAACTAAACCTTCAAAGAATCACTCTTAACCAACACAGTCACATGAAGATGCGTAAATATACCACGAATGTCATTTTTAGTGGCATTTATACGGCAAAAATGTTTTTTGCGTGCTTATGCTACGTGCTACGTTGCGTGCTTAGTGTATCATATGCACGCGAAAAACGCAAATACAAGCAAAAACTGTTTTTGGCCTATAAATGCCACGAGAAATGACATTTGTGCCATAGATACGAACTTTCATGAGATCGGGCTCCTCTTAACTCCTTTGGCTTGGTTATTTATTTGAGAACAGACTCACTCGTAGACCAACATGAATACTTTCAATTATGTAAGAAAAGCAGCAGACATGTGCAAGACTAAGACTGTGTGAAAGTGTTATGTGAAAGTGTTATTGCAGCAGAAAATACCAGCAGCAGTAATAACTTTTGATTCGAGTGGACATACAGTATATATATATATAGTGGGAACATGTTTCTAAACACATATTTTTATAGTATGCTATCCCAGAATTATTGGAATTCAGAGCTGAAGTCTTCCTGTCAACATTCTCACCAGACAGGTCAAAAAGAGCATTGCAGTTGAAGAATAAAAAAAATAAGGCTGTGATGAAAGAAAAATAAAAGATAAACAAAACCAACAAACTTTTGAGCCAACGGCAAGACACACTACAGAAGGGCTCTCAGAGTCATCTTCATGCCGTAATGGAACTCGCAAACACCAGGCAGAGAAAGACAGGCACAGCGACCTTACAGTTAGATAGGTGTTGAAACAACAATACAACAGGGAGAGCGAATGAAAAGATATGGGGGTAAAAGAAGATGAAAAGAAGGGGGTCTGATTCGCTTCAGTGGAGATGTATACATTTCTTTCATGTTACCCAAGAAAAGCAATCAGGGGGTGTGAGAGTGTGTTTGGTCACCATACCTGGACAAAGACACCAAATAATACTGATGTGCACACATAAGGTGAAAAGGTCTTGGTGCACGCTGAAGAAAGTGACCAATACAACATCAGCAGATCACCAGAATATATATACACTCTATATAGACCACTAAGAGTGCTAATAAACATGCTATTAAAGCTGAAGAGTAAGATCTTTGTATCAATAGGTATTGCAATAAATGGTATTGCAAAAACTTTTTGGTATTTAAGGCTGATTATAATGTAAAAATATTTTTTTTACTAAATTGTTTTTACATATTATATAGAAATGTTTTTTTTATGTCAAAATTAATATCATACAAGCAGGGGTGTTGTTCTGGACAGCACAGCTGTGATGAGTTGCCTGTTGAGTGGATAATTCAATGACTCACTCATAAAGATAGACTTTTTTTGTTCCTGAATTACTCAAATCTGTTGAATAATTATTCAGTAATTTACTCATAAAGACAATGTCTGTGTCCAAAATGGCATACTCCGTTGAGTAGGTATACTTATTTAAAAGAAAAGATTTTAAAAATCCATTCTATATAGTATGAAGGTAAACTGGACATCCTCCATTTGCCATGTTGCGCTTATAACGTGACAGCATCAGTTGCATTGAGTCACCATGCACCCTTCACAAATCCTCTCCCATCGGATAGTAAATTGTTTATCGTATGCACACTTCAGAATCAAGCTAAAATCTTGGTACTTTGCCCACTCTTTTATGAGAACTGTGAATTCTAACATTTCTTTTCTACTATATAGTAATGTATGTGATTTCAGATTCAGCCAATCACTTGTCAATACCTTCTAGAGAAACAATGAGTAACAAAAGGGTCATTGAAAAATCACCACCACTAATGACCAGAACAAACAGTTGAAACTGTGAAATAACTGTGCTTCAGTGTGAACTCAGCTCAGTCTGGTTATTTAAACAGATCCCCAAAGCCTAACAAAGCCTAATTTACATTTGCAATAAAAAAAAAATCAAATATGATGTCTGTAGATTACTAAGAGAGCTCTAAAATAAGATCCTTAGAGGAGGCCCGAGCTCACAGCTCATCACTGTTAAACTATCTGAGTGTGATTGACAGATACTTAACTTCACTTAACCCTACCCACTAACTACTCCTCTGCTCAGTTTCAGTTTTACAAGAAGATTGGATTGAGTTTTAAAGGCTTGGTTTAAATGTGTCTTCTTCAAACGGCATAAAACATTCCACAAATCTATCTCAAAGCCTCATGGTAACTGACTCAAAGCACCTTGAGGTCCATATTAGAAGCATATGCAAATCAACCTGACTTACCGCGAAGCATGTCAAAGTTCTGATGTGTACATTAAAGACTGTAAAACGGGCTGCACCTCTATGTGTCGTTAATGTAAATCACACCATTAACCAGATGACTATGTATGTACGCCACAGAGAGCTGATGGAATGAAGCATAAATCACCAGATAAGGGTTCAATCAGTGACTGACTGGAACTCTCCCCTTTTCTCTTTGTGTCTCACTTTCACTCTCTCTTTCCAAAGTGCCACTTGAAAAAGGAAGTTAATGGAAGTGCCCCACGTTGCACTGCCTCTAAAAGTTTATCATCTCCGTTCACCTCCGGTTGAGTCGCCTCATTACTGAAAAATGTTCCATTTGCCCTTTTCTTCTCTTAAATTCAATTTAAAAATTACAGCCTTGTACAAGATCGAACCATCTCACTTCTCCTTTGCTTGGCACATGATCTGTAAGGAGAAGCAATTCCTTGAGATGCTATTGAATGCTGGCACACCATCTAATCTTACATCACATATATTGTTCATTTAAAAAAAAATCAAGTGTCCATCTCTTCTGAACTCTAATCCAGCATCCAATAAAAATGAAGGCTATTATAATTAGATTATTGCCTGGTTTCACAGACAGGAATTAGATTAAGCCAAGATTGGGCCTTAGTTCAATTATAAATTTAAGTATCTTTTATAAACGTCCCCTAGAAAAAAAAAACAATACTGGTGTGCATCTTGATGCAAACATAAAAACGTATTTTAAAATATGACAAGTTGCTTTCAGTTAAAAGAGCTCAAACATGCATTTTAGACTGGGACTAATCTTAAACCTTGTCTTTGAAACTGGGGGAATATTTAGTATATTAGGCTGTATAAATAATCTTAACATTTGAGCATGTCACAATAGATTAGGCTGATTCAGACAGCATCAATCATGCTCTCCAAAATGACGCAAAATGTTATTTTTGTTTGCTGCATTCATGCTATACTGAACCCAGAATAGCCCACTATTCTGCATCTGTGCACCCTGTTCCCATTAGAGAATAATACAACTGGAACAGTTAATGAAGGATTTGATAAACTACATTGTTCGGTACAGAAAACCTGGAGCTTTATGGCTGAGCTTACCAATCAACTAAAATATTACTTAAATTAAGCCAGCTTTTAGAGAAAGTAGTAAGTATGCCTATTTTTAACATGTAAAACAAACTATGTAAAAATTATTTAAAGGGTTAATTCACCCCAAAAAATGAAAATTCTGTCAGTGTTTACTCACTCTCATGTTATTCCAAAACTCTCTGTGTTTTTGTTCTGCAGAACACAAAGGAACATATTTGTAAGAATGTTTTAATCAAACAGATTTCAATCCCCATTGACTACCATAGTAGGAAAAATACATGGTAGACAATGGGGATTGAGATCTGTTTGATTAAAACATTCTTCCAAATATTTTCCTTTGTCTTCAGCAGAACAAATAAACACAGAGGTTTGTAACAACATGAGGGCGAGTAAATACTGACAGAATTTGAATTTTTGGGTGAACGAACTCTTGCCAACTGAGAACTGCGCTATGAATTAATCAATGTCGCCATCTGCTGGTCGTCTTATGAACAGCTTCTTTTAGTAGACACGACAGCCAGTAGTTCGCCATATGGCAAAACTAGTCTTCTTAAATGAATTAATATATGTTTAGTGAATAACAACATTATGACGTATTACCTTGGGTGTTAATTAAAAGATTATGTGCTTTCACTGTATTAAAGAAAACCTAATTTAGCCTGTAAACCCATCCCCTCCAATTCAAATAGCAGCACAGTAGGCCCACTATATGTATAGCTATATCTACTATATTGTTATTTTACAGAAGCTCTTCTCCTAAACTAATGTATGACCTCTCGCAAAACTCTTAAAAGTCCATACAAGGCAGCATTTGTATTTATTAATGACAACTATATATATTTAAGTTAACCTTACACTGAGCGTTTTACGGATATTTTCAGATGCTGAAGAGATCGTCCTCCTATTTGGATTACCGAATAATAATAAAAAATGGTTTGTTATCTAACTTTTTCTAACGCAGAGGTATACCGGCCAATCACGATTTGCTGTCGAAATCACGTGTTACCGGTTCACACTGACGCAGAACCTCCGCGACCGATAGTTCCTCCATGTGAATGTCGTCGCCAGTCTTATGAAAGCTATTTTGACAAGGTAAGTAAGCAGTATTTGGAGTATCGCCACAACCGTATGATAAAACATGTTTATTGAACTGTAACAATGTTTACTGAAAATGTGTTGATAACGTTGACAGTTGCATAAGCTTGCTGCGCCTGCCCAAATCGGCAAGGTCAGAAATAGACTTCTGCCCATGACAAATAGCAGCTAGGTAATTCAGACATCTGACAGATATTTACATATGCAGTTTAATTGGAAAATTGTCGAAGCTCAAAAGTAATGTGTTGGATGCAAAAGTATATGGTAAAATATGACTGATGTATTTTTTTTTTACATAATTTAGCTCACAATTATTACTTTTCTTATATGTACTGTCTGGTTGATTCTTAGGTGCTCAGGTGAGATGTGGGTGCAAATGCTTTGATTGGTTGTTGAATAGAGGAAGTTTCCTTTCCAAAATGACCACCAGGCTGCTGTGCAGATGGGCGCTATGTTTTCCTCGCTGCTCTCAGGTTGCTGTGGCCTCAGCCCGACTACAGACTTCCAATGTTCAACACACAGAGCCGCTGTGCCCGATGTCCATGTCTTGGATCCAACATCCTGCGAGGCACTTCTGTCAGGGCAATGAACTCGCCAGAATGGAGGAGACGCCATTTCCATATGAATGTACAGATCTAGTCAAACTTGTTGAAAAGGCATCCACTCCACAGGAAGTGCTTCAGTTGTGGGGAGAGCAAGGCAAATCTGCCAGCGATGCTGCCAGGTGTCTGGTCCAGCTGAACCTACGGATCATAGAGAAAGGCGGCAAAGGAATTCTGCCGGACCCGCGCTTTGATCACATGCTGGAGACCGTAAACGCTCAGGTAACGATGACAAAGTCTGAGTTGCAGTTTGAACTGAAAGTCACTTGTCACTGATAAAGATGTATTGGACTGGTGGAAGATTATCTTGTTGTTCTCACACAGGTGTCCTCAGTGTGGAATGGATCTCTTGTGGCTCTTCTGCGTGCGCTCACTATGCTGGGTGTCCCTTCTGATGCCCCTGTTTTCCACACGATCCAGAATGAAGTGCTTTGGAGGATCCGGCGCCTTGCATACCGTCAACTGGGCTACCTGGTGGACTGGCTAGCCTTTCAGCGCAAAAAAGGGTGAGATTCACATGCTTGACAAAGCATGATTCACCGTCGACCATTTAAAAATAGATCTATAAGGGGTGGGTCCAGAAACTGTCTGGTTACTGATATTCTTATAAATATCAGAAATCGTCTGAATGGATTCGAAAACGGTAAAACACTGAGGGAGTCGTAAAATGAGCCTATTTCCAAAAAAGTGGAGTTTGGATGTTTTTCCCTTTTCACACCATTCTTTGTAAACCCTAGAAATGGTTGTGCGTGGAAATCCCAGTAACTGAGCAGATTGTGAAATACACTCAGACCGTCTGGCACCAACAACCATGCCACACTCAAAATTGCTTAAATCACCTTTCTTTCCCATTCTGACATTCAGTTTGGAGTTCAGGAGATTGTCTTGACCTGGACCACACCCCTAAATGCATTGAAGTAACTGCCATGTGATTGGTTGATTAGATAATTTCATTAATGAAAACTTGAACAGATGTTCCTAATAATCCTTTAGGTGAGTGTATATTGCAAAATGTACCTGATTTTTCATATCAACAGAAAAATATACAGAGATAACAGCACATTTACGTGATTGGTTACAACATATTTGTGACATAGAGAACAACTGTGGTTTCAAACCGTGTTTTTGACGCCGTCTTTGGTTCACCGCAGTTTTAAGGAGAAAATACTCAGCAATGGTGCAGACTGGTGAATTTGTACATGGTTTGTCTTAAAGCAAATGGGCCTGCATTGATTTAACTGATTTGTATGCGTCAATAATCCTGCTACAAGTTTTTTTTTTTTTTTTTTTTTGTAAATAACCACTTTTTTAAACTAGTTTCTTAAGTTCTTTTATGCTGTACTTGGTAGCTGATTTGTTCTTGTAATGTTGTTGCTTGTGTTATGATAGTTATGAAAACGAAGCGCTCACCACAGCCGCGCTGAAACAACTGGAGCTGCGATGGACAGAGCTAAGTGACATTTATACCATCACAGTTCTCATGAACCATGCTTTCCTCTTCTCCCCATCTCTAATGGACAAACTGGAGGACAAAGTGAGTCCAAACATTTTAAAACACCTCAAGCCACCAAGCCAACCAAACATATTTGAACACTTTGCATTATATCGTCTCATGCTTATATAACGAACACTAAACTGTATCTTGTGCTTTCCAGGCTCTGGAGTTGGCAGAGTGCTTTACCGCAGATGATATCCGGAAGGTGGCATTAGCACTGGCCTCTCAAAACAGGAGGGCCGTTCCTTTGTTACGGTCTCTCTCATACCACCTGAACAAAAAATCCTCCTTTGAACTGAAAACGCCGTTGCTGCTCGACATCGCGTACGCTTATGGTCAGTGAGAAATTGTGATAGACTGGGTTTTCGCCTAGATTTCCATAAATAACTGTAAAGATCTAATTATCCTCTCATCTTCCTTTGAATAAAAGGGAAGCTGAATTTTCACCAGGAACAGGTTCTTCAGAGAATAGCGACAGAGCTATTGCCTAGGTTATCAGATCTGAACTCCCTAGATGTCAGCCGCTGTGCCAAGTCTCTAGCTTTCCTCAAGTGGCTCCACCTACCTCTGTTTGAAGGCTTTGCTCAGGTTAAAGACTCTATTTTTAACCAATCAGCAGCACAAATTAGATGATACTTTCCTTGAAAGCAACCGCTTTTATATTGTTTGTTTGTAATAGTCTCTCCATCGCCAGTCTCCATCTACATACACATACTAACTTTTGTTTCCCCTTTTCTGTTGTTTTTCAGCACTTTGTGAGTTATAGTAAAAGCTACAGCACTCTGCAGGTCTGTAACCTTCTCATGTCTTTCGCCAAACTCAACTTCCAACTTGGCAGAGGAGAGGAGTTTTACCAACAGGTAAGTAATCAGAGTGGTAATATATTGTTAACTGTAATGCACTGCTTATGTATGTATGTAATAGGTTTTAGTGTATGGCTACAGGTACACACAGCTCTGGAAGGTTCCTTTCAAAATTTAGAGCCCTTCCTGAAAACAGATGTGGTCTGGTCGTTGTGTGTGCTGAAGCAGGCCAATGCTGATTACATCAACTCTGTTATGAAGCATGACTTTCAGAAGAAACTTTCAGGTGCGGAGGAATTTATGTGCTAAAAATATTCAGAAAAGACTGTACTCTCATTTGGGGAAAACTGCTGCATTTATATTTCTGGTGTATAAATGTGATTAATATAATTTGCTATTCTCTTTTGAAACACATGGTGGCAGTATTGGAGCATTGTCCAATATTTGTCTTTACGGTCATGAAGATTGTAACCTACACTACCATTCAGAAGTTTGGAGTCAGAATGATTTTTTTTTAAGAAATTAATAACATTATTTAGCAAGGATGCATTAAATTGATCGAAGGTGACCAAAAAAGACGATCACTTTAAAGCAAAAGACTTCTGTTTCAAATAAATGCTTTCTATTCATCAAAGAATCTTAAGTGGTTATTAAGCACTAAGTTTTCAACATTGATAAGAAGTTTTTTGCGCACTAAATCAGCATAAAGTCTCTGCCAAATACATCAAACAGTTATTTTAATTTGTAACATTCCACAATATTACTGTTTATACAGCATTTTTGATCAAGTAGGTGCAGCATAAATCTTTCGAAAACATTTCAAAACCTTATCAGCCTCAAACTTTTGATTGGTTGTGTATTTTAAGAAATGATTCACCTATTAAAATACTGTTCATTTAAATGTATGCGGTTAATTTTTCCATGGAACACCAAATAACAAATTGCAGAATTGTCAAACACTTCTATTTAATAGGCTGTAATTGTGATGTTTTTCTGACTCATCCAACAGGGGGCTTTGTAGATCGGACTGAGAATTATCGGCTGAAATTACTGCAAATCTCTGCCTTTGCTCAGCTTGAGCCTCTAGGAATCACTATTAAATCCCCTGTTGTCCTGCCACCTGCTGCCCAGGGGAAAGTGGAGAAATACACCCCTATGCAGAGCAGCCTACACACAACCCTCCAGAGTCTGACCAACGGCCGGACACAGGCCCTCCGCACTTCTGTCAAAACGGTATATGGCTGGACAATAGGTGAGTAGCAACTACAAGGTAATAAACGTCATAGGTTAGATTTCCATTCATGGGTCTAACAGAATCTCCTGATAATTTTTATATCTGTTGATCTATGTTAACCACAGATGGAGAGCTTGTGGTAGATTCAGAAAATAAACCTATTGATTTGGAGAATTTGAAAGCCCCTCATTTACCTGGAGGCGGTGGTCCTGATGCCTTACCTACAGGGGCACGACGGTGAGCATTCATGTGAAAGCGTTGTTCTAAGAGCACATACAGAGATGATTTCTGATTGTGTCAATGTGCTTGTGTCTATTTGCAGAATAGCATTTTTGTCTTGGGACTTTTCTAACTTCTGCCTCAAGAGCAAGGATCTTCTGGGCCGCTTTGCCATGCAGAAGCGCCACCTACAGCTGGCTGGGTTTATAGTGGTGGAGGTAAGATAAAACTTATCCCAGTTAATTTGAAGTATTAAAGGGATACTCCATTTTTTTTTTGGAAATAGGCTCATTTTACCACTCCCCCAGAGTTAAACAGTTGGGTTTTACCGTTTTCGAATGTATTCAGCCGATTTTTTGATATTTAGAAGAATATCAGTACCCAGACAGTTTCTGGTCTCATTGACTTCCATAGTGGAAAAAAAAATTACTATGGAAGTCAATGAGACCAGAAACTGTCTGGTTAACGATATTCTTCTAAATATCAAAAAATTGGCTGAATACATTCGAAAACAGTAAAACCCAACTGTTTAACTCTGGGGTAGTGGTAAAATGAGCCTATTTCCAACAAAAGTAGAGTATCCCTTTAAGGCTTGTTCACACCAAGAACACAACCACATTAACTGATAACATTTTATTCATAATAAGTGCACGCTGCAATTATGTTGGAGAATTTGGAGTTTTTCCCTCTTTTCCACCTCGCTTTTAAATTGCTTACGAATGTCTGTGCAGCCGTGAGCATTTTACTTTCGGAGCAAATTAACGGCAATTCGGGGGTGGCAATCGCTTGAATACTGGGTTCATTATGATTAAGTTTGCAAGTTCACTATTTGCATTGGGTTTATTTAAAATACAGCCAAATAGGCGCTTTAAAATTTTGCGTTGACACCAAATCTTTCGCCATTGTCTTTTCAGTAAGCTGGCCTCACTCTCGTCACGTGATAAAAGAAATCTGACTGCTGATGGTCTTCCAACATGCAAGAACAGTTTTTATACATCTCCTTTTTATAGTGCCAGTGTTGTTAGCCTGATTAGTTCTATTCCTATTGTAATAGCTATTACATGGCAGGCAGTCCCCCTTGACTTAGGGTTATAAATAGCGGCAGTAAAGACAGAACTGCGGAAAAGGACTCAGGCTCTGTCTGCAGCATGTAGGCCAATCCTGTTAGCCCTCTGCCTCCTGGGGTACAGTTTAATAGAGTTGGCTGGACTTGTCTTGACTTCCAACTGAGCACAAGGCTGTCATAATGCTCCTGTCATTTGATGTGATAGCGGACACAAGTCGTTTTAAAAGGCTGGAGTTCGTAACATTTCTACATTTTCTGAGAATGATTTTGTGGTAACATACATTAGCAAAGTTCACCCATTGTCTATTTTCAACTGTAAACTGCTTTATACATCGCCACACAAAACAATCACTTTCAAACCAAGTAGAATTCTGTCAAATTTGGGACATCAAATGCAGCTTGAACCTGTTGCTAAATCTAGGAAGTTCTACATTGCATGTATTCCTATTGAAAACACTCTTACTTCGCCTCTGAACATTTGCTAAACAATTACAAATGTGACTGCAATTTTACTCTTGAGCAACCCCACTCCTTTTGTGTCCCCCTACAGGTGCCGTACTTTGAATGGTTGGAGTTGAAATCTGATTGGCAGAAAGTGGCTTACTTGAAAGACAAATTAGGGAAGGCAGTGGCTGAAGACATGGCTAAGTGAGCCATCAAGCCTGACGATAACTTTAAATGCTTTGGACACAGGCAGCTTATAGACGTCAACAGGGCCAGACAAAAACAGGACTTAAAGGTGAAGGAAGAGTACAGATATTGAGTATTAGAGATACACACCGAGAGAGATTCTCAAGTTCCATTATCAACCAGAACATCAGAGTGGAAATCAAATGCGACTGGGAGCTATGATCCACCTCTGCAGGAACAGAAAGCGGAGCATCCAGAAAGCAGCAAATGCTTTCCGCTGCCTTCCCAAAAAGGAAAAGCTCTAGACATATGTTGTGAAATGAAAGTGTGTGACTGATCTGAAGGGCATAAGCAATGTTCACCACATGGGGAAACAACTCCATATCAATTACTTTAAATTATCAGAGCGTTGTGTTAATCCTCCACATCCTCAAAACAACTGGACGTTCACACTCTCTACTTCCACTTTTAATAAATACATACACCTTCTGTTTTTGATGTGGTTGCCTTGACAACACATGGGGCTTTCCTTGTTTCCAAGGAGACAGTTGTTCGGATGGAAATATTTATGGAGAAAGGGATTGAGAGTTCAGTACTTAAATAAACTTTCATTACACTTAGAAAGCGCCACTCTATTATTGCTTATTAATGAAAAAGTAAAATGATACCAACTCTACTTGCCTCACCTGATAACTGTAAATTTGCAAATGTGCTTGTGATTTATTTAAATAATTAAAAATGTTGGCTTTATGTAAGAATACATATATGATGACAGTTTTTGCCTTGGATATTTATTTTGGAAAGGCCACCATTGTACTGTTATTTGCCGTCAAGCCTGGAGTTACATATCACTCTGGTCAGTCTTAGTGGACCTTTCTCTTGAAATCTTGAAAAGATTTTGTACAGAGAATGAATTTTTCCACTTAGACTTTCACCTTAAGCACCTCGGTGTTTGTAATGTGTGGTATCAATAAAACTGATCTCGTATTTTCAAGAGGCTTTGATGACTCTATGTATTTTGCCCAATGTGGCTTGCTAATGTTGGCTGTCTACCTGTAGGCATGCTGTGATGTTTTGCGTAAAGAAAATAACATTCTAAGGAAATGTGAATCTGGTCTTAATTTTATTTTGATGATTCGTACACAGATTGATTGCATGAACAGACACGGGTTTGGTTTACTGTGGTGCTGAGCAAATGTCCTGATATGGATCAGAATATAATAAACGTGCTTTTAACAATGAGCTGACTATCAACAAATATTGAAAGTTGTCAAATGTTTTTTCAGATATGCCGTGTTTGTATCTTTAAAGCTGGGTGAGCAATATCGCACAAAAGAGTTTGCAAAGCGTTACAAGAGACAGTGTTGAGCCATTCCACCAATAGGGTGACATTTCTGTCCCCCCAAAAATGTCCCGCCTTCTAACCTGAAACAAGCTCTGGTTGCTATATTAGAAACAGTCAGTTTTCCGATCATTGACTGTAAAAAATGGTTCCGAGACGCGCATCACTGCACATGCGCATTGGCTAACGTTAGTCCCGCCTGACAAATTACTTTTTTTGTCATGACTTAAGTGTTTAGAAAAATATGAAACAGTGGTTGTCAGATTTCATTGGTGATTTCAAACCCACTCCATACCTCTTGATAAGTAGCGTCAGTTTCACGGGATGTTCTCCATGTTCTCCTCCTGTCTTGCCACCATGCCCATCCCATGAAGTTCGGGAAAGTTTTTTTGCCTTTGTGCCAAACTGCTCAAATCTGTTCACCTGCTAAAAAAAAAAAAAGTCAATGGATGGATGCCTTACGTTGTTTACAAATCACAAGATAAAATATGCAGGTGCAAAAGAACACCCATATAGTTGGAACACATTTTGCTTTTACATTATGCTAACAGACAAAAGCTGGTGATACAAATGTAACACAATTTTCATGTATTTTTCATTGATATAATTTCTACATAACATGACAACTTACTTTTGTTCCAATGTCAGGTATAGTTGAACCAGTTCCCTTACAGTTAAAACACATTTTTAATACTCTAAAGTAAACTGACCTAATCAACTAACGTTACTTTCAAATGTTAACATGTATAACTTTATCCTGGCTGTTTTCTGAGCTAGTAGGATCCAACATGTATTCAAAGAAACAAGTAAAACCAGGCACGACAAGGAAGGCAAACAAATTTATCACATCCAAACAGGAATAACACCAGAAAAACACTGGAGTAATTTTACAAAAGGGTGACTGGCAAACAAGACACACCTGGGAACAATCAGGAACTAATCAGGGTAACTATGGTAACAAACAAGGCAGGCAAGACAACAAGGGAAACAGAAATGAACCGAAACAGTAGGAAAACAGAACAGAAAACACTTCAAAATAAGAGTCCAACAAAAGACGGGAAACGGGCCTTCCACTCGGGTCCCACCCCTCAAGCAAATGTGTGCGCGCATGTGGGCTGCTCTATGCAGCAGTGCTAGCATGGTAGCCAGGGAGAGTGACAGTCACAGCCAATCATTTCTTTCGTCCCAGTTGGAAATAATGAGCTGTGTTTATTGCAGCTCTGAGAGGACAACAGACACTCGATTTGTATACTTTCTTTTTCAGAGTACTTATATTTTAAAGGGATACTCCACTTTTTTGGAAATAGGCTCATTTTACCACTCCCACAGAGTTAAACTGTTGGGTTTTACTGTTTTCGAATCCATTCTGCCGATTTTCTGAAGAATATAAAACCAGACAGTTTCTGGTCTCATTGAAAAAAAATATATACTATGGAAGTCAATGAGACCAGAAACTAAATATCAGAAAATCGGCTGAATGGATTCGAGAAGGCAAAACCGAACTGTTTAACTGTGGGGGAGTGGTAAAATGAGCCTATTTCCAAAAAAAGTGGAGTATCCCTTTAAGTATAGACAGTTTAAACAAATTTGGGGAGAAGTTTTTTTTAGAAAGCTGCCTTTAATTAAAATTAAGAGTTCAAATTCAGGAATATTTAATCTGTAAAACGTTGAACAACAGTTTTAAATTACAAAAATATTAAACAAAATAAATTCTCTCATGACAACTCTCTGCTGCAGAGCAAGTAACGAGACTTGCTACAGCAAATGCATTTACAGACATTGCTGTGAGCATGTAAGACCTGCTGCTGCACATGTGACATACTGTAAATTTACTCCATATCAGATCTAAACAGCATCCACAACAATAGGATCCTACTGCAGGTACAGTGTGTTTCAATTGGCACTTTTCCCTAAATTGCACACTTTAACACTGAAGGGCACTATATTATGAATTATGTATTTTTTAGCCATTTTTAGCTCAAACCATGTCATTTATGCCAAGCAATTACTTTATTTTTTTTTTTACTTTATTGTTTTATTTTTTATTTTGTAAAGGCTTTTATTGCATGTTTTATGGCCAGGCAATGAGTAACATCAGTGCAAGAGAAAACAAAAAACAAACAAGGTTTTTGTTGTTGGGTTTTTTTTTTTTTTTTTTTTTTTTGGTCCTTCTGTCTTCCTTACCTTGAAGGGCAGCTTGACCCAGCTTGGGTTAGTTCAGTCAGCTTACATTATGCAGGGGTGCCTCTGAAGAGCCTTGAAGAATATGAAGGAAAGCTGAACTCTCTGCAGGCTATTGGGTAGATAAGTAGCTATTCTTCCTTATCATACATATCTCATTTTATTTATTCGAAATCAGGACACATTTAAAACGTTTAATTGAGTCTGGTGTCAAAGATCTTGACTGACCGGCAAAACACTGTTTTGTGATACTGTAATACCAGCAAAGGCAGAATCAACTCTCTATTAATGCACATGGTTTTAAAAGTGCATTTCTGAGTAAACTGGTCCATAACTAAGAAAACCTGTGACCCTTTTTCACTGGGTTTATTCAAGTCGGAGAGCCATTTTTATGTATCTGTTTTTCTTCTTCACTTTCACTTTTAATATGTATTGAGAGAAGTGAATCATCATTGTCTGACTGTTCCGGTAATACAGAAAACTATTCAGTTCCCTAAAATTCCAGCAAAAGGGATGAATAAAAAAGAAAGGAAAAACTCAGGAAAGTCCCCAAGTCTTGTCAATGCTGGAACCTGCTGAATATTGGATTCCCTTTCTAAAGCATCCATGAGTTCTCCCCCACAGTTGCCGTGGAAACCTAGCTCTCTGTACTCTGTTGCTAAATTTACTGCAGTATCCCTCGCTCTCACTTCCATGAAGCTCAGTTTCATTGATCTAATATGTGGGTTTTATCTCTTGTTGATTTAAAACACAAAAAGTGTATTTTTACTGACATTTTAAGATACTCCAAAACTGTATTATGAATTAATTATTAATATAACACAACAATCTATTGTAGTTGCAATATCTCACTCTAACAACCTGTCAAACTCAAACAGACATGTGTCTGTATGGGACAAACGGTTTTCAAACTCCTGATGCTAAATCTAATGTCAGGGAGCAAGTTTCACGTCGTACACTTCTAACAGAGAGAGGGAAATGGAGAATGAGATTCTATTGTTTCTCTGCTATAATGTAACTGCTTCTTGCTGGAAAAAAGTCATTGAAATCACGTTATTATAAATGATTCTATACACCATTTTTTTTTAGTTCAGGGCTTTCACTCCCTCTTGCAATGACTTCTCTGAAGTTTTTTTTAATCATTTTTATTTTTTTTTTGAAAAGCTATTTCACTCGGATGTACATCACAAAAGGGAAGAAAAAACTATTGAAACTTCCTTTTCATACTGACTTTAAAGTTACCATGAAATCGTAATTGCAATCTTCTCTTTAGTCTTTTCTTCCCCACTGTGACATATGTCTAAGTGAAAAAAAAAATGTAGGATGGGACTTGATTTTGTTCGTTGGGAATTGATTGGATGTCATGGTTTGCTATTGCTGTGATCTCATGTGAGTGACCGGTTACTGGGGGGGAGGGATTACTATCCCGCCCTCATATTGGTTCACACATCATCGGAGAAGTGATGTTGAAGTGGTGGGGACATAAATATTTTTTGATGAAAAATTACAAGGGCACACTAATAAAAAATGATGTGCATGGATGAATCATTTTGCTATGAACACTGCATTATTCCAATTCCTAATAAAAATGTTCAGTTTTGATTTCATGGGGGTTTCTCCCAGGTCTGTTTTGATGGCTTAAGAGGGTTTTTTTTCTTAATTAGCCAAACATCATCTTAGCTAGGCTGAAGGGCCAGTTTAAACCAGCTAAAACCAACCAGCTTTTGCTGGTTTAAATGGTATTGTTTTTTTAGCGTGGTTAGATACAGCGCCCAGCATCTCTATCTGTTTGTCTGCTGTGCTTTGTATTACTATCCCCCATGCAGCCTCCAAGAGATACAGAAATCTGCTGACATCATTGTCCAAGACCCACTTGCTGAAGGGGGAGCATGAGGAAAGGAGAGAACGAGAGAGGGGAAGGGGGAGAGCGAGGTTATGAGGCAGCACAGCAGTGAGAAAGGGAGGGGTAATGAAGAGCGACAGCGAGTCCGAATGGGGCGGGCGCTCTCGTAATCAGAGAGAATACTGCAGCTCACGCTCAGATTTCCCATGCTGTTACCGGCGTGTCTCTGCAGTCCCTCTCTCTCTTTCTCACATGCACACTGACATAAATGCACAGGCAGTGAACACGGATCTGTATCTTTGCACTGAGGCAGCATCCCTTTTTCTCTGTCCTCAGTTTGCTGGCTCCTGTTTTTTAGGCAGTGCGTCAGAAGCAGTGCTGCACGGATATGCCCGGTGAGACTGCGCATCGGAGCGGCCCCACACAGGGCCTTCTGGACTCTGGAGACCCACAATCAGATCTGCCAGGACCAGGTAAGCAAATGAACACCCCACTGCATGCTACTGAGAAGGACATACACGAAGGATGCTCAACTGAAAGTCTAATATATTTATCTGATAAAATTGTAAGCCACACCTAGAAACATCATCCAGCATTGTCTGAAAAGAGCATTGTGTGCGTTAAGTGGTTGTAGTACACAAACACACACACAAACACACACTCCTCCTTCCTGCCTGTAATTACAAGAGCATGACACAGCATCACTCTCAGGACCCCAACATTAGTTGGAATCAAGGCTGTTTAGGACAAGTGCATAGGTGTCCATAACATGCCTGCATGGAATAACCCTGATCTGATGTAACGTTACCTTGAGATAAGATATTGGTGCAATTTGTTTGTCCATTTGTCGAGGGAAAGACACCCATATGTTATGTATGAAAAATAATAAATAACATCGTCAGAGAAGACAGTTGACTTTCCTGAATGTGTGTGTATATTTGAGCAACTACATTTAACCGAGCTTCAACGTAAATGGTATTTGTCATTCCATTTTGTGATAATGGTAGGTGGTGACATTTTGGACACATAGTCCTTGATTTATCACCAATCAGTAAAGTTAAATGTCTTGCTGCAGTGAATGCACACCGATTAATTAGCAAAGAGATCTACAAAAGGGCATGGAATTTTCCAGTAAATGTGTTTGAATGAGTGGAAAGATTGCCCTAAAAAAGAGAACCCTCATGTGTGACAGTTTGTCAGCACTATCTTTAGATGACTGAACTAATAAGAAGAAGACCTGGGACAGCGGGCTCGTAAAATCTGTAGGTTGTCTGTCAACTCTGTCTCTAAATCAGATATGTGTGGAACTGGGCATCACAAAACAACATGAGGCACGTTGGGACAATAATGGTTGATTAGTTGTGATAAGGGTGTGGTATTCAATAGCATTTTGATTTTAATTTCTATTGTCGGCATTAAAATTAACTTTTTTGTGCAAGAATCGGTGCATCAGCTATAATACACACTTTTGTTACAAAAGCAAGTGCTTTCCATTTCTGATTTATCTTTTTATTCATATCAATATTTGAAGGCACTGTGAAAGTACCAGACGTGTTTTTTAGGCACCGTGTAAGAGCTAGATAAGCTAAGTGGATGTTGATTGGGTTTGCTTGGCCTGCTTCTATTCAGTCCCTCCCAATTACATCACCCACATACCAAGGAATCATATAGGACAGACACTAGATCTTCAGACAATTGGGTCTAATGTGTGTTAACAAGGCCAGTTTCATACGTATAAACCACTTTGATGAGCTATGAAAATATTATCAAAGCCTTAATTGTTGACAAGTACCACATTGCACCCGATTCAAGAGATCTACCATTGGGGATCTATTGTTAAGGTAACATGGATGTTTCATCATTTAGATTCACTTGTCTCTAAGGACAATGCATTGTTCAGTCAGCCACTGCTTCATAAAGCCTCATTACCATTTTGTTTTAAATCTAAACAATGCATCCTCATTCTTCAGCCTAATAATTTTCAGTGAATAGATTTTAACGTTCAAGGTATACTGAAAGCAATGGAAAAGGAAATATTATCAGATATTACTCACCCGACTTGCAGTATTACAGTATGTACCATGTAAGAGATGATGATGTTTACTCCCTTCCATAGTTCCAGATCATGTATACCTGTAAAATCACAGATTTTAGATTTTGGAACCAAAGAGGTCAACTTTAGCACCACCTGCTCATCTACCTGTTACACGGCAGGGGTTCGAGTGAAGGGCACTCAAGAAAGAGGTCAGACACACATACAGAAACATAACTCCATCTGTTGTTTCTTTTGAGGAGGGCCTCAAGCAGGGGCCTGTACCATGATGGTAGTTCAGCAAACTCAGGGTTGCAGTTTTAGTTTCGAGTTGACAAAACCAAACCAATCCAACCAGGCTTTGTTGGTACCATGATGCTGATTAACTTTCTCTCTCAACTCAGGATTTGATCCTGAGTTTAGGTGTGACATCAGTAGCAAACAGACAATCACATGCTGCAAGAGAAGTAGCGCAATTCAATTTTTAAAATAAAAGTATTAAAATATTAAGAATTTAAACACATTTACACAGCAAGAAGAAAATAGCTGTCTGTGAAAGAGGACAACTAAAAGAAAGTCTCGTTACTGTATAAGTTAGTTTATACAGTTGATAAAGGTATAGAGAGAATTGAACATTTAAGCTCATATGTAGTCATTTTGTAGCTTTATTTATTGATTTAAAGTGTATTTATATTACCTTTATATACGTGTTCATTTAAAATCTGCGTAATAAAAATTGATGAACTGAAATTGTATGTGAGATCGTTTAAGGGTATACTAATAACATAAATAATTTCTAAATCATACAAATTTATTCACTAAAAGCCATGATTTTGTCTTTTAAAGTCATTTGCAATGTAGTCACCTTTAATTTGGAGTGGAAACAGGTGGAGTGACTTTATCGCATCAGACACTTTGCTCACAGCTGATTGGTCCAAGTTCGCTTTGCAACCTCTGGAACATAATCTGCTCCGGACCAGTTAGCTGTGGAGTATAAGTTACTATGGTGATGAACACTGCTAAAAGCCAAACCACTTTCATGGTGCCTAAAACCCAGGTTTGGCGCAAACTAAACTGAAACATATCTGGCTAGCCACCTAAACCGGCTTCATATAGGCCCTAGGTGTAACCTCAAGAAGGACAAAGTGTGCAAAACTTGCTCTGGAAACACATACACACACAAACAAACAAAAAACTAACGTTTGTTAAACGATCATTAGCATTAGCATTTAAACGATCACCAGCATTAGCAAGTGCATTACATTATGACAGTGCGCGCACACGTGTGAGACAGAGCAAGCACAAGTTTTTTGCAGATGTATTTGATGTTGGCTCTCAACATATATTTTCAACCAATCAGCTTGGATTAATCAAGTTCAAAATCACTTATTGGTTTGTGAATATTGGCAAGCATATTTTCTTTGTTCATATCCACAAGTAAAGCTCATAAGGCGAAACTGCACCCTTACAACTAATACCAATCAGGATAGCGGAAGACCCAACTGAAGTTAGATCAGAAATCGTTGTAATGAAAGATGCAACAACGTCGTTGAAAAGAATATCACTGATCAACTGAAAGATATTTGGTCTCATTGTAAACAAAATGCGTGACAGAATAATACACTAGGGTTTTGGGGCCATGCGGGAACTTTTGAATGATCTTATTATACTGTAGTTGTGCCATCACCTTTTAGTGGTGTCATTGTATGGTCCGTGTCAGTCACAGCACCCTTAAATTGTTTTGTATCCTGAAATTATTCATTTATAAATGAATCACTGCCCATAAGTGATTTTGCTCTGCAAATGACTTTGAGGCAACAAAGGCCCCTCTCACTTGTGAACACACACACACACACACACACACACACACACACACAATGACTGCTTTGCATACAGCTCCAAAACAGTGCTGCCTTGTGCAGTAAAGAGAAGGCATGACGTTATCTTTTTGAATCGTGACTAAGCAGAACAATTAGCCTATAGTCTCACACAACATACTGTCAAGTATGCAGATAAATGTGCGATTCAGCTCATGTGGTTTTGGCGATGTGTATACATAATGATCTACATTATTATGGCCCAATAAGATGGATCTGGCCTCTGGTGATGTTTTTAGGACACAGAAGGAGAGACGAGTGGGAGGGTAAGTAAGATGGTGATGCAGAGAGGAAAATCAGAGAGAGAGGATTGAAGAGAGTGAGACGCTTCATGAGAAGGGCAAAAAAGACAATGGCCAAGTGAGAAAGGAAAGGTTTTGATGATAATCCACATTAAGACTGTTGTAAGGTTATTGTAATGCTGGGAGAATTTAGGAGATTAAAGTGAGGAGGAAATAATAATAAGCTAATAGTGGCTCCATTTTCTTACCGACAAACCAGATAATAAGTGCAGTGGGTGAAGACAGGATCTACTGTGCTAATGTAAGAAAAAATTGGACGCATACAAATAAAATGCATTGAATGTCATGCATTGGTTGAGTGTAATGAGCAACATGACCATCACATCCTTTTGCAGCTATGAAAGCTGACATTCCCATGCTCTTTAACAAAGTGTAAATTTTTTTTTTACAATTATCCTCAATTAATTATCTTAGTGTATGTACTCACACTTTAGACTTGTTAAAAAAAATCCAGCATACGGTATGTTTTGCATGTTGGGACAAGTATGGGATGTTGGTTGATGGTCCACATCA
Organism: Cyprinella venusta; assembly: GCA_038021265.1. Taxonomy (NCBI): domain Eukaryota; kingdom Metazoa; phylum Chordata; class Actinopteri; order Cypriniformes; family Leuciscidae; genus Cyprinella; species Cyprinella venusta. The sequence continues at coordinate 21,645,911 of CM075874.1, read as the reverse complement.
TAAGAAGCGACAGTGCTGACCAACTACACAAACTGAGTTTTACTTGAGAACAGTACCGTCACTATCAGCTCTAAGCAGTATAAACCAGCCTGGACCAACATGGAATTCATGCTGGTTTATGCTGGATTTTTCAGCAGGGTTTCCTATTCTATTTTTCTTTTTTAACTTTGCCATCCTTCATGTGTACATTGTGTGTGGATCACAGCGATGTTAGAAATCTAGAGAGGGAAGAGAGATTTCTGCTGACACTGTTGCTTATTTTGCTCTTTTTAAAATCCATGCTGTCAATCTGAGTTTACCATGCATGCAAAAAAGAGCCTTGTTTCCCAAAGATGTCCAATTACTCCACGGACATTAAAATGCTCCCCACAGAGCTGACAATTCAGGCCTCTTCACTCCCCCACTAGAAACCCTCACTGTCCTGAATAGAAGTAAAATAGTTCATATTTGAGACAGTTCATGATATTTTTAAGTTTGATCTTAGTGGAAAAGCTGTAAAAAAGCTGTTTGTAGAAACACTGATACGAAATGGCAGTGCTTGAAGTGGAAAAATAAAGTGCCGTTACTCATCAAAGGGGTGAACCAATCATTTGTTTACAAAGTGATATGGGAAGACAAACTATCTTTACTTAACATGTTTCTTATACTAAACATGTTAATTTCCGGTCATCTCTTGGGATCTGAAATCCAGGTTTTTCCTAAAACCTGTCGTTATTAGCAGAAGATGTTTTATACATGGGGAAAACCAATTGTTTAATCAATAATTCAGGCAGGTCTATACTTTTAAAGCTCTGGATTCTAACTTGTTCTTAGCCTTATGAAAAAGTAGAGCCCGTTCTCATCCCAAGGCGTCATTTACTGACGCTTTAGACATTTCGTCTACATCCAACCCACATGGCGTGAATATGAGACGCAGATATATATGGGCCAGAAGGCGCCTCCTAGTGGTCTAACCCTAACCCTACCCCAGACCTTAACCGACCCATCACCGAACAAAGCTCTGTGCGTATTATATTGACGCTGAAGGGTGCCATGTGCGTTGGATTTAGATGAAATTTCACTATATGACGCCCTAGAATGAGAACGCTTTTGAAAAGTAACATACTTCTTGTAATTGTTTAAATATAGCATTTGTTACATTAAGAATATAATGCAGGTAAGGGCATTGATGGCTCCTTACCATGCTTAGGGCAATGTTAACCTTTTTTCTTAGTTTATCTATGGGATGCTTATGAAAAATAGCAACCTATGCAGTTAGAAACCATATCTATGACATACCACAGTTGTATATCTTTGGTGAAAAATCTATTTTCCTAACATATTCCCTGTCTAGCTATTATAGCCTGAATTCTACAAGTTAATCAAAATTTACCATAATAAATACAATAGAATGTGATCAATTCTAGTGAAGTAGGTCATGAATAGTTTAAAAATCTTTCTAGTTAATTTAAGTTGGTGCAGGATAATGTTTTCATTTTAGTGGCTTAGTGTTTTTAGTGGCTGTTTTAGATCATGTTCAACTTTGTAGTGATTTACATTCTCAATAGAATTGGAATAGGTTGCACATTTATTATCAGTGTTGCGATAGGAATGGCTTGAGCAAACCTTAAAACACTTTTGGAGAGCGCTGGTGAACATGCCTACAGTGATTTGCATTCAAAATTAAACCATTGGGCTTCAGTCACAGTGATCTCTATATTACTAAGCTCAGAATGCATAATGTACACAATTCATTAATTGCCTTGTTGTGGCCCTTGGCTCCTTAATAACGGCAGAGAGTCTCTAACGGGTGCAGTAATTTTTTCTTCCAAAATCAGCGTGAGCACCGTGAAAACTAGAAGTAAACACAAATTGCTGATTAATGAACCTTTGGACACAAATTCACAAAATATCCTCAACTCATGTATCAAGATGCATTTTTGTATATGTGCAATGCAAATCAAATGACTTTTAAAGTTATTTAAAAATAACAACCAGAGGCACTAATTTGCTCACTTAACACAAACACTTTCCTGGTACAAGATAAACAACTACATTTCCAATAACAGTCAAAATAAATATTTTACATCCTTGAAACCTTTTTCAAAAGATTACACCAAAAGATACACACCTCACTCCACTCATCAAGGGTACAAATTTTAGATTTGCTGCTTTTCAGAATTAGCCACTAGCTAGAAATGTCTCTGAACTAAAACAGCATTCAAAAATGGATACAAGACAAAGCAAACTTCACCAAAAAACACCATGGAAAATGGAAAAACATAAACTAATTAATATTATAAAGTGAACAGCACCAGGATTTCACAACCTGAGTCAACTTACATGTCCCTGATCTTCTGAGATGAGAGAAGACATGCATGTGTAAATCGAATGATCAGTTATACAGATTCCTGGGCTCACAGCCTCAAACCCAGTCACATGAATTACCTGACTGAGAATGCACTTCCTCTAGCGGCCTCCAGTGGCCACTTACATGCCTGGTTCAATATTTTGGTGTGGCTTGCCAGAGTACTGGCAACATGTGAGAAGACAACGCTACAGGTTAAAATACAGATGTGCCGGTACTGCATACTGGTGTGTAGCAGCCCACTTCGAGCACTGCCAAATGGATATCCATTACAACTTAAGTATTTTTGGCCTGTACTGTTATGCCACCCTATTTTACACTACTTTTGGATAGAGCTGCTAGTTGTCATACCTTAGAAAACTGGGATTAATGTATTTTTCTGGATTTATTGCAGTCGACAGTCCACTTAAACACTTTATAGTTGCAGTTCAGATGATCTTTTGCAATACTGTATTGAATATTTCATACAGTGACATTTAACTGGGACTACTAAGAGAGGAGTCATGAGTTTGAAGTGATTTTTTAGACATTTTCAAAGAAAGATTTTTATCAAAAAATAAAATCCATGCAGAAATGTCCAATATAATAAATCTATGCATATGTTCATATATGCAGCTAAATGTAATAATTATTTTTCATCCAATCTTAGATCTGTCTGGTCAAACTTCCAGCTCTTCAGCCTCAACTCCAACAGACAGTGCCTCCAGTCCTTCTCCCAGCAGCCCTCCAAAACTCTCCCCACTATGTACTCCTTTTGGACCCCGTCTGGTAATGGCCAAACCAACCACTTCTCCTCGCCCACAGCCTGAGGGTGCAAGTTTTGAATTAGAAGGGTATTCTGGAACTTTCGGCCGACCAGTGGGGCGGTATGGAAGAGGAGGCTGTAGACGAGGTCCTATGAAAATGGAACGGATCAAAGTCCTAACTGGATCAGAAATCGAAAGTGACTTTCAAGAGCCAGAGACCATGGACTCAAGGGTGGTAATGGGGCAAGAGGCTTTGCTTAGAAACATGGAGACACAGAGTGGAATGCTGCTAGGAAAAGCGATAGGTCAAGAAATGTCTAGGTCAGGACACCAGATCTCAGAATCCTCCAAGAAAGGTCATAGCGGACTGGATGAAAAAGCAAAACTAGACACTGGTCAGGTGATTTCTATTGTAGATCAGGGTAAGAGTTTTACTTCAGTCCCAGAACAGGAGAAAACCATCGGTCAGACACTTGAATGTCAAGTCCTAGAGTCCAAAGTGAGAGATGCCGAATTGACAGACAGCTGTACTCTTTTCCCAGACAATGAGGGAGAGCCATTGTCTTTATCTCAGGGTGAAGTGCCTTCCTTGTCATTTTCCGAGCCTCCCTATGTTGTTGACCCACAACGCATTGGTGTCCTTCCAGGACTGGATCCTGATCGCTACTATACAGCCCCTTCCACCCCCATTAAGATGGCTTACTGCTCGCATCTCAAGCAACAATGGCGCCCAGGAAGCCCGAGCCAAAGTCCGGGCTCTCCAACTGATGAGTCTGATCTGTGCTCCCCTCCTACCTCTCCCTCTGGCTCCTACATGACTGCTGAGGGAGGCAGCTGGACCTCATACACCTCCAGCACCTCCCACTCCTGCTCCCCAAACTTAACAGCTGAGACAGAGTTGCAAGAAGCTCCTGCTTGCTACGTTGGGTCCCTCTCAGAGATAGGCGATGAGCTTGGAGATGAGCGAACTGGTAACGAGAGGGATGTATGCCTGGATAAACCTGATATGCCAGAGTTGCTGGAAGATGTGGCCTGTGAGGTGGATATACTAACAAGAGACACGTGTAGGCCTCATTGGGTGACAGAACATGTTTCTATACAAGAGAGCAGCAGCAGCAAGAGAAACACAGACTACCAACAGGACACAGGGATACCCGATGGCTCTCTGAGGCCTAGAGATTTCCAGCGAGCCCCTGGCTTTAATGATCCACATTACAGTCTTGAAATGAATTTCAATGCCTGTTTCTCAGAGCCATCTATGAGCCTGGATCCCCATCTAACACCAGAGGATAATGCAACTTCTGCACTTGATGAAGAAAACAAAACCCCTGTCACCCACTCTCCAGAGACTGTAGACGTAGACCGTAATAGCGTATATCTTGAGATAGGATCCTCTGCCCCTCTGTTCCATGGCTACTCAAGGGAGGATGGGCCCGAGAATGATGCAATGATTCCTGCTTCTATGTTGCCTTTCCATGGAAGCCTGATATTCCAGGCAGATTCCATGGATATAACCCTGTTCCCGACAGATGACGAGCAGGGAAATGATGTGGATGCATATGCTGCTGGAGAGGAGGAAGCTGATGTAGATGAGTATGATGATGAGGACGATGAAGATGAGTGTGACAATGACGATGTGAATAATGTCAATGATGCTGAGCAGAAAGAGGCAGCTTTGAGGGGTGAAAGAGTGGAAGACCCAAATGAAGATGACACCTCTGCATCTTTTCTAAATTCCCTTTCAGAGAACTCAATAAACGAGGGTGTAGATGAATCCTTTGCATATCCAGATGACACTGAGGAGTCAATTGATTCCACATCTTATAATGGGGATGAAGATGACCATCTGTACTGCACAGAGAAGCATGCTGAACTCTCCCAACAGTTCCCTGGGCCAGATGAACCCGTGCAGTCAGTAAGCCATGCAAAGCCTGAATCCACTGGCAGTGAGAGCGAAATGGAGATATCCTCCGAATCATCTGAGCTTCTACATGTAGAATTGCAAGAGAATCTGCCAGACTGCAAAGGTCATGATGAAAGTGTAATTGCACAACAAATTTCGGAAAAAAAGATGTTGAAGGGTGAGCTTTCAAAAGGATTGACTGTACAGATCAAAACAATGGATGAGCAAGGCAAACTGAGTACAGATCCCTCAACAGTTGTGGTAACATCAGAGACGGATGTTGTCCCCACAGATAATCCAACATCATCTGTTGATCAAGACAAAGTAAAGCAAAATTTTAGTACAAATGACTCCTGTGGGGCAAGTGCAGCAGCTGCTGACATGTGCTACAAGACTAATGTAGGTGATAGCCAGGAACTGGATCATAAAAATGGAAATAGCTTGGAGTTGATTGACACATCTTTGCAGCTAGCTGAAACTGCTACCAATGACCTAAATAAGGGAGTCCCCCAATTAACATACCTGGATGAATGCAGCCCCACAAACATTCCAGTTTGTGCCTATCCTGAACTGTGTGAGGTACCAGATAACTTAACTTCAGCTGACGTTTTACCATTTGAAGGCTCCATGAATCAGGATAATCTGACAGAGAATCAACCTAGCAATGATGATGTAAACCATAGCTCTCAAAATATGTCCTGCTCCACATACAGCAGACTTGTAATTTCACCAAAGAAAGAGAACTTTGAGAGCAGCATTACAGAAAGGGAACTTTCCTCTGAGAGATGGACATCAAGGGATCCCTTGTCTTTAGGTGACTGCTGTGACTTTGAGGCTGAAAATCTGCTCATGTGTGAGATGGCTAGATCAATGCACAGTAAGGGTTTGTCTGTGGTTCATAACATTGCTGCTGGAGAAGACATCATGGGTGATGATGAGGACAACAACCAATATTGTGACCTCCAAGAGAAGATGACAGACATTGATGTTGGTGTGGTTGAGTCAAACATTGCCAGCTGGAGATCGATTCAAGATCTTTCAGAGGCAGGAGGGGGGGAGGATGATGCAAATAACCTTCAAAATCCAGAGAGCAATCCACTCATACATTGCAGTTCTGATAAGGGTCTGGTGTCATCATGGAATGATCCAGAAAAAACTTGCATACCCTTAATTTTGAGTGGTCAATCAGAAATTGCATTGAATATGCTTTCAGATGATGGGAAAGATGTGAAAGATCAAACTCCAAATACAGACTTCAACATTCCAGAGGATTTATCTTCAGACACAGTAAGGAGGGAATGTGCTGAAATAACTTCTGAACAGCCTCAGGATCTGGAATATTGTCAAGAACCTGTCAATATCACATTATCATCTACCATTTCCCATGAACACACTGATCTCTGTGGATCTTCTTCAAAAACACACCTTTCCAACCAATCAGATAATCTTGGCCTAGTTTCAAACCAGGGTCACTCAAATTCTCAACTGAATACCCAAACAATCTCGCAAAACAAGCTTGCATTCAACTTGCAAGGGGGATCGTTTGGCACTTTCACATTCAGAAAGAAACAAACTGATATCACGCCTGTTGACTCCTCAGAAGCAACAGTTCTCCAACAAAGTTCTGTCTCTCACAAAGGAACAGCGAATTCCAATGATGGGGCTTCAATTGAGGTTATGGTTGAGAAGGTATTGAGAGCAAACATCAAAAATGAAACTGTAAAAGATGAACCTAAACGCACTGACAGACAACCTCTTGAACAAGAGATTACAATTGGCCCTTGGGATCAGGAGACTGAGAAAGTTGATTCACTTGAGAGGGCAGAAAAAGAAACAAAAACATGTCAAAAGAGAGAGGCACAATATTTTACAGAGACTGTCTCTTTTCTGCAACAGAACAAAAAGATTGATGGTGATTCAGATAAATCAGGACTTTTTCAAGCTGAGAGTGATGAGGCAAAACTAAAAACAGAACATACTGCTAATTCAGGTCATGCCACAAAACCAAAGGTAATGGATCCCCTTAAAACCAGCATTGCTGTTTTAGCCTCAATGGATAATAAAAAGATCCAGTGCCAAGAAAAGGAAATAGAGGCTACAGGTAATCAAGCGGCAAGCTTTGATATATATTCAATGAGAGAGGAATTTGGTGAAACTCAGCATAAAGAAAATGCCTCTAAAGCCGAGAACACTGAACCTGTTCAAACACCAGAACAGTCGATTTTTCATTCTCCTGATGCTAGCTGTATTGATCCAAATGAGTCCGTTCATACAGAGCCTGTGGTTGAAACTCAGATGACAGACCTTACAAGGCCAGATGAGCAGAAAGAACTTTCAGACAGTTCTTTGAGCAGTTCAAGTTTGACAGAAAGCACAAGAGACATCAATGACAATCATGTAGGGGACAGTTCATCGCTCAGGATGGACAGCTCAGAACAAGACAGGGTCTCTCCTTCATGTTCATACACAGTTATCCAGGAGGAGGATCTCTCTACCCCCATTCAGGAGTCACAGCCTGTCCATAACATCTCCCAAACATCTGCCATCTTCTCACATATTCAACCAGCTCCAGACAACAAACCCAGCCAGCCTGACTCTGAAAGTCCCCTTTCAAACACTGGAATATGCAATATGGAATTAGCAGCGTGGGAATCTGTGGAAAAAACAGAGACTTTGCTTCTTATTCAAGACGCGTGCCATCATGAAAGTCAGAGAACAGTCATGACAGCTAAACCATGCAGACGTGAGAATCCTTCAGGTAAACTTTTTCTTGTTTCTTTAGGGGTTTTTTCATCCTAGGAATTCTTAGTATTTAACTCTATACATGTCATGTGTTTGTCTTTAGTATGTATGGGACACCAAACAGAACAGTGCAAGCCCACAACATCCATTGGACAGAATGACAGTATCCCTGCCCAGAGAACACTGAATCAGTCAGATGAAAAAGAGACCCTAACCTGCATCAGTCCAAGACCAGACTCCTTGGTAAAAACTCGGCAAAACCAAGCTGAGCGACAGAGTATAGAGCAAGTTATATACTCAAATAGCTACAGATCAAAAGAGGACGTGGACCTCCCCTTCAAAAACAACAGTATGTGCATCATCTGTTTTAGCCATAAGGCATTAGCATCTTTCTCAAGTATCTTCTTTATGGCTTCTAGTAAAACAAAGCAGTTTTAGTGTTTAATTTTTTCTGTCTTTTAGTTGGTTCAGGTAATGAAACAGACAGTGATGGTTCAGTGCCTGAGCTTGAGGAACCCAGTGGGACATTGCAGAGACCCTCAAATCCACAGGTGAACTGTAGATTGATGACCTACCATCTTAAACTGTACAGATGTAACCAACACCATAATATTAACCATAATATGTGATGTAATTAAAATAATTGTACTGGAATTTGCTTGAGTAAAGCAAGATGCATTGCATACTTTATCTACTTGTTCTCAACCGAAGCAGTAGCTCTACTCTTCACCTCTATGGTAAAAGTCAAACAAACCAATTTTTTTTAAAGTTCCAATATAAAAAAATAAACATTACTTTTTTGTTTTCTTGATTTCAAAACTTATAAAATAACTCTTAATTTCAGCATTTATGCTCACCAGTTCCACTAACTCATTTGAAGTAAAATTATGCAGCATTTTATTCAGAGTTTCTATCTGGTTAAGTTTACTGTATGAACAATGTTAGGACCTACCATGCTCTCTTTATACTTCATATTTTCATCTGTTCTCTTATAGCTGTCACACTCTCCAGCCGATGAGTCTGTGAGCAGAGCTAAGCAGAGTCGAAGTGAGAAAAAAGCACGGAAGGTGGGACTGCACATCTACAAGCACATTTCATGCAACTTTAAGACTCACTGTATAATGCACAAAATGTGACATACGCTCTTTTTCTCCATGTGGTTGTTGATCATAAGGCGATGTCAAAGCTTGGGCTGAAACAGATTCACGGAGTGACACGCATCACCATTCGGAAGTCCAAGAACATTCTCTTTGTTATTACACGTCCAGATGTGTTCAAAAGCCCTGCCTCAGATATTTACATAGTCTTTGGAGAGGCCAAGGTTGGTCTTTTCCAATAAATAAATAAAAACAATGCAATAAAAAGCTGAAATTCCAACAGATTTCCTTGCAAAATTGTTAAAATATTTACATCTTGATCTGTGTTCATTAATCTGGGCTTCCGGTCTGTCTCTTCCTCTCTTTGTAAGATCGAGGACCTCTCACAGCAGGTACACAAGGCAGCGGCAGAGAAATTTAAGGTTCCTCTTGACCCCTCACCTCTGCCATCAGACATCACTCCAAGCCTGACCATAAAAGAAGAGAGTGAGGAAGAAGAGGAGGTATGAATTCTTCATTTCCTCCTTGAAATGAAAATATCAGCCAAAAATGGACATTTTGTCATTATTTACTCACCTTCATTCATTTCAAAACTTTGAGTTTCTCTCCTCTATGGATGAAATAATACCAGAAATAAATAAGGACAGAATTTCTTTTTGGGGGGTCAACCTATATGCTTAAATGAATTCAGGTGAACATCATTCTCTTTCTGTTTGTAAGCTGGATGAAGGTGGGCTGGAGCAGAGAGATATCGAGCTGGTGATGGCACAGGCCAATGTATCTCGAGCTAAAGCAGTCCGTGCACTGCGCCACAACAAGAATGACATTGTCAATGCCATTATGGTGAGAGATTGTTTTTGTATTAAACATTCAGCATTTGTACATCTAGTGTCATAAATACTTTTACACTTGATTACTTCCAGTTCAAAATCTCATAAAACTGCACTATAAGAGAGCCTCTTACATGTATTCAGCTTCTTTTGGATCTCCCATGAACTATTATTGTTCCTAAATGAACCTATTTTTAACTTTTTTAACTTTTATTAAATCAGTGATACTGTTTACACGTTTTAAATGCAGCAATAGTTCACAAACACACCCTTTGATTGTTACTGATATTTCACCTTTTCTGTCTGTTCTTAGGAGCTGACCATGTAAGAAAGGAAAATACATCTTCCTCGCCCCTTGCGTGTTTTCTTTCCCAAGTAATGCTGCTATACTGCACCCTCCTGCTGAAATAAATCTGTTACAACCAGAGCTGTTCGTTTCCCAACATTATCTACAAATCACATAAATGCACCTTATAGACAAATGTATAGTCATACATTTTGAACATACACACTTTTAATATTGCCTTAATGGTGCAGATGTAGAAATAAAAGCTTATGTCCTCAAAACTGATGTTTTAATCTGACCTGAATATTTTCTTTTAGAACTTTCCCCTGGGCCTGGGGTATATGCATTGATCTTGACTTGCAGAAATTGTGCATATGGCACTAAATTGATTATAGGAGTGTATTAGCTCCCCAAAATTGTAATTATTTGAGCAAATTGTGTAAACGTGCACTGACATCTGATAGACTATTTGAACACTTTCGATTTTAATTCATATTAATATACAAACACATAAGAATACTCAAACAAATACTGAAGAGTGACCATAAAGGGATGAATGTTGCCAAAACTGATTAGCTATGCGTTCACTTGATTCATAAAAATAATTTCTAATACGGTTATCCTGACATCCACATTACTAAGTATGTGGCCCACAATGAGCTTACCACTATGAAAGTATAGTTTTGAATTAACTGTATAACTAGCATTAGCTAAAACACTTTAGGGTTTAACATAACCCTCTTCGTATTCAAGTTAATAAAAGCCTAAAAATGAAAAGTTATGCTCTTTATTCAAGTAAGACCTGTTATCTAAGGCAACCAAAGTCTGCGCTGTGCAGTCGCTGTTTGATCCTCCAGGTGAAAGTCTCTCCAATTTCAGCTGTCCCCTGTCCTCTTTCTTTCCCCCTCCCTACCTTTGTGTTCTCATTATGTCCAGCTACATTTGGATCAGCTTTTAGGGGGCAGGACATTAGCCTGGAAGTGGCCCTGATTGGTTATGTTGCCGGCAGGGAAATAACGTGCCACTACGAAGGTAGAACCATCTGAGGCCACAGCTTTACCCACACCGAGTTTCTTGGAGCTTTTCCACACTACTGCAGTGAAGTGACCTAGAACAAAAAGATGATTCTTACATCAATTGGTGTGTTTTGTAGAAAGGATCAGGATGTCTGAGTGGTTGTCACAAAGTGTTTATGCATGTTTGACTCACATAAACCATGTGGTGGTTATGTTAGTGTTCAGTTAAAATATTTATACCTTGAGAGACAGAGTGGATACATTTGAGTGGAATGAGGGATTCTAGTACGTGTTATTCATTTGGCAGATGCTTATTCGAAGCTAATTATTGGTGATTTCATCACTTTGTTTTCCCTGAGAATCAAACCAACAGTTTTGGATTTGACAGCACCAAACTCAACCAACTGAGCTACAGGATCACCCGTTCCTACATTCCAAACCACATATTTACAGATTTAGAGTCAGCACCTGGGTTGCCAGGTCTGCGCAACAAAACCCACCCATTTGCTAATAAAAACTTGCCCAATCACATTCCAGGATAGGAGGTTGTGTCCCTCAGTAAAAATATCTTTTTGAGTGGGGGTCGCTTGAACCAACGAACTATAAAAATTACCTGTGGAAAAGTATCCCTATTCTGCAGGACAACAGCAGACTTCGCAACACTGGTCAACACAGATGTTATCCATTATCTATACAGTCACTTCAGTGCCCAGTTGTTCAAAAAGTGGATCAGAATTTTCTGGATTTGTAATCCCATGTTTTGCTATCCAGGATCAGGTAATCCATATTATTTTGTGCTGTTTTTTCAAAGCAAAATTGAAGTGGATCAGCCTGGATTACTGGTGACATGGTCATGGAAAGTTTCATGTAACATTCTCCCGAGAAACTTTTGCTTGCAAAGAACTTTTGACTGGTTTATCTCTTAAGTTATCATTTTTTTACTGTACTGAAAGGCTATAGGAAACCAAATGTCTACTTTCAATTTATTATTTTAACAAGTAAACTAATCAAGATAAAAAAAAATGTGTGTGTATTACAATGTATTTTTAAACCAGTTTTAAAATTAATACATTTTTGTCTGTGAAATCCGATCAGATTACTTTTGAACAACTGGGCCCAGGGAATTTTGCATCAACTGCAATATTTGAATATGTTTTGCCCTCTTGAGGTGGTGAGTTACTTATTTCCTGCTGGTTGAAGCTGATGACAGGCAAGGTGAGTTAACATCTGCAAGCAAGTCATCACAGTATTAAGAGATTTTTCCTATCTGAATTTTATGGGGAATTTCCTGTGCCTGAGAGGGATTTGTAAAGCTTCATTCCTAAAGAATGAGTCACATATGAGGACTTAAAATAAATTAATAAAAGAATGTGGTATTACACTGAATGGGCCAAACTCATCTACTGTATGTGTTTGTATTGTATTTGGTTGCACTAAACCAACAATCCTGTAAATGGAAATCAACATTCATGCAAAGTTTAGTTTAATCCTAAATTACTTTGGACACTACAACAAATATGAGCAGCAGGATATGATGTCATGCCCTAGTAGTTCTTCTGTTTTAAATAAATGAATAATACATTTGAAATGTTCAAGTCTTTATGAACTGGAAGTTGTAACCAACTTCAGTATTGTGACCTATTTCAGAGTGGAAATGTAATATTGAATCAGAACAAATTGAGGGCAGGGCCTGATTTTAGTTCACCTCTTCACCTTCTCTACCGTTTAAGGATGTTCGGCCCAAGCCTTCAAACTCACGTCATCAGATAAGGAACAACATTCCTGATGGGAAGCTAATATTCAAATTTAAGACTATGCAATCCACTCCACTTTCCTGCAACACTGCAAACCATTTAGATTTCAATTTTGTATTTCAGTGTACTGAGCCAAGAGGTTAATAAATGTCATTTATATTCTTTCCCAACTAAAAAGAACATCTTAAACCAACCGTTTAATCCAACAGTTTTTTTGTCTTAGTTTTTGCAGTTTCTGGTTATTTTAGAGAGGTTTTTGGCAGTTTTCAGCTACTCAGGATGTATGGAATGGGAGTGAATAAAGTGCAAAGTTCTATGACTGCACAGAAAGTCATTGAGTTGTTGGTTTAAGTGTGTTTGATGAAAATCAGAACTAAACTTTGCAGGTAGATTGATCTCCAAGCGCAGAAGTGCTGTAAATACTCTTACCAGTTGCAGAAGAGAATCCTGGCTGGTTGAAGTTGTACTGGTTCACTTCATTATACCAGCGATCAGACACATCTTTACCTGTCGGCATATGCACACATTCATAGATTCATTTACAATGAATTTCAAGTCAAATTTATAAAACATGCCTTATTCTGTATAATGTTCTTGAACATTTTTTCAATGTGGTTGTTGAATTATAATACTAAACTGGTGATTCCAAGAGGCTAAACTTCATATGACCCACTATACGTTTAATGACACTTTACAAATCACCCCAGACTAGCCAGACATTCCATCCCACTTAGTAATCAACTTTAGACTGAACAGGGAGGTAGTCAATTCATAATGAGTCCCAGCTGTTGAGAAAACTAGAGCACTATCTGTCTGTGCTATTATATCTATGAAAATATGTGTCAGATGGACACTTTTAAGGCAGAAGACAAGGATTTGTACCTGTTTGATCATAAGATGCCCATGCTAAATTTTCTCCACAGTTTCCTCTGCTAGACTCAGCACTATGCTTCAGAATCCTGGTGCTAGCAAGGCTCTCAGCATATCTGCAAGAAATGCATTCAGTTGAATTGAAGGGCATTAAACTGTAGTGAAGATAAAAGCAATGTCAAAGAAATGGGTGGATTTAAAAGACAAGAAATAAGTAGCAAAGACCAGAGCAAGCATATGGGAGAAAAGGCCTCACCTTGCTGCATCACGGCTCAGTTTACTGCTGAGTTTTAAAGGTGGGGCTTGATGCTTCCTCCTGTAATCATTATGAGTCTTCAGCACCTCCTCACAAAAAATCCTGGAGGCTGCAAAATGAAATGAAAATGGAGAGCATCTCAACTATTTATTCTTTGCTAAAACTCAACAGATACAGGCTAAATTATTTATTACTCAAAGCTTGTTCTAACTTTACTATAGAAACAGAGATGCACAAACTATCTCCCATTAAGTAAGTGCACTGTCGCCTTTGGCTTTTGTTATCTGCCTCTACTGACACCATTATATGAGAACTGAACTGAGCTGGACGATGAGGTCACTGTTTTCTTCAGAGCGGCTATATAAATTAACTAAATTATTAACTTTTTTACAACAAAAATTAACCATCACTGAACTTACTTAAGCTGGACTATGATGCCATTTTCTTTTAGATCTGCTGTACAGCAGAAACAAACTTTTTTGCATTAACGGTATTTTACTGTTATCAATGTAAAGCTGCTTTGAAATAATCTGTATTGTAAAAAGCACTATATAAATAAAGGTGACTTGATTTGAGCCAAAGTTGGCCCATAATGTTCTTTGATTTGGCTCGCCAAGACATATCGATAGAGAGGAGGATCTTTATTTTTTAACAAAGTTCTGTTTTAACAAAAGATAATTTTATGTTTTATTTTTCCATTGAAATGTATTTCAATGATGTACATTTTAATATAACATTGGATATAATGAAAAAAAATAAATAATGTAGCCTGTTAATGTTCGTATCCTCTATTATTTTACACAAATCGACAAGTTATATCCACACGTCTTCAGTCTTTCGGAGTTGCAAAAATAAAGTCTGATTATGTGTACGATTTTAGTGTTCTAAAAGGAATATTTCACTTTAAGAAGGGTTTCATTTTTGTCAATTTTTTATTTCAAAATGTATTGCTTTACTGCTAACAATTTAATAAGTTGAAATATTTTAAATAACTTTAATTGTTTTAAACAAACTAAAAAAAGTATAGAATATATTTTAGAACTTTTGTCAAATAAATGCAGTTTTAATAAAGTGACTGAACATTTGGATAATGCTTTAAATGATGGCAAAAACTACGTTCTATTCGCAACAACTTTTAGTCTGGACAAAAGTTGCCAGACAATTGTGCTTGCCACTATTGCAAAGGCATAAATCCAACTACATGATGCAATTGCTTAAACAAAGCAAGGATTGAGTAGCTAACAATCCCCCCCACACACACTCAGCGTGATAAACCTGGCATATACTCAACCTGTGCTGACAAAACATCATTCAAGAGCAGAGGATGGCAGTGACAGAGAATGAAGAAACTATGTATTTGACAACATCACAGATGCTAAAGCGAGACATGAATTTAGAAAGGAATTGTGTATTTACCTGATTTCCCCATGGCAAGAAGACTCCCCAAAGCGAAGCTCCTGCTTGTTGAGTTCCCTCACTGTCACAGTTCCTGCCAGCTGTTACAATACTTCACTCTTTTCCCCCCACTCGTTTCTTTCTCTGCCTCTCTCTCTCCTGTGTGTTTTTTTCCAGTTTAACCCTGTAGATGAATCTAATTCTTCATGCTATGGAAGCCCTGAAACAGCACATAAACAGGTTACAAACAAGCTTAAGTTCACTTCTTTATATCATTCTCTGTGAATGTATCTTCATTTCTTTCTCTTTCCTCTTCACCACACCTCCTCCACTTTCTATCTCTCACACTGTGTGCAGGGCAAAGGAGATTCTCCACTCAGGACTGTGGTGATGACATCATCTGTATGAGCCAAGTGGCCTTATATGGTGTTGCCATTGCTGCTTTCAGCTGGAAGCTTTGAGCTGAAACCAAGCCCAAGAGCAAACTAAACCCTGTTTTATACAGTTTATGGTCAAACCACATACAAACCAAGAGCAAGCACGTTCTGCACATGATGTTAAAATGTTAAAAAACAATCCTTAGATGAAAGAGTAATAGATTATTATCTGAAATTAAAAAAAATGTAAGTTCAGTTCCTATTTTTTAACTGGTGAAAAGTGTGATAGAGGACAATTGTCCAATTTCACTGACAAGTCTTAAGATACAGTAGCCCAGACTAAACTGTAAGTTTGAGGTGTTTTCAATGATAGCAACTTGCACTGACTTATCTTAAAATCTGTCAGTGCCATTGTTTTGTCTCAAGATGCACATCAATAAAGTTTTTTTTTCTAAGGAATGTTTATAAAAGCTACTTAAATGTCCTAATTAAACTAAAATTAAACAACAAATTTGACAAATATCAAACTAAACTCCTGCTTAGTCTGTGAAGCCCAGTCTGTGAAACCAGGCCAAAGTCTGTTCATCCAATAATAAATCATATATCTGGTCTGTTTTTATTGGTTATGAGTGTCATTATCTATTTAGAGTGTGCCCCTGACCTTGATGCAGTCAGCCATTGCATTTCTTTTATTATTATTCACTATTTAAAGAAACATGAAAGTGCCAAAGGGTTACTAGCAAGTGAACTACTGATATTTATTTGATTAGCAATAGAACAATTTGACATCAAGTCACATCACTGATCAATGATCTGTAAGATCAGATTCAAATTGGATTAAACTGAAGAGATTTTAGTGCAATAAGTGCAAGTGCATGTAATGAAAAACTTTTGATTTAAGTGAAATATGATATTTTTTAAACATGATGAAACATTAAAGGAAAAAAATATTTAACAATTAGAGTAAAAAAAAAAACAAAAAAAACAGGTTTTGGTTTAAAGAAATTTTTAAATTGCTGATTGGATGAACAGTGCTGGGTAGATCACTTGTAGTAGTCCGTGACAGATTCCAGCAACATAATCTATTGCATTACACATTTTAGGCTGTATACCACTTTTTGTTTACTTTTGACCTAACTCATTTATCACAATGACTTGAATAGGATTATCTTGTACCATATTGATATAAAAATACAAAGAGAAAGAAATGATCTTTATCTTTCCCTTCCTGTTCATCTAGTGATCAAATGCTTTGTGCCCTGTCAATTTTCCCTGTAATTATAGCCACCTGTCTAGTGTCTGGTTTGTGTGTGCAATTTCACAAAACTAGAAGATTTTCTGAATATATAAATGATTTGCTTTTTTAGAAAAGACATTTTTAAACTTGAAAATGAATCAATAAATTATTAATTAATGCCATTGTATGAATACTGTGAACTTATGTAATCAATCAAAAATAACTGTAGTCTGTATTGAGTATTTTAAAACATAATACAATCTAATTACAAGTAGGCCTACTAATTTTTTAGAATATGATTACGTAATCCAGATTACATCATCATGGTCATTAGGTAGCCTACTACCCAGAGTTGAGGGTGAAACGATAAAGCCAGATTTCAGTCACACTCACAGCCCTCTGGTGGTCAGAAATAAAAATACATTTTTAACTCTACACAATAGCTTATAGAAGCTCTAAATCCAATGTGAACATACAATACAGAAAAGTCCACCACCATCTCCGGCTGTCTGAAGCCTGAATTGAGAAAAATACCATTAAGACCTTGTTCTCCAGTGACATAGCCTATGTCGAGACACTTTCTGAACATGGAACTCCACAGATTCAGGATAGGCCTAAGCAGAATGTCGTTTTTATACAGATACTCGTTCTGTGTAATATGCTTTTCTTTTAGGTCTGACAGACTCAAATGCTGTCCTTCAAAATGTGTCCCAAAACATTCTCGTGCATTTTTGACGCATGCATCTTATTTCGGAAAACAAGGAAAAGACGAGGATCAACTTATCATGTGTTAGCCAAGGTCACACGGTATTAAAAAACATCCCGAAAATATACTTTAGTTAAAGAAATAAATAGAGTTCAGATAATGTAGTAGGCCTGTGGAGAACACGATGTAATTTCGATTCCTGCCTTGTCCTGGTTTCGCCGTGGAAGCAAAAGTTGCTACTTTGCTAACTTATAACCAGCTTCTAACACTTAAATTATGATTATTCTTATTACAATTATCTTAAACGTCACAAATACAGATATCAAAAATTGGGGAAAAATCTGTTTAAATAGACACGATGCTTCTTGAAATAAAAATAAATAAACATTATTATTCATGTTGAGTTCTTTTCAAATCGGGTTAGTAACTAAAGACTCGAAATCATCTAATAAATGCATTGCCTCTCCTTGATGATTTATGTAGGCCTATCTCAAAACAGGTAAAAGTGAAATATTTATGGGCTGAACACTTGCTCCAAAAAGACCTAGGAAAGAAGAAGAAGGAAACCAGAGATGTTGCAGCACGATCTTATCTGGCAGAGTGGAAGAATGATGAAAACCAGATCAGACAGATGGAACAGTTGAATAAACGATTGTTGCATATTGTAAAAAAGTTTAAGATGGAAAGTCAACTTAAATGTCCTAATTGTGAAATGTCAAATATGCAGAAGAAGCCTATTGGAAACATAATGCAGGTTTGCTCTGCTAACTCAAATGTTACTTTTTCCTTTGTTCTTTTTGCATAGGTGCCAAGGGGCTAAGCAGATGTTGCAGCTGCATCTGCTTCTGTGACCTTTAAGCATAGAGAGAATAGCGCTTCTTAGAGGTCATTGAGAGGCCAGGGGCAGGATGTGGTTATAACACATGTAGGTGAAATAACGGGGAAAAGTTTAGTGAGCTTTTGTGTGTAGATCTTAGGAGATTAATGGTCTTTTGGATCTTTTACTGTCTACTGTGTGATCCAGTATTGGCTGGTGCCTGGATACGATTACCCCACCAGTGTGAGTTGAACGACCGTGTGAGTGATCAACTGCTAAAAGCAAGACCTTGCGCTCGTAGGACAGTGGCTGGCAATATTTTGTGGTTTCTGAGGATTGTTAAAAAAAGTCGCTAAATTTGTCGCTATCGTTTTTTGAAAAATCGCTTTTAAAAAAAAGTCGCTAAAGGGGTCTGAAAAGTCAAAGGCACTAAGTGGCAACACAGAAAAGTTCTCAAACTTTACAAGTAGCCTACCACCTCAGAAATATATTTGGCTCTCCAAGTAGCTAGCCTACCACCAATGACCCTGAATTTTTCATGGAGCCAGTGGACGCTAAAACTGGAGAAAAGTCTTGAAGAAAAAAAAATCTACTGTTTCAGAATTAAGAGATAATGTTTCATGGAAAAAAATTTTGCTCTGTTTTTCTGAATTAACGAGTTAATTATCTCAGAATTACAAGATAATTTTTCATGGGAATTTTTTTTTGCTCTATTTTTCTGAATTAACGAGTTATCTCAACATTACGAGATCATTTTTCATGGAAAAAGTTTTTTCTCTGTTTTTCTGAATTTCTGAGTTTTTGAGATAATCAAGTCATTAATTCAGAAAAACAGCAAAATTCAGATTTCCATTATCTGCTTATTGAAAAGTTAAGATGAGTCAAAAATCACTCCAATATTCCCCAAATGAATTTTTTTTTTTGAGATTGTGGCCAAAAATTAAAGTTTGCAGCAGTTAAAATATATCAGTCCTTTAAAAAATGCCACAAAAATATTTGTTAGTTAAAACCTTTTAATTGCAGAGCAATGTACAATGAGACATTAATGGAACATACATAGAGAACAGGGTTCACAAACTTTTCTTACAATTGTGCACTTTAAGAATTTTAATTAAACTAACATGAGTGACATTACCGTTTACTGCAGTGAGTTTCGCTTTAAGCACCAGCTTAGACCATACTGGCCTTAAGATTAGCTAATACATGCTCAGCCTCATTTAAACTCAGTGGAGTCTCCGGAGCTCTCAGAAGAAAAGGTCGAGACATTTCACATGCATTCACACTTTTTAACAGCTTGTTCTGATCCACTTTCAACACCCAACCTGGCTCCATGTGGAAAGCTACACACACATGATCCCACACATAGTATTCTTCTCTGTGGGGGCTCACGTGAACACTACAATTCCGCTGGTTTACCTCAAGCTTCAGCTTGTAGGTTTCAGAGGGGGCTTGACAGCGCCACCACAAGGCACCATCATGGTATCCACATACACCATCCTCCTGAAAAGGCAGTCGAGGATAATGCTCATCATAAATTTGTAAGTCAGGAGGGTGCACTAGGATCTTATAGAGAATCTCTCGCCGGTAGACCACAGTCTCAAAAACACGCAGAACTGGAGGTTGGTCATCACAGAATTGGTTCACATAGTGCCAGAGAAGCTGCTTAAATGAAAAGGTGAAGCGGAAATTTCCATAGGAAGATTTTTTCTGGAAGGCATTTGAGGTGGTGAAGTGCTCAAGGACAGGCGACTGGTCACGAAGTTGGGCAGCACTTCGATGAGGGAACAAGGACGAAAGGAAACGCTCTTCAGCTGAGGATATGTCATCAGATGTGACTGATAAATCCCACCAGAGGAAATGGTGCTGACCACTAGCCACCATCTCCGATGGCTGTCTGAAGCCTGAATTCTGAAAAATACCATTAAGACCTTGTACCCCAGTGACATGAGACACTTTCTGGACATGGAACTCCACAGATTCAGGATAAGCAGGAATGTTGTTTTTATACAGATACCCGTTCTGTATACGCTGTTCTTTTAGGTCTGACAGACTCAAATGTTGTCCCTTAAAGTATCTCTCTGTAACATCACGGTTATTTGTGCGCTTCATTTTCTTTCTGAAACAGGGAAACAGATAGTGTAAGTTTAGCAAGGTCACTCAGTGACACTAAGTCAGTGTTTTCCTCTTGCCATTTAGTGATATGACTAGTTTGGCTTTTCCAACAAAAACAAAATATGTAATCCATTATCAAAAACTTAGATTTGGTTTAGGCAGGTCTGTTTTCCTTGTTTAACACATCTGCTTTTAAAGATCATTTATTTTGCCTACTACATTCGATTTAAAACGATGTCAATACATTTGTCATATAGCCTAAGGGATTCTACTACACTATTTCCCTGATTTATATTTCAGGAATGAAAGATTTAAAATTAACTTACGTCTTCGGCCACCAACTTCCTCATGACAAAGTCAAAGAGTTCATATTAAAGTCGTTTAAAAAAGGAAATGCAATTATTAAAAGTTGCGCAACTGTCCGCACCTCTCATTGTCAACAATAAGTGAATTTTCAAATGATACCCTAAATCTACCTTTGAGGAATTTTCATGACTAGCGAACATTTTGAGTATCGATTTGACCGCATTTGTAAGATTAAAACTAACGGCCAAATTGTGATAGCATATAGTGAGAAAACGCTCGTTTTATCAGTTTAAAGCCGTGCATGAATTTCAAATTACAATAAACATAGGCTACATTAAATATTTTTACGCAAAAAAAACAATGATATTACCTGCTACCAGAGGACGGTGTTTTCAGACCGCACTTCTCCACTTCAGCTACGAGAGAAACACTGAAATGGGTGTTTTCCGGTGTTTGCGCGAGAGTCTCCTCCTTTAGAAATAAACACTCTCGCTATTTTTGTGGGTGGGCTATCTTCTATCCCCTTACACTAACTGTGTGTGGGGTGGGTACTTTCACTTGAATAGAAAGTGAAAGACTGAAACATATACAGTAAGATTATTTAATATGAAAAAGTATGAAAATACTTTTTCCAAAACGTCCAAAACGAAGGACATTCGAGTGAAGGACATTCACAGAAAAAAGTGTTGTTGCTTTTTTTAATTTTTTTTTATTAAGCATGTGGAAATGAGTGAGACTGTATTTGAATAATGCAGGTTGCAGGATAACAGAAGCATGCATAATATAAGCTAATCACCATGATGTAATTAAAAGAAGAATGAAAGTACGTAAATCAAAAAGTAAATCGTATACGTACACGTACATATAGCAAATGTTCAAGGTTAGACAAAACTTTATGTCAAATCAAAGTGCAGTGTGTTCTGGCTTCTTTGCAGTAGAAACATCTCAATGTCAACTATAGGCCTGTGTTTTTGTAAGCTGGGTGATCTAAACAGAGAGGAATTTACAGGGAGTAAAGCAAAACTGATAAAGAACCTTTTTTGCCTCTCCTTTCCTATCAAAAAGCAACCATTAATGTACATAAAAAGAGGCCACATTCCATTTCCTTAGCATCAGCGCTTTATTAAAACAGCATGGACAGATATAGTAACATGTAAGAATAGTAAAACAGCAGGTAAAAAATACATATTTCCTCCACCACATCATACTTATTGATGATAACAAAAACCATCTGCTCATATTGGACTTTTAATACTTATGAGCTAACTCCAGGTAATGGATAATTTTTCATATTTACTCTAAGGCCTGATGGGGTCAAACTCACACTTCACAAACTCTTCTGAGCTAAGTTTTGGTTCAGCACCCTCACAGAGTCTGAGGCTCTTACGCAGAATCGCTTTGCTGAAGCTAAAGATTTGGCCATCTGGGACATGGAATGCCACTCCGATGTTATCCCACATGTAATTTATTCTGGCTTTTGTACGTATCCGAATAGCTTGCTTGTTAGGAGACAGATAGAAACGGTGTGTTTTACTCATTGCCTGTGGACGCCATATAATGGTGTCTTTACGGAACTCACACACTGCATTTCGGTGTTTCTGAAGCAGGGGATACTCAAAGAACAGGTCTTGTACATGAGGTGCATGAATCACAATAGAATACATCACTTCCTGCTTATAGACCACAGTCTCAAAAATGCGAATGTTGGGCTCCTGGCCTGCACAGAACTGTTGTTTGTAGCTTTTTAACAACTCATCGATTGACATGCTGAAACGGAAGTTCCCCATGCGAGAGGATGCCAGGAAGGCTGGGGAAGAGGTAAACTTGTGTAGGAAAGGTTTCACTTCATAGTAGAATTTTTGCCTATTCAAGTATTGCTCCTCAGCAATGGTAATATCACGTCTTGAAATGTCTGGGCTCCACCACACCAGATCGCGTGTTGGCGAGTCGCTTTGTGACGGCTTTTTAAACCCTTCAGAATCCCAGATGCCATGGTATCCTTGGAGGCTAGTGTTATGCCGCAGGTATGACACTTTAATCTCCACCTTCTCAGGTTGTGGTGGAATCAAATTATAGAGGTAATCATTCCGTGTCAGGTTATCATTCTGTTTAAGCTCTTCAAGCTTCAGGTGCATCCCCTTAAAGTATACTTCAGTACATCCTCTCTCATTTGTGCGAATCATTCTTTCAAGTTGAGAAATGCTGTTAATAAGATGAAAATCACTGAAATTGGACTGGGATGGCTTGTTGTACTGTATGAATAGAAATGTTACATATTTTATTGTGTTAGCGTTCTCCAATTTATAGATATTTTCAACAAATGTATGAAAAAGACTACCCTTTTATATCAACCAAATTAAAAAAAAGTCAAAACAGAGCAAAACTCAGATCAGAAGATAGTGCTTTTGTCCTATTTTGACAAACGTGTTTGCCCTATGTCTGACAGCCAAGTTAAGTACAACTAATACATTTTGACAATTTAACAAAGTAACATTCAGTGACAATATTGAAATAAATTGATCTCAGCCCAAACTTAACTTAAGCTTTACACAAAAATAAAGAGTAGTGTTGAGTAAAACGGTTGGTACTATCTGGTTTATGTGGAAATCGAAACTGTGGGCATGCCTAAGACTAGAAACATGTCCAAAGAAAGAAAAAAAAATGCTTTTCACTGAAGCATTCTGAGAACATTTTAGCTGCTATCGACTACTTCCATCTGTTCTTTTAGAATTTCTGTTACATTTTAGAACAGCTCAGTCCGTTTTCATTACAAAAGTTTTTTTGAAACCTTTGTTTTTGCTAAACTTTTAACTTTTCTAGTAGCCTAATCATTTTTGAAATCGTGTAATACTTCTACTACATTGCATAAGCATGTACCGCTTTGTATGACAAATCAACATTGTACAATTTTTGTTTTTGTGTTTTGGCATATCGCATAGATTTTGAATATTTTATTGCAATTAATAGACATACCATTCTTAAATTAAGTTCACATTTCTCTTGTGTAATAAAAAAATAGAACTTAAAATTTGTAGTTATTTTAAAAATACAAACAGCTCTTCACTCACCAACTTGCTGTTATCCTGTCACGGTTTTTTTTACATTTACAAGAGAGAGAGAGAGAGAGAGAGAGAGAGAGAGAGAGAGAGAGAGAGAGAGAGAGAGAGAGAGAGAGAGAGAGAGACTAGCAGATGTAACTTCAAAATAAAAGTCATTCGAACGATAAATATGAATTAGTCGATTGTCATACTTAGCAAACATATTTTATTCAAGGCAACTAAAATAATTAATTAAATTTAATTTAACGAAGAGTAATGATGGAGAATTCTACTGCCCAATACATGTGTTTCACAAATAAAAGTGTACAGGTTGGAGAATGAGGGGAGACATGAGAAGAGAAGAGGTGTTAGAAAAACACCTGGAGTTTTTGTATATGTCTATGTATAGAAAAAAGGTCAAAGATCATGTGAAGGCACAGCTGGAGAAGTACCTGAGGAAACATGTATGTAAGCATTTTAAAAAAAAAACACGTGTGCTAATGATTAGCCACAGTTAGAAATGAGTCAGCAATAATACTGCCCACTGTAAGATTCAGATGCCTGGGCTACATCTCACTTTGTTGAACTGCTCAATAAAGTTTAAAGTTATTCTTCTGAGACCTGAAATCTCGACTCTGAAAGATTTTTTTTGAGAGCTGAATCAGACTTTGGTATGGAAGCCCGTTTCCGCCACAGTTGAGTAAAAAAATATAATTCTGTAAGTCATAATAATGAGAAAGTTTCTCATAATTATGACTTAGTTTCTCATTATATTGAGAAAGTTTCTCATAATAATGACTTAACATTTCGTAATAATGAGAAACTTTCTCATAATTATGACTTAGTTTCTCATTATATTGAGAAAGTTTCTCATTATAATGAGATATTAAGTCATAATAATGAGAAAGTTTCTCATAATTATGACTTAGTTTCTCATTATATTGAGAAAGTTTCTCATTATAATGAGATATTAAGTCATAATAATGAGAAAGTTTCTCATAATTATGACTTAACATCTCGTAATAATGACTTAACTTCTCGTAATAATGAGAAACTTTCTCATAATTATGACTTAGTTTCTCATTATATTGAGAAAGTTTTTCATTATAATGAGATATTAAGTCATAATAATGAGAAAGTTTCTCATAATTATGACTTAACATCTCGTAATAATGACTTAACTTCTCGTAATAATGAGAAACTTTCTCATAATTATGACTTAATATCTCGTAATAATGAGAAAGTTTCTCATAATTATGACTTAACATCTCGTAATAATGAGAAACTTTCTCATAATTATGACTTAACATCTCGTAATAATGAGAAACTTTCTCATAATTATGACTTAACATCTCGTAATAATGACTTAACTTCTCGTAATAATGAGAAAAGTTTTAAATAAATAAATAAATAAAGTTTCTCATTATTACGAGAAGTTATGTCATTATTACGAGATGTTAAGTCATAATTATGAGAAAGTTTCTCATTATTACGAGAAGTTAAGTCATTATTACGAGATGTTAAGTCATAATTATGAGAAACTTTCTCATTATTATGATTTAATATCTCATTATAATGAGAAACTTTCTCAATATAATGAGAAACTAAGTCATAATTATGAGAAACTTTCTCATTATTATTACTTAATATCTCATTATAATGAGAAACTTTCTCAATATAATGAGAAACTAAGTCATAATTATGAGAAAGTTTCTCATTATTACGAGATGTTAAGTCATTATTATGAGAAACTTTCTCAATATAATGAGAAACTAAGTCATAATTATGAGAAAGTATCTCATTATTACGAGATGTTAAGTCATTATTATGAGAAACTTTCTCAATATAATGACAAACTAAGTCATAATTATGAGAAAGTTTCTCATTATTATGACTTACAGAATTATATTTTTTTACTCAACTGTGGCGGAAACGGGCTTCCATACTTTGGAGACTTGAACAAAAGATCGAGAATTTGCCACGACAGTAATTGCCTCGATCACTTCTATTTGTATATTCATTTTTATTGATTTGTAGGCACGTTTCTCACTTCTTCTCCCTATACCAATGTTTAGAGGTTGCATAAATCAAAGCTAGTCAACGATTTCCGTACAAACGTTTCCTCTGACACAATACTCAAGCAGTAGGACGTCTTTAAAAGTGCCTTTTCATGTGACACTTCAGACTGGTTGAGATGCTGAAAATTCAGCTATGCCATCAAAGGAATATATTTCATTTTAAAATATATTGAAATAGAAAACAGTTATTTTAAATGATAGTGTTTCACAATGTTCATGTTTTTGCTGATTAAATAAATTTAGCCTTGGTGAGCTAAATTTATTTCTAAAAGGGGGTTTCACAGTGATGTCTAGACACATTTTGGGTTCCCTAAAGAACATTTTAGTTATCAGTTCTTAAAAGAACAGTTCTCATTTTTTTCTTAGTGAAAAGAATATTTTAATAATATAATTTACCCTTTTTCAACTATACAGAACATTTTGACATTAAAGGTTCTTCACGGGACCATAGATGCCAATAAATCACTTTATTTTTAAGAGTGTATGAATTTTCTTCATCACCATGGCTGGGGGATAATAAAAAGAAATGAATATTTCATGGCAAATCGATTTAAATTTAAAGTCAGCTTGACATCAACATCGACCCTATTGTTACTAATAAACATCTATTTTGACTGTGCAATCTTTTCTGAGTGTGTGTGGCCTGAATGATAAATGAAAGGTATATTTAAGCAATAAAAATAAAGAATTTGCTAACATTGACTCAGAAAAGAAGCAAAAAAGATACAAAAGGACTCACAAGAGTAAAATAGTGATGTGGATCTTAAAGATTATAAATATTTTCAGTTATCTTTGATCAGATTATTGTGACTTCCTCAGATACAATCAGCTCAATCTGCATGCGTCTGTAAAGGTGTGAACCAAATGGTCCATTCAATTAGAATAACAGTGACTGTTTCGCAGCTATTTTGAACGTCTTTTTCCTCTATTGTGAAGTATCTGAGATAAATGGCTTCAAGAACAAGTCACAATTCAGGGTGGGACTTTTTGTCCATAGAGAATTGATTAAATTGTTGTAAGCTGTGATCTCCTGCGAGTGACTTGTACATGCATTTTAAATGTGTCTGCTGTCTCCCCTATTATTTTATCTCACTCTACATCACTTTCACGGGAGTACTTGGTGCAGCACACAAATACGATTTATAAATTAAAGCCATGAAGCGAATGGAAATGATAAGAATGATAATGCTGATTTTGAACATAATCTGTATGGTTTGTGTCAGTTGGTATGTTGCACTTAAACACACAAAATACACTGGCGTTGCCAGTCTTTGGTTCACATTCAACCACATGAGCATCTACACTACAAAAGCAATCCGGTTAAATGAGTTTTCGACTACCTCTGAAAGTGGTCAAAATTGGAGAAGCTCAGAAAATTTAAGACCCATTTACACCTGTATTTAGCATCGTCCACCAGCAACAAAAAGTACAAGAAGTCTTCTAAAATGCATGAGGGATAAATATAAAGATAGCTAATTGATAACCATATTTGAGCTCACACCAGTGTCAGTGTCTTGACCTACCAAACAAAACAAACACAATACTGGCTGCAACTAAGCAAAGAAACTATACAAGTGAATTACTTTTAGTGACCATTTGGCACACTAGACCTACCATATAATATAGTACTGGATAAATAGTCTGATGTAAATAACACAAACTCATTCAAAAGATCGACACACCCATTACAGATACAGATAGGAAATAAACAGGTGAGGTTCAGTGGTTGGAACTCTGGTCTTAGGGTCACAAATTCGAGCCTCGTTACGGCCAGAGCAATCAAGAACCCTTTGAGCCCGTATCAAAATAAGTTTTCAGACATAAAATGGCTGTCAATCTAATTAATAAAACAAAAAACGTTCAACACTGGAAAGACTCCAAGGTGAAGAACTTCAGACTATATGTGAGTGCAAACAAACTTAATTACTGCAAGCTGCATAATTTCTTATCTGAAATTTCAATAACTTTACATTACTCAAGCTCAAAGGGAATTAATAATTGTATTGATATCATTGTTTTTTGGAATGATTTGATATGTTAAGTCAGTCTCTGTGCTTTTCAGAGTGGTTTCAGGCCTGTGTTCCAGGATAAGGTTAAAAGATGGTCACAAAAGGGAGTCTGTTTAAGCTCTCTGTTTTGAGAGGGAATCATCCAACTTCAGACCCATTTATCTTGGGTCACCTAAAGGTGACAATGTTAGAGTGGGCTTTTTCTCAGTTGATGCAATTATCCTTAAAGGAGGAATCCAGAGTTAGGTCAGACATGCTGGTGCCACAATGACAGATCTATTATTTTATGGTCCCAGCGAGGGTCTTAAATTTGGGCCTCTTGTAACCTTCGGGTCATTGTGCTGTTTCGGTACAGTTCAGATCACGTCATCACTGCCATGTCATTGTAAATATGTGTGATTGGACAAAAATAGTTTGTGACAAATGAGTCATCTGTTTGTCATTCCTCCTAAACAATCAAAGCTACAGGGTAAATGTTGGACACACCTTTTGAAGTGCTAAGCAAGGTGTTCTTGTGTACTTTTCAAATTGTAATGAGGACAATATCAGAACAGGTTTGGCTCCATAGCTCAGTGGTTAGAGCACTGGTCTTGTAAACCAGGGGTCGCGAGTTCGATCCTCGCTGGGGCCTGTGAATCAATTTTGCATAAGTATCAAAAATAATTTCCAGACATACATAAATTTCAAGAGAACCATGTATTCAGAACTAAGAAGAGGGACACAAGTCATCAGTATGTGTCTGCCTTGTGTGCTCTGAAGAACTTCAGACTGTGTGCTGAGCAACAAAAACTTGAAGCAATCTGTTGTGTCTCAGATTTACTCAGGAAGGCCACCATATGTAAAACCAAGTAACGATTTAATTGATCAAAAACACTTAAATATAAAACATTGATACATCAAACCCTCAAATGTCCTGTACAAAAAAAATCTTGCACAAATAATAATTTTATGCAAAAAAATACAAAAGTCTGTAGAAGAAACCTGAAGGCTGCCATGGCATAAAACACAAATCACCATCACAATAACAGAAAGCAGATAGAAAAAGCAGAGGAACTAGATAAGAAACCTTTTGTCAACCAGAGTTTTGTTGGCTAGGTTCCTGCGACCCATTCCATTTCGGATTAATCTGAAGACCTAACGGAGAGCATATCAAAGCTACATTTTAATCATCACCTCAAAACAATCAAATGAAACCAACCAGCCTATTAATATATCCACATATACTAACCAGTTGCTGGACGTATGTTAACACAGCTGCGAGAATGAAGTTCTGACTGCCCAGATCCACCACACAGAAGAAGAGAGTGTCAAAAATCAACAGCACAGCCTCATTACCATAAAAGAGGACATCAGCGAATGAGTGAGAGTCATCTGAAGGAAGATAAACACAAAGATATTCACTCAGAACACTAATGACTGTGAAGGGAGTGGATTCTTTATTAATCAATATTTTTTCCTTTTACATATTAAATTATTAAACTGACTTTTTTAAGTGAAGGGTTGGGGTCAGAATCCCTTGCCTCTTCAATTCAAGTATATGTATATCCTTTTTTTGATTACATTATTCTTATAATAAGCAGTAATCAAGTTATAATCATTCCTATATTCAATAAGTGTGTTGCATATAGTTTTTAGGTATACTCCTGTGTATGCATATCTTTCATGAATGATGTCTGTGACTAATCTGTTTTGGCCCTGAGCTAGACATTAAATACAGGCTCTTTGTATGGATTTAATAAACTAATGAATGTGATGAGCCTAAAGATGACCCTCATCATATGATCACGTTTTTCTGCTGACCCCATTAAGGGACAGAGGTCAACTTCTGTATGGCTCTATGATTTGTTTCACAAATTTGTACTTCTTTAATACATATATCTCTCGAGAAATAAAGTAATTGATATTTCTTCTCTTTCTGAGGATGGAAGGTTTTATCAGTATGTTGTGTGTCATCTGATATGATAATAAAGAACTCAGGCCTGTACAATCTTACTAGGTCTGTATCCCAATGTGCTTTGGTGTATGTTGAATGTTCTGTGCAGATCTCATGACATGGGCAGCAGGTCTCATGACACTCTTCGATGGCACCCCCGAGGTCATTACTGGATCTTTTGTGACTTGGATGACAGCTATCATGAGTGATGTCAACATACCCTTCTATCTATGCATAATTGTTTAGATTTTATGTTCTCTTAGCCAATCAGAAGTGAATGTTTATGTAATGTAAGCCCTTGAAAACAGTATAACTGGTGTACGATTTGTGTGTAAAGTAGCGTTAGCTTGAGACCTCCTCGTGAGACTTTGACACTGGCTCTACCAATTGAACTGCAAACTATTCTTCAGTAAATTTTGCTCTTTGATTGAACTTCACGACTCCTGGTCTCATTTCATCATCTCTGATCCTGGGCCTGCCTGTATGTAGTTATAGAATTATAAGTCTGTTTCATGGAACATGCTCTCTCCATGTTTTTGAAAGAGGCACCCAACATGTGTTAAAACATATTTCTACTATTTTAGCTGACCAAGACAGCCAAGGTCACTGGAGTTAATTCACCTGTCATATACATGCCCACTTCTTAGTTAAAGCATTAAATTAAACTTTCCGACACTCAAATACTAGAGAATAGTAATGGAATATTGTCTGAATGAACCTCTCACTGTGAGAAAGAACATGTTATCTGAATGTTCTGGGAAAGTTCCCTGTTTAGATAAGAGCTCAACTAACTCCGACCTTGAAGAAGCTGTGTATCTGTGTATGTGCGCTAGTATTCTTTGTTACAGACTTTTTTTTTTTGCGCTATGTTGGGGCTTAGACACACATTCTCATGACTTCGAAGGGCCACCCATACCTAACTCAGGGTCCGGGTGTTAGCCGTACAGACTATGGAGATGTGCGACTGCCTTTCACTCCATTTGTTCTTAGCCAATCAGAATCATTCAATTGAAGTAATGATGTAGGTGTAAGGTAGAACTGTGGTGAAAATTGAATGTACGGGGAGCGGTATTTTACCATTATAAAAGATGCTTTTATCCAGTGGCTCTATAAACTCCATACCGATTAATCTCTCAAACAGCAGCTTATCTTTCACAATGTAATCCATCTCACGGTGTGCCTGAGAATACAGCATTCAGAATGAGCCAATCAAAACACCAACAAACCACAATACACTACAGGAAAATGACAAGTATCAATGAAATACAATCCTCACATGATCGATGACGGAGCCCAGGAATCGGTTCATTGTATGGTACGCTTTTGTGCTCTGCTCACATGGATTGGCTGAAGCATCCACCAACCTTGAGGGACCATTTCTCTGTAGTGGTAAAGACATTGTTAGCCACCCTTACTGAGAGAGATTTGTGTGTGAGTATACTTAGTAGCTAAAAATGTACAGCTTAGCGCTAACAATGGCAATGTCTTGGGTTTGATTCCCAGGGAATACAGGAACTGATAGCATGGATACTTTTAATGCAATGTAAAAAGCCCTATTCGGATGGGACTAGTGTTCCAGGGGGACGTTATAGACATTCATTTCTCACAGATGTACTTTGATTTTAATGAGAATGTGAATGTCTGTGATTGTTGATATTATATTATCCTACCACATCTACCCAAGCTACCGTTAACCATCGGCATGCTTTCATTAAGTTCCAATATGGATGTTATCAGAGTAACATACCTTTCTAGATTTCTCTGCTCACCTATGTAGGTTTACCATAAACAGCCACTGCAATAAACTTGTGAAGTTTACTTAAATAGTTTTTTTTTAAATAAATTAAAATTATATTAACAAATAATAAATTAAAAGACATAAACATCATACGTGATGCACACATGCACAGCACATGACCTTCTGTAATGCCCACGTCTAGAAAACACACACTCTCTGAACATGAAGATGTTAGTCCCATCCAAATCAGTGCATACAAGAGTGATAAGAATTCAGTCGTTTAGAAAACTAGTCCTGTCTGAATAGGGCGGAAGTAGCTTTGGATAAAAGCATCTGCCAATTGCATAAATGTAATGTCTTCAAATTAAAAATGATTCATAACTACTAAAATGTAAGTAAATAAAACTGTATAAGTAATCAATATATATATATACATACACAGTATATACAAGTGTATGCAGTTGTGTTTATACCCTGTTGATTGGCTCAATTATTCGGTCATATTGAGTTCGCAGGCGGTTGGTTATTGAAATCTGAAATGTCTGAGTGTCAGAGTTTGGCAAAAGTCCCCTTTGGCCACACAGATTCTCCTAAAACACATACAAATAAAATAAGTCTCCCAAAATACTTGTATTTAAAATATAAGTCTCAAAATCCATCGTACCCCTTCTCTTTTCAGGTTTGTATTCATTTCATCCATGTTGGTGTCAGCATGACCATGAACAGAACGTCCATGGATGTAGTAGCCAAAACATCGATGAGACAGCAGCAGCATTGAGATCTAACAGACACATATACATACATTCAAAGAAAAAAAAAAAAGCAACATTAAACCAAAAAGTTTTACTTTACAACTGCAAAGAAGATAGCTCTGCCTAATACTCACATTGCTGATTGAGCACAAATCTACAAACTGGCGAATCTTGTCTTCAACAAAGCGCTCATGGAATACTGTGAAGAATATCATCTAAAGTAATATGATACAAAAAGTAAATGTGTGAAATAGTCCAGATGACACACACAAAGAGGCAGACTGCTTGTCCTTGAGTATATATGTTTTTTTACCTGCATTAAGCCAATGCAAAGCCACACAGCAGAAGCCACACCGTAGCGCAGTATGAGACTGTATGAAGGTTTGTATGACTCAGGAGCTCGACGCAGGTTGGACGAGGGGTCTCTTAGAGCCAAATTTGAAAAGCCCACCACCTGCAAGCATAATATTCATTATTTGTTAACACAATCCTTAACAAAGTGGCATAATCTGAGTGGCCAGTTTGAGAATAAGATTTTTAGGCAAACTTTAGAGCAGAGATGTTGCGTGCTGTTGGACTTACCTCCAGAAAAAAGAGCACAGCGATGACTTGAAAAGTGGGGTTGATCTTGCGAACAGTCTGAATCTCATTCCACTCATTGGCCACAAAATATGTCCTCCAGATACTGACAGGAGATGCTTGACTTTTTGTTTCACCAGACCCTGAGCGCATTCATATAGAACAGTTATTTTAAAAAATTGACTAAAAGTGTAGAGTATATGGAACGTGTATTTGAAAAACACATTAGAGGAACAATGTAATTACCCTCTGCATGTTTCCTAGATTTACCACAAGGTCTTTCCCAGTCTATGAAGAAAATATCCACCGATATCTGAACGAAGAGCTTATGAAGGAATTGTACGGTCTGTAACAAAAATAAGTGTTGGATTAAGCAGGGAAGAAAGGGAAAGTAGAGAAAAGACAGTATTACTTCAATTATGCAAACTGTAGTGTATAAGTTGATGTACATAATTGTACTCACCTTCAATGCAAAGGCACAACCAACATAAACAACAAAACGCTCCTCTTGAGCTGGTAACGGCAGCAACACGGACACAAATAGCTGGGCCTGGAGATATACAAAAAAGCTCTGTTTGAACATGTATTGAATTCTATTTTGAGGCCTGTTCATACCAAGACAAATATTTTTGCAAAAATTCAGTGCGATAAACATTTTCATTTGAATGTACGGCTGTTCATACCAAAGCAGATATTCGCAAGCCATCAAAGCAACAAGGGTTTCTTACACTAGACTTTTCATTTCTTTGACTTCTATTCATACGTAACGCATGTGAATGCTGGAGATTAAAGAAATTCAAGCTCAGGTCAATTTTGAAAATACAGTCTATTGCTAATATGGATCAGTGATTTTGATGACATCACTCTGCACTTCAGATTCTCATTGCTCTCATTGCTCGCTACCAATTGGTGGTGCTCACGGACAGGGTAATTTGCAAAGCGATAATAATGAGTACACTATAGTAAATACATATTTCTGAATGGCTGTTTAAAAACATGTAAATTCTGTTTGACTTCCTTTTAGATGACAAGCGGTTGTCAGAAACACAAAACTGCACAACGGTCTTGATGTGAACAGGTCTTTAGACCTAAAGAGCTCCATCAAAAAATAATGATTATGTAAACAGAACATACTAGGAAAAAAAACTCATTTGATAGAACAGTGAAAGAAAATCACAGAACAAAACAAAGACACTAATCTGATATTTGAGAAGTGGCTGAGACAACGTTAACAACAGAAAAAGTGACAGACTTGCCTCCAATGTCTGGAAAATATTGAGAGAAACAGAAAAAGAAATAAAAAGGAAAAAAGATTCATGTAAGGCTTAATTCATTTTCATAATAGACTAGACAGCACCACCCACAGACATGAAAAATACAAACCTTAAAGAATATGAGCCAGTAGAGGCCTGTTCCAACAGTGATGATGAAGAAAACATTTGCTAGGTCACCAGCATAGAACACCAGAAACTTCATAATTGTCTGAAATAGAAAGGGACATTATTATGAATACATGTTTATCATTGTGTTTATTATCGTGTCTGAATGGGAGTCTAATCCATACCTGTAGGTCAATAAGAGGAGATGCAATTCTTCTTTTCCAGCTTGCGGTCTTCAATAAAGAGTGGACAACAGCCACCCCTCCCAGCACACCAAGAGCAATCTGAATATGAATCCACATTTAATAAACAAACAGCATTACAACATACACTAGAACATCCTGACCAACATAAAACAGAAGACTGAATTTCAGTGCCTGTTCATACTCACATCAGTTTTGATCCGAGCTTCTTCCTGGTCCATTGTATATTCAAGAGAGAATGATACCTGTAAATACAAAAAACCCCTTGATTTCTAGATAAATTTTTTTATTAAGTTTTTACTGTTTTGTATCTTGTCTGTCAACAGAATAAAATGATCAGTGATTTCTCGCATGATTTCAGACCTGCGTTTAGAAAGCACAATAGCAAAATTAACGTCAAATTTAGTCAATGTATTTACTATAAAATATACTATAAAAAATACATTAATATTCAACAATTTCATTGATCTTACTGTACTGATCCAGTTGAATGAAAACAGGAACTGTTTTTTTCTTGCAGAACTGCTTAATAAATTAAATTAACTTTCAGTTCAATAATTGATGATCTTTACAACGGAACTGAATCAACACTGAACTGACTTCAGCTGAACAACAGTCGAAATGCATCATTTTTTTTCTGTTACCACTGTAAAGCTGCTTGAAACATTCTCTATTGTATAAAGCTCTATTTAAAATGTAAATAATGGTGACTTGACTTACTATTTAGCATATTATCTTATGTTTTATTTTCTACAAATGCCCTAACAGAAAAGTTCAATGGTCCCTAGTTTGAAAACCCCTGGAAAAAGGGATTACATAAAGGTTAAATAGACTTACAGAAACAGTTTGTGTGCTGGGGTCAGTGACGAGTATATCTGAGTAGGCCACGGTCATGAGAGGGGGGTAGACCAGTCCCTTCTGTGTATTCGGCACCAGTTGAAATCTGTTCAGTTCAGTACAATCAAGCTTAGTGAGATCTCAAACTATAAGGCTTTCACACTGTGCTTAAGCCCAGGTTTATAGTCGTTCTAAGCCAGGCTAAAGAAACATTTTAAAAGTGTGGTTAGCACCACTTTGTAACCAGGGCTGTGAAACCCTGGTGCTTATATTCATGTGCTTTGGCCAGTCACGGAAACATGCATTGTATATTATAAACTGTAGTTTCAGTGTTTGATAGAATGAAAAACAGCTATGGAAAACATGTCAGCAAAAGTAAGAAGAGACCTTTTCATTCTTACTTTTACAGTCTGAAAAGTCCAATTACAAAAATGATTGTACAGTCGGCAATGTACAATGCTAAAAATATTGTTTGCTGCGTTTGTTCAATCAGCAACACCACAAATATGCGAAAAATTACTTTAACCCAGGGTTTAGGATTATACTTTGTGAAACATCAGTTTAGATCCAGGGTTAATTGTTGAGACAGAGTAAATTATGAATAATGTTAAATGTAAAGCAAGATAACACAGTGAAAAGCCCTAATGTGCGATTTATGTGTTTGGGAGTGTGTAGTACTTACCCGATCTTAATATTAGAGGCCACACGTATGGCTCTAGGTGAAGAACTCAAAGAGTTTTCCCTTCCACTCAACGTGTCCACAAGCATCAGCCTCCGGGTCAGGTACCAGTTATTCATGTTAGATCCTAAAAGAGAAGGGAAGTGGGCATGGTGATAAAGCGGCAAGGTCTGCCCATATGATAGTGTTTGATCAAACAATGTGTTTGTATGTTGTACCCTGATTAGTGAACTGGCCATTAAACTGCTGGTTGACATTTAGGAGAGGCACTGCAAGAAGACGCTTGTCTTCCTGTGCCTTCTGAATGACCAGGAACACGTCATAGAACACAGGCTCTGGATAACCAATCAAGAGTTCTGACACAGAAAGCACACACTAAGGAAAGAAAAAAACATTAACACACATCCACACATTCAGCTGAAAATAAAAACATGCATAAATACAATGAAGTAGAACAAATTACTAAATACAATATGGCAGGACACTTATGGAGTGCTTCTCAATACTCAAATTGATGCTTCTTCATTTCTTAATGAGAATAAATAGTTTTAATTTGTAGTTTAAACATTTCAGCTTAGACGCAAGAAAAGGAAAAAAAAAAGATGCATAAATAAGAAATGAGAAACATCCATGGATGACACAGAAGGTAATTGAGACTCACACTCTGCTTGTAGGCTGTCCCAAACGTGAAGGCGGACTGTTGACTGGTAAGGGTGTCTGGACAGAGCTATAAAGCACAAATGAAGAAACGCTGGATCTCACAATACTTTTCAATTCCAGTTGTTTTGTTATAATCTTTCACAAAGAGTTATTAAATGGGGGGCAATATTTGCCACCTTAAATTGGTTTCCAGGGGCATTTTTTTACCTATTTAAGGGCATGTTTCTTAACGTGTTAGATGTATCCATCACCTTTTATGTCAAATACTAACATTCACCTTAAATTATATTAGAATAATAATATATTGGGCTGTTGCCTAGCAGTCAGATTAAATCATTACCAACAAAACCCATCTTTGCAGTGCAGAGGTGACACAGGAGCGCAATCAGAAGTGGCATTAATATATTTATACAGCATTTACAATTGCATAAATAATGCTATTAGATTTGAACTTTTTAATTAAAAGGTACTTTAAATATGAAACTAAACCCACCAGTAGGTGGTAACAAGTCACTGTCTTAATAAGTTGATGGAGTCATTCATTCAACCGATTTGTTCAAATGGCAGATTCATTTAGGAAAGAACCAAGAGATGGGTCATTGAATCATTAATTACGCTGACTTTTTATGGCCTTACATTTTAAGGATAAGCAGGAACACTGGTTATGTTGATTTTTTTATCCTGTACTTTGTTTTTAAAACGAAACCATGGAATGTGTGGTGATTCATAACCATCTCTTAAACAAGTGCCAAAGTCATTTTTTTTCTTCATATCTATTATCTGAAGCTGGACAACAATCCCATTGAG
Source organism: Cyprinella venusta (assembly GCA_038021265.1). Taxonomy (NCBI): domain Eukaryota; kingdom Metazoa; phylum Chordata; class Actinopteri; order Cypriniformes; family Leuciscidae; genus Cyprinella; species Cyprinella venusta. Next base: position 21,608,422 of record CM075874.1, on the reverse strand, counting down.
CCTCAAGAACACCAATACAACCAATAAAAAACAATAAATACAACACATCTGTATTGTAAAAAGTAACGCTATAATAATAAAGGTGACTTTTGCATCTTTTTAAACAAGTAATAAAAACAAATAATTTTATTCTTAAAAATGTTTTTTAAACCCGACCCCAGAAAATGGTCTTGCCCGCCTACCTGCAGGTTTCCTCCACCGACGCTCTCCCATCTTATAAACTCCCCACGCACTGAATAAACAGCAGCCCGCAGCTCGATGTTAGTGTTCTGAAAGTGGGGATAGGGTTTTTGAAAATGTAAGTTCATGTTTACAATATGTTTAGATGTCCACAGTGCTTACCTTTTGTGCCCCTTTAAAGCTGAATCCAACAGGAAGTGGTTCATTCTGTAGAACTCGTGATGCCAACCCAAGCTGTTCTCCATAGTATAGCCAAGGCAGGTTTGTCCTCCTACAGTCACAACAACGTCTTTGAAAATCCCAAATACACGCACACTGGGTTCTTCTGCCCATTTGATGTGAATTTAAATACATTACAGACAGAGATCCTTCTTAACAGTATCGTGATGTAAATATGTAACTAATTTAATATCAGATCATTTTCGTTTTCACATCTCATCTCAGTCATAAAGCAGGTGATCTTGAATGAATCACACTGTATTTAAGTAAAACAGATGCAATTCATGTCGCACATGACTTATCTCCTATGGTTGATTACTGATCTTATTAATGGTAATTTTTAGCGAATGCCAAAATAAAGTCAAAGATGGGGCGAGTTCATTTACAGCACCCATGACAAATATGTGTAAGTGTGACATGAATCTAAAGAAGTCGTTTAAGAGGGAATCAGAAATATCAAAATAGCAAGTTAATAAATGTGTACAACTCAGTGGGACACAATTATCTTGTTTTATGTTGTATGCTAACAGTAATGATGTATATATTTGTAAAACAGGGAGATTCTCTGGGATTCTCGGTTCTCTAGGACAACATATCAAATTTAAAATGGTCCGATATAGTAGTGAATAGTAAAGTACAATACAATAACTGTATATGTATTACCAGTAGGAGATGTCCTGGCTGCTGCCCTGAGCAGCTGTTGCTCTGTAGATTGTGTTGTAGAGGCCACAGGCATCATTGTTGATGGTGCTGGAGGAGTGCATGTTCATCACACACATGTTGCCCAGAGACTGACATGCTGTCCTGTTAGAGAACAACTACAGAACAAAGTAAACCAAAATTATATTTGTTCAGAAGTAAGGTATATAAACATTTTAAGAGGAACTAGTATGCTTTTTTACATTTGCCTTTCTTTATTGTGTAATTTTGTTGTTAATTCCCACCTAAGGCAAATGCAAAAAAAGAAATGAGGTTACGCCTGAGTGGCAGAGTTGGTTTTCAGCGTGAAAGACATGAAAAACACATTTATATTTGACAAGAAATCTGAGGTATATTTTTACAGACTAAGAATATTGTGCCAGTTACAGAATGGATCGCTAACAGAAACAACTGGACTCATCAATTAAATATTTAGGCTAGAGGATACAAGTTTTAGGGCTAGAGGATATGAAGATGTACTAAGTTCAACCCGCATTGCAAATCAGATTTATTAGCAAAATTTACAAACTTTCAGCTATTTGGAATGAAAAATATAAAACAAAAGTAAATCAAATACAGGAATAGAAAATGCATGTGTGTGTAGAAACTTACCAAACAGGCAGCTGCTGAAGAATACATGAAGCTTGAAAACCATGCTGATGGGATAGAGAGGGTCTGTGTAACACAAACACACATTACACTTTAAAACAATGAAACCCAGCACATTAACAACAGTACACAAACACAAGTCATAATGTTAACTTTGGACTCTTTACCAGTTGGCCAAATATGACATTTGAGGCAACAGAGATAGGCAAACTGTTTGACGGGAAGCACATTCCTCCAGCCTGTGTGATGAAAGCAAAACTTTCTCAATTCTCATCACTCTAAATGCATTGCATAAACATAGGCTATACATATATTTAAACAAATGCACCAAGTTCTCACCAGTATGTTTGATGTCCCGCAAATACACGACTTAGATGAGTTGATGAATGAGTCCTCACATCTCACACACCTAAGCATACAAATGTCCAAACAAAATGAATCACTTAGTTTATATGCATGAAGATAAACATGAAAACCCAGTGCCATTTATAGAAATGGCAGCTTTACCTTTTGCCTGTTGTATCTGGGGCCGAAAAAGCAGGCTCTGAAGCACTACAAGCTTCACATCGTGCTTCATTTAATGGATTTCCATTCCCATCTCTCTCCACTGACAAAAATACAATTAGATACCATGAAATTATAAAACAATGCTGCACCTTTTACCTAAAACTGTGCACTGTTAACCTACCCAGCACGCTTCCCTCAGGACACTGGCACTTGCCATTCGCCCTTACACCTCCAGGACAACGGATACATTCATACCCATCCTGAGTAACTCCCTGTGATCATATTATTGTAAAATACTAGTATTAGTATTCTTAATACAATAACAATATCAATACAAATTCAACTGAATACAGTACCTGATTGACATCAGGACACTGCTGGCACGTGATGGACGCCCCATTACTGACCAGCACCTTGAAACCAGTCTGACACTCACATGTCAGACCTATATAGCAGAAAAACACATAATCGTACAAGCTTCTTAAAAATTAAGCATGTTATAAAACATGTATGGTTAATAACAACAAATAAACCTCTATATTGTAATCTTTATTAGTTTATTGTGGTGTTATGTGCAGCAAACGTTTTTATAATTTATTATATCGCGAGCAGTTGATTCACTGACAAGAAACTTAACGTTACTCGTATGAATATAGGTTTAATCAACAACAGAAATGACGATACATTGATAAAGGACTGTTGTCTAGTAGTGTTACGTTGGTCAAAACAAAGCAAACTAATCTGCGCGCGCGTTCCGTGTACCTGATTTGCTGTTGACTTGATTCGGCCCACATTTCACACAAGACAAGCTCGAAATATCAAAATAACTATCAGCGGCACAATCCGAAGGCTGTTGAAGAGATATAGAAAACTGCTGGCAAGAAAAGGCGTTTAATTTGATCAGGTATATGATCGAGAAACTGCACACGAAAGCTCTCAGCGTCCCCGTCGCCATGGTGCAGATGACGTACGTGTTCCTGTTTACGCTCAGGAAGCATGTTGCGTGCGCGCTGCCGCGCTCCTCTTAAAAGTCTCCTCCAGAGGAAGTTGAGTTACCCGCCGGACGCATGTGGTGTGCAGTTTGCAGGTTACCGCGTGTTTTCTGTGACAGAAAAAAAGGCTTTTGCAGGCAACTATTTATATTGAAGTATATGTTTTAAAGAAAAACAAACGGTAAGTAACCGTTAAGGGTCTGAGGACACATCTGTTTCGATTTTTTAGCTGGAAGGGAATTTTCTTGTGTGCTTTTTTGTTGTTGTTGCCGCCCTCTTGGAAGTGTTAGACAAAAAGGAGAAAATAGTAGTTTGTACAAAAAGTTGTGCTTTTTTGTTGTTGTGTTTTATTTTTTCGAGAAACATATCTAAAATGTGTACTTCTTACCTCTTTTTTTAAAACAGATCTCAGTGGTTTATGTGAAGAATTTGATCATGACAATAGTGGTTCTGCGTTTGCAAGGTTTAAACACAGAGGCAGGATCTGAAGATATTCGCAGATTTTTCCATGGCTTGCACATACCTGAGGGTGGCGTTCATATCATCGGTGGTGCGATGGGTGAAGCTTTCATTATTTTTAATACAGAGAGAGAGGGCCAACTAGCCATGCGCTACTCTGGAAAACAACTCAAAGGCTCCTCTATTTCACTACATATCAGCAGTCTGCCTGAGTTAAAGAGAATAATGGAGTTGAGATTGAGGAAACCAAAGGCAACAGTTGAGACCAAAATAGTGCCATCTTCGCCATCTGACACCAATGCAGCTCTTTTGCTTAGTCTAATGGCTGCTATTCACGGGCCGCATTCAGACAACAAAGTAAATCGCCAAAGTCAGGCCCTCCAAACGCCTGAAGATATCAACCAAAACATTCCAAAAATACACTATCATTCCACAACTGACAACCAAACAAATGCAGATGCTCAGCACAGTGTTACTTATGACTTGGGATATAAGGAGCAGAAAAGCAGAGGAGAAAACCTCAATACCTGTAAGCCAGGGTACATTCGGCTTTATGGATTTCCTGACTCTGTTGCCGAACAAGAAATCTACCAGTTCCTACGGGGACTCCCAGTGTTGGAGGTCATTACGAAAGTTCGACTGGAACTGGGCTGGTGCTGTATGGCAAAGCTGGCAAGTTTTACAGATGCAGAGGAAGGGCTGAAATACAGCCACAGAAAATTCAAAGAATTCAAAGTTGAGGTCAGATTTGCCCATGAGAAGATGTGGACCGAAGCCATGGAGCAGTCAAAAAAATGCATGCAAAACATCAAGCCTCACACTTTCTCAGTGCAAAAGGAGGTCAACACAGATAGGAATGGAATTAGAGGTTTCTTAAACAAAAGAAATGCAGAAGAACAGCCATCACCAGGATCTCCCAAAAAATTCTGCCGGAACTTCCCATCCCCTCAAACAGAACAATCTGTTATTGTCAATAATCTTTCAAAGAATATAACCAAGACGGAGATCAAGGAGATTTTCGGCTGTCAAGCACTCCCAAATCATAGAATAAAACATTTATTAAACAAGTGGGGAGAGAGGACAAGCACTGCGTTCATTACCTTTGAACATGCAGAAGACTACGCCTCAGCTCTGAACATGAATGGCACCACTGTTGGCTTAAAAAACATTGAAGTGTCGTCCATTACTAAAGATGAAATCTTTGCCATAGTCAGCAGAAACCGATGCATCTGGAGGCCACCGCCTTATGGAAAGAAACATTTAGCCATGTCGTGTATATATGCACGCAATTTTCCTGCAGATATCAGGAAACAAGACGTGAGAGATTTTTTCTTGCACTTTAACATCTGTGAAAATGAAATCATATTGCTTGTGGACAGCCAGGGCAATGGCGTTGGGGAAGCCATCGTGCAGTTTGGATGTCAGGAAGTCGCCACACAAGCCCAGAGTCTTCATGGAAAGTATTTTATGGGAGCAAAAATTCTACTCACTTGCATCACACGTCAACAGATGGATAAGATACTTGGCACATGTTGAACAACTGGAGATGTGAGATGTTTTCAGCACCTTCAGACACCAGAAGTGGTGTAAAATCTATGTTAACGATGAGGACAATTCATTCATTTGAAGAACTTTAACAAGCTTCTCATGCCAAATGATGTAGAAATTTGGCAATCTGGCATGCAATGGGCTCAAGCAATATTATGGGTACAACAATTGAAGATGCCCAGTCAAGATTTTGAGTACCACATGGAAGGAGCCACACTAAAAAAAGGACCTCAATGTTTTTCATTCAATGGTTGGCAAAGCATTAAGGACTACTCCAAGTGCTTAAGTAATGGCTGTATACTTCCACATTTAAAACTCTTGCACTTGTTGCTTTTTTCTCCCATCAGTTGTTGCTGCGGAACACAGCTTAATGGCTTCAATTAAAAATGGATATATCCCAGAAATCTTGTATTGCATATTAAAATTGACTGAGTTATTCGGTTCGACTGTATATATTTTACGTTTATCAGAAATTAGTTACAGATGAGATGTTTAAAATGGTTTCTGACCATGTCTGTATGGTAGCCAGTATTATCATTTGCCATTTCTATACATTCCTGTTTCTAAAACGGAAACGACTTTGAGTTGTTTCTGATGTTTTCATGACTTCGATAAATTTGTGTTTAATTTGATGTTAAATTGCAATTAAACTTGCGCAATGAGTTTCAGTCAATATTTCAGTCTGTAATTTGTCAATAAAAATTAATATCTTAAATAATATCTCAGCCACCGCATTCATTGTTTCTAATCGAAGGAGATGTTGGCGTGTTATCCAAGCATTAATGGCATGATACAAATTCATACAAATGCCATTTGTACTGCACTACATACAGGGAATCAATGAAAAGTGGTCTACATAAATATTTAAGAACCCTAATCAAACATAAAATATTTGAGGGTGTTGATTGATCCGCATCATTGTGTTTCATTAATACAACCCACCACATTTCCCAGTTTAAACTCGCTACAGATAATAAAAATTCATTGTACCAATGCAAATCTTGAATTCTACTGTAGAACAATAATATAAGATCAAAACTGATGGAGATGTGAAGACACTAATTGTTATTTAAAGTTTAACCAAACAAATTAATTCTGTTGTAAAGAATAGTTTTGATCAATTGCGGTTCATTTCCAAACTCAAATCATTTTTGTCATTCCACTATTTGGGGAGGGTACCGTTATTCTTTCTTTTATTACTTGACACTTGGGACTACTGTAATTTTTTTGTATTTTGGTCTTCCTCAATCATTGCTTGCTCGACTCCAGATGGTGCAGAATGCAGCTGCAAGGCCACTGACTGGGACAAAGAAATACGATCATGTCCTCCCCATTTTAGCCTCGCTTCATTGGCTCCTGATCCATTTTAGAATTCAGTTAAAAATCCTGTCGTTTGTTTTTAAAGCTCTTAATGATCAAGCTCCATTATATATTAAAGATCTTCTTATTCCTTTGTCATCCATTAGATCTTCAGACAGAGCTCTTTCATTTATCCCTCGATCTTGTCTAAAATTTAAGGGAGATAGAGCCTTTGCTGTTGCCGCCCCTCGTCTATGGAACCAATTGCATTTGGACATCCACCTTGCACCCTCAACTGCAATTTTTAAATCTAAATTGAAAACTTTTTTTTATTCCCTGGCATTTTAATTTTCCCCTGAAGCCATTTCTGTCTAGTTGTTTTTCTATTTTTGTTTTGTTCTTCATTCTGTGCCGCACTTTGGGTAGCCCTGCTAAAAATGTGCTATATAAATAATTTTACTTGCTTGCTTAATATTATTTTTGTATTTTGTGAAGTCTGAAGTACATGAAAATGTATGAGAGGATTACATGTCAGAGACACTGAGAGGAGTTATTTTAACCACATTGGAATGTACAGGCAATGTAGCAGGTGTTCTCCCATGTGAGGCTATGGAAAATGTTGAATGAGGTATTCTCTATATAGGAGGAGGACTGTATAGCATGACATGTACATCTATTTTAAACATGAACAACATTTTACCACCTTGTAGGGATAAGTTCCTTTGGTCGGCATATACACGCCCCAAACTTCGAGTGTGGACATCAGACCTCCAGAAAACGGTCTCTCCTATGTCTTGACAATTAATAACAAACAAGATATCTCTTTGGAAAATAACTAGTTTGGTCCTGTGATTCAACAACAGGGACAAGAGCTTAATTCCAAGTCTACAAGATGCTGTAATCAAACTATGGGACAACCTGATCGAAGTGAGGATGTCTTCAAGGGATATAGGAACTGCACCCACAATTCCATGAGGAACTATGAGTTTATTTTACAATTATGGCAACAGACATTTACAACAAAATGTCACATTGAAGATTTCACTGACCGCTTAAAGACTTTTAAATTCCTCACTAAAAATTGTTGCTATTACAAATAACTGCACACAAATGTTTATGTCTGAGCGAAAATTAAATTAAACATTTAAAATAAATCTACCTATGTATACACTGTAAAAACAAAACGACCTAAAAGGCAAGAAAAAAAGTGTTTGGTCATGAACAAAGTCAAGAGAGCAATGTCAAAAACAGGCAAAGCAGGCTGGATCCAGGTCTTGATTACATCTAACAGATGTGTGTTCATTTGTAGAATCTTGATGGACCTGTGAGGGTAGAGCAGTCTGAGTGAAAATGAACTGACAATGAAATCACAATGACAGACATGCTCGTTTCGGCACATTATTTTTGCAGCCTCTGTACCCATCTCGGTTTCTAGCAGAGTAGGGTTGAAATCATAGAATCAAATTCATGAGTCATGATACTGGAAATTTGACAAATGAAAGGTACTCTTTTCATATGGATGCAAACTATTAAGTAGCAAAAGTAGAGTCTTAATAAATGAGAAACAACCGTAAATGTACAATACCTGGCATGCCGCTGGAATATCTGTCATTAGAACTGTTTGGAAGAAATGATGAGTAATTCATTGGGGGCAGGGGCTTCAGAGGGGGCACCTGAAAAATTTCAAACTTAACTGTGAAAACACATTTTTTTTAATTAATAATTCAGACAAAGCTAATCATGTGATAGATGTCTTTCTTTAGATCTTGTTGCATCCTACTCAGCATGTTTTTGCCACAACTTTCATTTAGATTGGTTTAGAAAGGCAATGGTAGATTTACAAAAGACAAGACATTGGCAAGTCTTTCAAGAAGGGAGAAACGCTGTTACAAGGGTTTAATTTTAGCTCGAATGAGGAAGAATACCATGACATTAAAAACCTTTACTTCCTTTAATTACTGCTTTACAAAATACATTGCACTGAAATAGGTGAGACCAGGGACAGTTGCAACAGGGGATGGTTGCAACATGTCATTTATCTCCAATCAGAAACAAGCAAGAGTGATGACTCTCACACTGCACATGCACAATTGGATGCCCCACCTTGCAGAGAAAAATCAAGGAAGCATTTATTTTCTTGAGTTTTATTTTTGTTATACTGTTGTCACTTTTTATGCGATTCAGCTCAAACTTATATGGTTTAAATGAGTGAAATGTTAACTTTAAGCTGTATGGTTAGCATGCATCAAGGTAGCCTTGTTTAGCTGGCACATGAGGTTTTATCATGGCTGACAGGAACGGGGACAGTTGCAACAGTTCCTGTCAGCCACGATAAAACAATCATGAACAATGCATAAATAAACATTATAAAATAGTTTTAAAAACTTGTTTTACACGAAAATAGGCTAAATAAAAGTTAATTGCCTCACAAATTGACAGCTTGAATATTAGAAATCTGAACATAAGGCCTATTCATCTATATAAATACTTGTCATCTAATCAAAGCTGATGAATAAATAACACCGTGATATTATTATAACTTACATTTTTTGATAATAATCATTTTGCTTACACTGACACATACCTATATTGTATTTGTAACATTTTGCAACCACCCCCGAACAATGTTGCAACTGTCCCCCAGTTGCGTGGTGTGCTTATTAAGCATACCACATCCTGTTCACAAACAAAACAATTCTGCAACTGGTTTCATTGACTCTTTACAACACTGCGGTGGAAAATTTTAAACTGAATATTAAGCTAACCATGTTTGAACACTTGACCTCATTTAACCTGCTAAATCTCTGAGACAAACGTACAAAGACATTTTGTACTTTAGATAAATGTATTCGTGTCAAACGCCTGACTAGGTGTATAAATAAAAAATATAGGAAATGGAACTAGACAGATGACTAAGCTAGATCTTGTCATCAATGAAGTCATCATTAAAACAAAGTGTAAGACTGTAAAACTGGAACTGGTTGATGGAATCAGTCTGCTCTCCTCTCCTCTACCCAGTAACAAAACAGTCTACCTATGAAGAACCAATCATATTAATGTCATTTGACAAACCTCCCTATTGTATAAAAACTGTTGTATCAGTGTTTTCGGGGGGATTCTCAATGGAATTTGTCTGAGATCCACCGGCCTTGTTTTTACTTGGGAGATTCTCTGAGTATTGCTTGAGAACTCTCGTAGCCGTACTTAAAAGCGTTGAAAGGACATTTGCAGGAGTCTGTCTGTTATTTAACCTACGCAGCAAGAACAAGCAAGTTAGATTTATTAGCACCCAGCCGACGTCGACTGTAGACGCGCTAGGGTTCTAGGATTAGTACGCAGCCGACGTTGACTGTAGACGCACTAGGGTTATAGGATAAGTACCCGGCCGACGTCGACTGTAGACACGCTGGTATAGGGTAGGTTTAGTGCTCAGCTGATGTCGATGTGTAGACACGCTAGGGTAAAAGTATAAGACTTGGCCGACTAGAGCGAGTATTATTGTAGGGTAGTCAGGTTCAGGAACAAAAATCCATTACAACACCAACATAAATATAAAACTGCTCTTTGCTTTTTTTATACCCAGTTTTTAAATTTCCACACTAGAAGTACAAGAATAAATTGTGTATCGTCTCTTTGATGAATAACCAATATGCACAACCTTATCTGGGCCAACTGAGATTCTGAGGTCAAATATTTTCATATATGATATAATAACCAAAGATTGAGAATGTGATTTCTAAAGTTCCAGTTAAATTCCTGAATTTGATCTGTGCCAGTAAACAGGATGTATAAATGCAATTTTGAATATATGCATATTGTAATAATAAGTCATCATTGGAAGCATTTACCGTTGAAATGCTTCTCAGGCGGTACTCCATCAGAACATCTGTGAGCTTCTGTGTGACTTTTAAGACAATCTGAGCATCGTCCTCATTCTCAATACGAAAAGAGTCCTAATAAATCAACAAGAAACACAAAGTTTATTAACTCCAAACAGTTGATAATCTAAACAATAAGTGTTTCAACAAACACCGTAAATCCAAAAGAAAACCGTACCAGGTATTTGAGCAGTGTTGCAGGGAGGCTATTGTTTTCCGGGGCTTTAGGGCCATGTCCCATCAATCGGTCCCCGCTGTTGTTCATGGACATGTCATTGGGGAAAGGTCTGTCCATACCATCATTACGCTGGTCGGGCCCAAAACCATCAGGGCCCATGCCCATATGCCCATCATCAGGGAAACGATGCATGTCCTCTGGTTCCATCATCCCCCTGTCTGGTCCAGACATGCCATTACCATAGCGACCACCAGGGTTAGTGAAATCTTCCATATCCGAATAACCTCTCCTCATAGGAGGATCATCCATACCTCCATGCATGCCAGGGCCGAAATCAGACATCATGCCACCACTGGGTGGAAAATTCCCCATGTACATGGGATCTTGATAGGGACCTCCTGAGAATGTGAGGAAAAAGTCAAGCAACTATCAGAACAACCTTTCCAACTATTTTTTTTTTTTTTTTTTTTTTTTTACATTTGCTTCCAACACAAACACACTAGTGAGACACCAACCGTGTTTCATGCCTCTGGGAGGGGGCCCAAAATTGCCAGTTCCTGTAAACCGTAGATTGGGTTGGGCAGACTCTACCAAAAACAAACCAAACATCTGAATAAATAACTGGATGGCATTTGGATAGAATTCATCAGAAGACCTAAATACACACACATAGACACAAATTGGATAAATTTGAAAAGGCCATTTTGGCCACAATGATGCATGTTTAGTCACAGTAGGATGTATTGTAAAGATAGATATTCATGTTTAGACTGGTATTGTGCCTGTTATGTGCTATTCACTTTCACCGTTGCTAAAATGTACTCTCCTCAAATCACAGTCCTGCAATGATGACAACTCACTTACATGTGCTGTTCTGTGGCAAAACATGAGCAGTTTTGTTTAAACCAAACATATAATGGCGAGTATGACCTGGACGCATCAGTGAATAGTGAGATATTTTGCTAAAATGTATCCTGCCAGAAGAACTGCAGGAGAACTTTGTCTTGTTCCGTCTATAATATCGTCTCAGTGAGTTTTTATGACAGTTTACGCATGAGCGGTTAAGAGAATTTAGCGTTTATCTGCTTGGTAACAGAAAGGAATGAATAGCAAAGATAAGGACTGAATCGATCAAAGACGTCTTGCTAATTTCATGCATTCTTTTCTTGCGTGTGTTGCTCTGCAGCATCTGAATTATTTATTTATTTATTTTCGTTATAAAGTGTCTTCTGAGTGGTATGACATCCATCTACACAAAGTAAGAGTCAGTCTATAAGTACAGTTAAGAAAATGTCTAGTGCAGCAACCAACTTTCATTCCATAAGATTGCGTCTTTACAAGAAAAAGTATTGAATGAGAAAAATGACAAGAGCTGGATCTTATTCATGGAGAATAGACTGAATGGTGTACCTGTAACTGCTTTCGGGTACTTTTTTGTATCACCTCCGGCGAAGTTCTTAGTGAGCTGAGGAGACACTAAAAAGTGACGTGAAAACAATGCCAACTGCTGATTGGTCAGAGAGGATCGTCACTATTCACTGTGTCATCATTGCACGCACCAGATGGAGTATTCATAATAACCATGCTTTTTTTAAATAGTTTTTTTTTCAAGAGATAGTTACTAAACTTACTGCTATTATGACAAATTTGATATTTAATATCAAAAACAGCATACACTCGATTTCCTCCACTGTCCTGCGTGTGTGTGGGTAGCAGGTGTGGGTAGCGGGTGTGAGTAGCGGATGTGTCGCGTTTAAGATTACGTCATAGCAGTTTCCTATGGCATCGCTATGACGACCGGGTACTATTTGTGGGGGTGCTGTCAGCAATGGAAAACTGAGCCAAAACTGGTAATGGAAAAGCGCTATAACTGACTTACTCATGCCCTGAAACGCCGCAACCTCACATGGCTCCTTTAGCACCATCTGGATGGAAGAAAAAAAGATTATGCAATTAAAGAGTACTTGTTAAAGTCTTAAGAGCACATCAGCATGCAGTCTGTTACCTTAATTTGGCCTCTTCCCTCAGCTTTTTCAACTTCAGCAGCAGCAGCTTTAACGGCTTTCCTTGTGGTTGGATCTTTATGCACAGCCTCTTCCTCATAAGGAACCTTGTCTTTGTGGTTCTGTTTCTGTTTACCAAAAATAATAATACTAATGTGGATGTGTGTGTGTGTATATATATATATATATATATATATATATATATATATATATATATATCAGAAGCATGGGCAGAGCTAATCTGTGATAACTATCTGGATCTAATTGTGTAGATCTTACCAGGTATCTGAAGCTGTGCTTCCAGCCAGTGATGTGAGCAGCCATTTCATTCTGCAGCTGCTGGACTACACACAATTTACACTGGTAATGAGGAGCAACCGACTTAGATGGGCTTCGATACTCCCATATGTACTGCAGTCCTATAAACACAAAGCAAATATGCATTTAAACATAAGTTTACTCACTCAAAGTAGTTTAAAATTCAGTCCAGACTCCAGCTATACTGTCACTAACAAAAATCAGCCAAGCACATTAAAAGCCATTTAAATCACATTTACTTATATAATACCATAAGAAAATATATACATTTTTACCCACCAACAACAGTGTCGGTGACTGATTTGAGCCGTTTGCTCAGGCTGGGTATGGTCTGGATGGATCCATTCTTGGACGTGAAGACTGATGAAAAACACATGAATTAGTCAAATCAAAAAGCACATGGGCAGGAATTTTGAACCAGGACTTAAAGTAAAGAAGTGCACCCACTCTACTAAGTGGTTACTGAAAAACAAAACTAGCCGAGCGCAAAAAGCACTCGTTCATCGGTTACCCCCAGGCCTACATATAGGCAACAGTCCTAGCTGATGAAAAATTGTGGTCAAAAAAGGGAGCCACAACTCTCTGCACTTAAACGCTGAACAACATATGAAAACAACAGATTTGAATGAAAAAGCTGCAGTGATGGCCGCTGTATTTCTGGTCACAAGCAAAGAGTGATCACAAAAGCACACCAGCTGAGACCTCAGCCAACCACACTGCAGCAGCATAACCGTTCTAATTGAGTTTAAGGCTAGAGGCACCTGAAGTATAATGGAATTGACCTGTTAACTTTCCTTGAGCAGCTTAATGCATGCCCTTAACAAGGCGCCACAATCACTACAGTTAGATGACCCTAAGCGGGCATCTAGCATTCTTGGATCTCGACCTTATGTCACAGCACATGGCGAAAACAGGTCTTGACTTTTCTAATGTTGCTCGATGTTGATGTTTCTAATGTTGTTCAGCACACTGCAGTTCAAATATGTACACAGTGCAAAGCTTTGGTCTGAAAAAGGTGCTAGTTTTAAAGCTGTGCTTGTGTGATGTGTTCAGGGTTGAAGCTCCAAAGCTCTGAAAAACCCAGAAGTGGCACATGGCAATAAGATTACCAAGGCCAGGCACAGCTGAAGGGCAGAACTGAAGGGTTCTGAGGGTGGCACTTACCTATGTCACCATTGTAGATCTGCTGCTTTTTCTGTCACAGGCGACAAATAATATCGTTGGTGGGGGAGAGAAATAGAGAGGAATTAGAAAGATATAACAGGACCAGAGGTGAAGAGCAGAGCTCCCCATCCTCCTCTGCTTGAATTCTCTGCTCCACTTTAAGAGTAGAAGCTGACAGTCCTTGGACGTGAGGACACAAAGTGTCTCTTTGCCAAACACCATCATGCTAGAAGATAAACTGTGCTTTATTCATCTCCCCAAGAATGAGACTCTATCAGGTAAACAAGAAAACACATGGGATGATACAAGAGTAACATATTCTGCAAGTTTCATTCTACTGCAGAACGTTTTTAAAAACATTAGTGCTTATCTGTCTTTTATACGACAAAAAAAAGCACTGTCAGGTCAATGACAGACTACGAACATAAGTTTGGAGTAGGTAAGACTTTCAAATGTTTTTCAAAAAAAGAAAAAATATTATTTTACTATTAATATCTACTATTATTATACTATTCTCACCAAAGCTGCATTTATTGGATAAACACAGTAAAAACAGTGATATTTTCAAATATTACTGCAATTTAACTATTTTAAGAGATTTTTAAAACAATGTACTTTATTAAAGCTGAATTTATTAGCATCATTAATCCAGCCTTAAGTGTCATGTGATCCTTCAGAAATCATTCTAATATGCTGATTTGGTGCACCAAAATATTTTAATATATTATTACATTTAAGTTACTTTAGGTGCACAAAAATATTCTTATATATTACATTTAAGTTACTTTAGGGAAAAAAAAAAATATGTAAAAAGTTGCTTATACAAGGTCTGCACTGAATATGTGATGACACTTAACTATTGCCTTTTATTAATAGTTAATACTCATTGTTATTTAATAATTGCTATTGTTATTTAATATTGTTGTTTTGGTTTCAAATAGCAGAATTTCTTGCAAATACTCAAATTTAACAGACAAGAGAGGCAGAGACTAATATAATCTATTAATCTCTTAGCGTTAGAGATTAACAATTTGAGGGGTGAGGGATGTCACATGTTCAGCAAAAAAAAAAAGGGATTCTCACACCTTTACAACACTATGACTAATTCAGTTGGTCAGAGTGAGATAAGTCTTTTTCAGTTCATTTTGCTGAAAGATCTGCATCATCACAGCTGAATGCTGATGCTAGCTACAATATGAATCTTCCCAAAAGTATCTATCAAACAAGCAGTTTGCGACACAGTGTCAGGCTGAGCCTCATGACACATCAGGTGGGTTGGTGAACTGCATGGTCCCGTTCACTTTAGGTGCTTCTCCAATGCATGGTACGGCTCGGTACAGTTCACTTTTGGGGGTGTTTTCAACTGTGTACAGTACCTAGTACTTTTTTTTTAGTACCACCTCGGTCGAGGTTCCAGGCAAGCCATACAGATAATAACATGTGACGTGTGGTAAGAGAGAATCGTCACTACCAGCGGCATTGGATTTGCAACACGAGACAACCAAACCCGAAAAAACAAGTTTCGAACTAGCAAAGAACTAATGATTGCTATTTCTCCAAATTTGTCCTTGGCTGCACTATAGTTTATTATTCTTCTCATTATAAAAGTGATCAACATTCGCGTAGGTTCATGTGTAGGGGAATTTGGCTATTAACACGTTACAATTAAATATGTTCTATGGAAATGAACGAAATGGACAAAGATTTGTCCATTTTGTTGAACGAGACTCAAAGATCCAAAATTCCCATCACTACTGGTGAAGAACATCCATTGTTCTTAGCATTTGTTGCTAATTGGATTTTCTGATGCACTCAAATCATTCACTCATCAAAGGAGGCAGATGAATGCGAGTGTCCAGGAATGGGATTTAAGAGGACTAAATAACATGCCTATTTGACAAAAATGGCAGCCGAGACCGGAAGTAGGGTAAACTCTTTTCCGGTGAAAGCGCTAGCAGTTGCAGTCGGGGGACAAATGCGGAGACTAAAAGCGTCCAGTCCTGTTGCGTACCCTTTTATGTTTCAATTCAAAGAAGAAACAATAATATTTATCACTTCACATCTTTCCGTGGTTTCATGGAACAATTGGGGTGAAGTTAAATCACGCCAGACATGTGTGAAGGAGGAAGCAGATGTTGAAATAGTGTGTTGATGCCGGTTCGGGAATGATGCCCTGACAAAACATGTTTATATTGCACTTGATTATCTTATCTGATTTGCAGGTTATGCATTTTTATTTATTATAATTAAATGTTAAATTAAAATGCAAATTCAAATTGTTTGTAGAAGCTGTTTTCTGGAACTATTTTCCTTTTTACCTGGGAGTGCTTAGCCAGGCCTGCTGTTTACTTGTGCAAGCAAGGGCAGCTGAACTATTTATTAAATGTGTAGAATACTTCCCTAACTATTACATATAGTGTTAGAAATTCTGACGTTCATGATATAGACGTACAATTCTTAGTTTCATTCATGGTGGTAACACGAAAAATAAGACATAATCTAGTGAAAGATTGCTGCAATCTCCTAGAAAAACTAACACTTATTTACATGAAATTTGAAAAAAAAAAAAAGCCACTAGATTTCACTCATAACCTACAATCAGACATCATTTCAATGTATTTATTTGTTTTGTTTAGCTATTGTAAGTCAAGTCATTTTAAGTCCTAAACTATGCAGGACAGTGGCCCTCCAGGACCGAGTTTGAGAAACCCTGGTCTAGATCCACGCGGTAGGGTGAGAATAACGCTAATGGAGTGGATCTGATTTGATGTAGCAGTTAGTGCACTGTATTGGAGCTCACCTTCCCACCGGCCCTGCCCCGCTTATTAGGAGTTGGTCGTGCTTCCATGCTGTAAAAAAACACAAATGGACACATATTTTTAAAAAAATAATTATTATTGCTGTAATTAAAAAAAAACACATTCAGATTAAGATTTGAAAAACTCATTTGCAACTAACACGGTCCTTCTCTTTCGGCTGTAAGAGCAAGTAACAACAATGGCGGCACTGGCACATAACCCAAATCAGGCGAATTAACGCTGCATCGTGCGCAGATGCATTTAACTCGCTGTAACACGAAGCGCGAATACTGCACAAAGCACTCACTACAAAACACATATTTAAAGCTTCATTAAACGATTTACCTGTTTGGTTTTGCTTTACTAACCTTGCGTCCGGCAAAAACTTGTTTGACTTTTGAAAACGAGAACAAGATAGCAACGCCTGAAATAACACAACAAAGACCCTTGTCCGTTTCCTGTCTCTTTACAAAATAAAAGTCCTCGACATGGAACGAAGACGAATTCCTTTGTTTTAATTATTTACTCATACAGCAAATATAATTGAATCATAATAAAATGATTATCAAATTAATGAAGTTACTCCAAACTTTTCAGATACATGAAGTGAAGAGAACTGGCCTCACAAGCAAAAACCTTTATTTTGAAGCGGGTTTTTTATAGCTCCTGACAAAGACTGCCGTACTATCTTGATTTGTGACGGTTCATTGCAATATCTACTTGGACATTTTATTGAAAATAAAACAAACTGTAAGTATTTGGATTTATGTATTTATTAAGTAAATAGTCAAAGGAATAGTTGTTGTGTGAAATTTAATCAGGCATCTGTTTAGTCGGTCTCTCATCTCAACAGAGACTGAAGGACCTCCTATGACTTATGGATTTTAAACTAAAGGGCATACGCAGAGAATGTTTTTATTATTATTATTATTTATTTATTTACTTTTTTTATAAGCAGAGAATGTGTATTATGGACTTTGATGGACTTTGACATCACACATTGTGGGGGAGTGAAAAAACATACATAATATAATGGTCAAATAATAGAATAAATGCTAGATGAGAAGAATTTAGTGTGCTTAAATAATGGTGTATGTAAAAGAATTGAAAACATTGGAAAATAATCAGTATTAGATCTCACATTAGTTTCAAGATGTGATTGGACAGACGTGTGTCATACAGGTCGGCATTATTACAAGGTCCAAAAAAACATAAAGGCAATATAATTCACAACTTTCAACGTTATTCACAATAACAAAAGTTATTTTCACACATTTAAGAACAGGTCATTCAAATCTAAATCATACTTTACACATTATAGGGAAGCATAACAGGTTTATGTGAAGTAGCTATATTTACTAGAGGAGACAGTAAACATGTAATGTAAGGCTTATAATAAAGAAAGGAGGATTCTTAAGGAAGAATCGCAAGCTGTAGGAATCGGATGCCATGACCAACTTATTAAATTATGGTCGAAATTCAGGAAAACAAATAAATGCAATCATGAAATTTAAGAAGAACAGTGGGCTATTATAGACAATTTCACAAGATGTAAACAACACTGGTCCAGAAGCACTTCCTGTTTCAGTTTTTTAACACTACATTAAAGCTGGGATAAAATACAACCAACAGAACATATAAATATGAATCAAAAAGTTAAACAAGCATCTTTAAGATGTTTTCTTTACATTTGAAATAAAGAAAACAGTTACAAACTGAAACAGGAAGTGTTTCTTGACCAGTATTGTTTACATCTTGCGAAATGGTCTCTAATAGGAGTATTTAGTTCATTCTTTTCACACTCCATCACAGTAGATGGCGATATGCACCTTTAAAGTTGGTTGGCAACCTTCCACAAACCAATCGAGTAAGAAGAACACGAAGAAGCAGAAAACCCTTATGGTTCAACAGAAGCACGAGTGATTCTCTGTGGTCAGTAAAATAAACTTATCTAAAGTCGTTGTGCTGGTGTGGTATTTGTATTTAATCTGAATAAATTGAATGCTTGCAATGGCGTTAATCGCTGATTTTTTTTTATGGCTGCGTGTTTATAGCCACGCACTAGTATGCACACTGTTGTAAAAAGTAATCATCATATCAAACGTGTATAGCTTCTGTCTGCTAATGTATATAGTATTATTAACTGAATTGGTCATATATTATATGTTCTCATGTGCACGATGATTCTTGTGGCGCTCTGTTTTGTGATCTCACTACATTATTTTGCAATGCATAACTTATACATGGGAAGAGCTTGACCAAACTGGCTAGATCAGCCGTTGTGCATTTTGTTGTGTTTAATGTTTTATGATGATTTTATTTGGAGAATAATTTAAATGTAAAGGAACTATGAAATAGAGCCACACTACCTTTAAATTAGTGTTTTTATATTAGTGAATAGTGTTGTGTTTTTTTTTTTTGTAACAGTTTTTTTAAACAACAACTGAAGAATGACCAAAAAAAGAAAGAGGCAAGGCGATTTCCAGAAAAATAAGCTAAAGGTTGGCCAAACGAAGCCAAAAGCTGACAATGCAACAAACGTCAACTTCAGATCAAAAACTATCCATTTACCAGAGCAGCTGAAGCATGGGAATTCAGGACCGACCACACACAGAAATCTCGACATCAAGGTACATAAAACGCACAATCGCACACTTTCCACAGACCTCATCTTTCAATATTGTATCACTGGTTAAAAGAAATTAATGTCAGATCATATTGTGATATAATGTCCGATTTACACCCCAAGTTTATCTTTTTTTAATCACTCTTCCATTGTCTCTCTCTCTCTCTCTCTCTCTCAGGATCTGTTGTCCCAGCTACACCACTTCAACAGTAATGTGAAGCAGGGAGCTCTGGTGGGCTTGCGGGAGTTGCTCTCCGCTCACCCTACTCTGGTTGAGCAGCATGCTTCAGCTGTGCTCTCCGAAGTGGCGGCGCTCTTCACCGACAAAGACGGCTCCGTGCGCGCAGCTGCAGTTCGTCTGCTGCGTTTCATCGCTCAGTGCATCTCCGCCGAACGCATAGCGCCCTTCTTCCCCTTGCTCAGCGCCCACCTCACTTGTGCCATGACCCACATCTCAGAACCCATCCAGGAAGATGCTCTCCGGGTCCTAGATGTGCTGCTAGAGCACTATCCCGGACTTCTGTCTCAGAGACATACGGTTCTGCTGTCCAATTTTCTGGAGCTCATCTCCCAAAGGCGGAAAGCTGGAAAGGGGCTGGATAAATCTGGGAAAGGGAGCTATTCTCTGACTATCAGCACAAATCGCTCTGTGACAGCACAGCAATGGAGACTTACTGTGCTGCTCAGGTAATGCACCAAGAACATTTACATAAAATTCTGTCATTTTCTCCCTCTTCTTTCTGTGTAGGTTGCTGTACCATAATAATTTGTGCATGCACACATTTTTAGGTTGAGCAATTTTCTCCAGGCAGTTGTTGAGGAAAGGCCTCTGGAGGAGGACGTGATCAGTAGGATTGGCCTTGGAATGTGGGCTGGAGAGAAAGGCTCGGTGACACCTGTAGATGTGAGTTGGGAGGAGCATGTCTTCGGAAAGGGCAGGATCCAAGTGTTTGAACATTCTGGAGCCGTCCCGACCCCACGCTCCACTTATCGCCTGAGGTGTGTTTCATTGTTACATTAAACGATTGCTGACTAATTTTTCTTTTCATTATCAGAATGTCCTTCGTCATGTAGACCAACTGAATATTGCATTGAACGTGTTTTGTTTATTTGAGAGCTGCCCAAACTAGGGAATTAAATTTGGCCCGTTGTGACCTTATTCAAAGGTCATATACTAAGTAAATATTCAAAAAAAAAAATTAATGCCCTTTTTGAGAAGCTGGCACAGCAAGTAATGGTCTTTTGTATCATACTAAATCTAATTGTTTTGTTTTTTTCATTGTACTGAACGTTTCTTTGTAAAATAACATTTTGTTACATTCCTATATGATTTAGTAATAAGAACTTTGTCTAGTGCTCTTATAAATGTTTCTAGCATGACTTTGTGAAAGGTTAACTAGTAAACTGAATGAAAGAGCATAGCCTTCTTCATGGTCAGTTAGTGCATTTAATATTTGGCATGTTTCATTCTGTAACCTCCTTGTTCTACAGATCTGTGCAGTAGTGTTATTATGCTACTGTAGTGTTGATAGTGTTTCTTACATATAATATCATTATGATCATTGCTTTGTCTTTGTGTCTGATTTGTGTAGGCCTGACTCTAAGCCAGGGGCTGGAATGAATAAGGAACTCTGCTCAGCTGAGACGGTGCAGGGCTTTGCAGGAATCCTGGTGCCTCTGTTGCTGGAGATCTGGGTTGAGGCGGCAGGTGGACAGCGCGTGCAGATGGACAGCGGCCACCTGCTCTCAGCCGAGTCCATGGCTCTTATGTTCCAGATCCTCACCATACTGCAGTTACTGAGAAGACTCACCCCACAGAGAGACCAACAGGACATACTGGTACATACACTTACACTGCAGTGGCAGCATCACTGATGTTGTGCAGCCAGGTGTGCTCACATAAATCCTGTTTCCACTGTCTCGTGCAGGATGCCTGGTTCCGGAACTCGTATCTGACAGATTTCAAACAGCACTTCATGAAAAACTTCCCCTACGGCCTGCTGGAAGTAGCAAGACTCAAGAAAAAAGCTGATGGAAAGAGGTGACCAACAAGTCCATATGCTTTATTAACAGACGTTAATAATTGTAAATGAATGAACCACAATTAATTTTTTTTAGATTCCAGAAGTTTCCAGAACTGTATGTTCTTCAATAAATAGTAGAAATATATAGAAATTGATAAAACTTGGATGTTTTTAAAGCAGCATTATGTTACTTTTGAAATTTTGCTCTCGGGGTCCCCCTACAGTTGGGAAATAGTATTGTCTTCTACTACTTTCGTAAAATCTGCCATGGTTACACAAGGAAATACACGCGTCGTGCATTTGTTGATAAGCGATACCCCTGAACTCTGCAGAATGAAGGAGTTCTCACATGTTGGGCAGACTGGGCGGCGGTGTGAACGCACAGTATGAAGGTAAATATCCCATTTTTTTTTGCTTTCAGGATTAGGCTGCAAGTACCAAGCGAAACGGTTGCTGGGGGTAACGTGGAACCGCTGGCTGTAAACGTCACTTTGTGTCAAGTTATGGTGACACTCAGTCTTAGAGGCCATGATCACGTAGCAGTCGAAGATGCTGACTGGCTCGGACCAATCAGGGTCTTTATTCGGGAGACTTTATCCAGCGGGGGCAAGCTGAGCTCAAGGCACCTGGCAGCCTTACTGGAGGTGGTGTGGAGAATGATTGTCACCCAGCGCAGCCGAGGTGAGACCATATATTAATAGAGGAAGTTTTGTTTTCTAATAAAGGTCTGCTGGATATAAAATGTGTGTGTGTGTTTGCAGTGGTGACGGATGATCTCCTGCAGGCTGTGTTTGTGCAGTACCAGCAGAGGAACCTGAGTGTGAGCGTCCGCACTCTGCTGCTGCGCTTCTTCAGTCAGCTCTACATTCAAGAGCATCAGAACCACCCTCATATTGCTAGGTAGGTGCCCACAACCAAACCAAACCTTTTTATTCCAGCGTTATAGATTATAGATTTCTATTTGAAATAAATTGTTCTTTTGAGCTTTCTGTTCATCAAAGAATCCTGAAAAATTGTAAGTCTGCATATTAGAAAGAATGGTTTCTGAAGAATCATGTGAAGACTGGAGTAATGATGCTAAAAATTCATTTTTGACATCATAGGAATAAATTTAGAATAACATTTTGACAAATTTAGACACAGGAATGACATTAAATATTTCTGTTTTTACTGTATTTCTGATCAAATAGCTGCAGACTTTGTGAGCATAGGAACATTGGAAACTGATCCAAAACTTTTCAGCCTAGTTACAGCTAATTGTCTCTGCACATTAAGCTGGGAAAGGAATAAGTATTGTAAAACAACATAATTAGTTTTACTTGTTTATTAGGGAGTTGTACAGTCTAGTCGACTGTAGTGCTTTGCCATGATGCTTTATGCTTGATGTTGACTAGTCACTGATCATAGCCTATGCAATCGCTCTCTCACTAATGCATTTAAATATCTTTACTGTGCTATTTTATCTGTCTGATTTACATTGAGAAAAAATTTGTGAGAAATATAATGAACTAAAGACAAAAGGACTTAAAAAAATAAGCTGTAATGTAGGAGCAATAGTCTTGTGGGCAGCGCTGTGTCATATGCCATAACTGTGCACAAGGCAACTTGCGTTCAGCTCAAGGTTCAGGCTTATTTGTTCATTAATGACGTCATCTGCGTGATTTTAATCACATAAATGTAGACTTAAAAAATCTGAAGTCGTTTAACCTCTAGTGGTTATATATTTTCAGTCGTTATCTGTAAGGTCTTATTTTGTCCATGTATTCAGGTTTGTTTGTGAAATGAATTGTATCTAACTAAACTGAAGACTCTTCCTAGCATCTTTTCATTGTTGAAGTCTAGAAATGCACCTTGTGATAATGAGAATTTCTACTTCTCTTTCAGGAGCAGGATTCTGGCACGCTGGTTGGCGTCACTGCCGGTGCAGTTGGTTCAGCTGGGCAGCAGGAATCCTCAACTCTCAGCGCAACTGCTGGAGACGGTGCAGCCAGCTGCCGCGAGGGGCAACAAAGACCTTCTGCAGAGTCTTCAGAAAAATGCCTGCAGTCTTTATGGTAATCATATATGCCCATACACACAAACAACTGTTTAGCCTTATGTAGCCCCACCCCTTTTCAGCGCTGAACTCGTTGTGTTCGGTCACAGCATGAAGGCAAGATCTTACAGATTAATCAATGAACCGTTCGTTTTAAAATCTTCCCGGTCTACCGACATTTGTTATGGAATCTACTTCAAACATGTCAATGACTTTCATTTGCTCTATAATAAGTTAATCCACCAGCTAATTTCTCTTCGACGGCGATGCCATAGAAATATACAGAGCTGCCGCAAAACGGAAGTTCAAACTAAAAAATTCTAAAGATTCTTGTTTCTTTGGTGCATAGTGTGTGTGTGTGTGTGCATGAGAGAGTCTTGTGTAAGGGATCGGGCGGTAGTGAGGGAGAGCATTAGAGTGGTGGCGTCTCTGGTTCTGTGTGTGATATAAGCGCTCTGTAGTTTTGTGTTTCGGTAGCACAGCACTCTCTTTGTGTGTGTTAACCCTCATGACATCAGCAGCGTGCGTCAGCAGCCAATAATGTCTGTCTATCTGTGATCACTGACAGGACAAAAACTCTCTCTCTCTTAGTCTTACTTTTTTCTCACTTGCATTCTTTCCTTCACTGTGTTAGCATTTAGATAAATCTGTCACTAGGTGGAGCTCTTACTTTTCCCATCGAGTTTCACAAATAAGAATGAATAATCAATCTCAAAATAGAGCAGTCAACCCCTAAGGTTAATTCGCCTTGGGCCAGGAATTTATAAAGGAGTTTTAAAATAGCAGTAGGTTTCTATGTATTAGTAGCACAATTTTATTTATTTTTATACAAATAATTATTGTATATATTTTCTTTTTATAAATTTTCTGTGGTGAGCACATCTTTTGTATTTATGTTTCTCAGTTTATTCTAATCTATGTGATAAATTTGTATGTGTTCATGTCGCAGATCCACAGGATGGCTGTGTGGTCGTGTTGCCTGTGGAGTCGCAGAAGAGGCTGGTTCAGATTCTCCATTTCCTGCCAGCGTTTCCCGCAGAGCTTCTGGCATGTCTCAGCCAGGTCTGCAACACTGGGAGAGTGTCGGCTAGCCTCGCTACGACACTGATACGCACCATACACCTGAGGTATGAGGGTTATGACACATCAGCATACACTAATGCAGTCTTTAAGTCTGCTTCCAGTGTTCCGCTCTGGGACATTTCAAATTTGTTTTGTAACGTTTTAGAAACGAATTCCAAAATGTCCTTGCATAATCACAGAAAATAATCTTCTGTTGTTGTTCATTCATGTAGAATTCATCACGACTTTTCATCATTGAATTAAATACAATTATGCTAGGTTTTGGACGAGAGATTTAATTTAAGAATGAATTTAAAACAGAATGGATATATGAATTTCATACACAGAGTTGAGCGTTGCCAAACACTTTTATTTTGATGGTCCACTTTAGACATTCTGCTAACTTTACAAATAGCAAGAGTTACTCAGAGTTTAGTAGACTGACTGCTTTATCTGTTAACACTTTATTTTGATGGTCCCCCAACAGATATTCTACTGATTATAAGCAACTTTGCAACTGCATGTCAACTTATTCTACCAACCTGAACCCTAAAACCTAACCCTAGGCCCTGTTAGTTGACATGTAGTTGCAAAGTATTTATAGTTAGAAGAATGTCTAAAGTGTAACATTGAAATAAAGTGTAGCCCTGCCCATAATACTTGCTAAAATGGGGAAATAAGTGCATTAGTGTGGATTTGACCAAGACTGGTTATGCATGTGCAGCTCAGCCCTGGAAGGGAAGTATCTGTCTGCATCTGACTGATATGTTTAGAATGTGACTCTGTTTTCTACGAATGCCGAGAGGAGACAGCAGCCTCAGAGTTTTCACTGCTAATAGAATCAAACAATTTAACCAATCGGAGGGAGCCAAGCACTCTGCGGCATGATAAGAGGATGGCCAATTCTCCCACTTAACTCTGATTGGCCGTGACCATTAGTCATTAACCGTGATTGGCCGTAATGCGGCGGAACGGAGCCACGAGTCACTGTGCAGTGAAGCAGAGGTCATACTGCAGTAAGTTCAGTATATTCAGAGTTATCTTTAGTTGTCTTTAGTGTACACAACACTTGACCCTGGGTTCACAGTCAAGGGTTAATGCTAGCCCAAGACTAAAATGCATGTTTGAGCTGTTTTAAATGAAAGCAACTTGCACTGACTTATCTTAACGTAAGTCAGTGCCATTGTTTGTCTCAAGATGCCCACCAGTAATGTTTTTTAAGGCACGATTATAAAGCTATGTAAATGTCTTAATTGAACTAATGCCTAATCCTGACCTGTGAAACCAGGCCTTAGTATTTTGCACTGTTTTCAGCAAGTTGTATTAACATAATACACAACATACATGCATAATACACATTAAAAAGTGAGAGTGTCTTCTGGAAAGGAGCAGGGATGGGCATTTTGAGTAGTTTTATTGTTGACTTCTCTTAATATAAATAAACAAGTAATTGATTTGATTGAAATAAAGATAAAAAAAAATTATAAATCTTCTTGTAAAAAATGGAAATGAAACAAAATCATCCTGTTGCTTTATTCACAAATGCTGTATCATTAACTTAAACCATCAATGTAATTATTAATATAACATAAATAGAATAATTTAATGAAATGGCAAACAGACGGTACTTAGATACTGTCATCTCATTAGTGTAGTTATTGTTTACTAAAACCAAAATATTTTTTTCATAATCAATTTTTAATAAAAATAAAGCTGAAATACAGTAAAATATTAGATGAAAGACCTGTGAAAATTAGAAATGTTTTCTTGGCAGCCTATTGAAATAGGTTTACGCTGAATTGCTAATATAAAATTGTTATAAAGTAAACTACAGCTAAATAAAAATATTTTAAATAGAAAATTAATACTACAAAAAATGGCAATATAAAAATAAAAGGGAGTTCAAAATATTAAGTACTATAATAGTAACCAAATAATAATAAAATAGTGCACCTCATACAAAATACACATCTTTATTAAGTTCTATCACGTTTTTATTATTTCATCTGTTCTTATTTAGAAAAACAAATAGGGGCAAGTCTTATAAGCGGACTGATCTGATAAGCTTACTGGCGTAAACTAGTAATGTATGATTGACAGAATATTCCTATGTGAGTTCCTCTGCATGCTGAGGGCCTTGGGCTGTGTGCAAGTACATTTGTATGTGTATCTTCATGACATGCTGTGTCCCCACTGTGTTTCTTTAGTCACTAGCCTAAAGCCACTCTTTTATTTGTAGTTTCCCCTTAAATCCTAAAGGGAGTAATGTTTGAGAACACACTGACTGTGTAACTTAGAGTCCCTTTGTGAATGTGTCTTGGATACACTGCCTTTCCTCTGGGCTCTCTGTTTCCACATAACAACAACACTGGGTTAAGTATGCTCGGAAACCTATAGAGGGCAGTATTACTCTTTAGAGGAGACGTTGAACGATCTTCAAGGTCCCTGCTAAGACTCGCACTGAAATTCCAAAACAAATGCTACGGCAAGTGAATTCACACCGACTGCACATTTGGAAAAAAAATCTGGATCCATGACAGGATTCCTCTGTGATAAGCCAAGCATCACTTAAGGCTGCTTCTGTTAATGGCTGAACTGCGTGACATGCCGTTAAGAGAGCCAATCCTCAGAATAACATGAACCGAACATTTTGTCCTTTGCAAGAATTTGGCTTTGATCACATCAGCAATCACATCTCTTGTTGAGTTTTGAATGGTGGCCGTGGGGTTCATAAAGTGTTACTAAACTTAGACGGGAATGGCTAATAGTTTAGCAATAGAGTGTGTGTTGTATTATCCATGTGTGTGTGGCTGGCACACAGAAAGACAGTGAACAGTAGCGTTTTTTTCTTGGTTTGTGTGTCCAGACTCCCTTTTTACTAATGATTTGTTGGGAAATATGCCAATCAGTATGCATTAAGGAAGTCCAGCACATGCTCATTCCACAATCACAAGAGAAATGAAATCAAACAAGTAAAAGGTCAGATATCCATTCACTTTATTAGCCTTGAGGCTGATCCACATCAATAAGGGAGAATCATAAGACTGCGTGGATTGTCCCTGAATAGCTATAACACACATGCGCACACACTGGTTCTTTCTGAATTTCCTTCTCAGAAAAAAAATGGTCACTTCTAAAATAACTTGACAAAGTTTTCGCTGAAGCCTTGAACACACACATAGAAGCATAGCATCACATGGACTTCATGTTGGATCTTACATTTACTTTATAAAAATCCTTAAAGATTAAAGAGCAAAAAAGCTTTGATATAGCATTCATTCCTACGATTTTTTTTATGGTTATCAACATGATCCTGTGCTTCAGGAATGTTTTAAAATCGTCTGAAGGAGCAGTAAGTGATGTCTGCTCTATTGTGAGGATGACCCCAGCGTCTCCTTAATACCGTGAGTGTTCTCATTTGCTGAAAGTGAGTGTGTTTGTGGTGGGAGGTTGATTTCAAAGGAAATGAAGGATCTCAGGTGGCCCGTATTTTTAGACTGACATTCTCACCACACGCACACACACAGGTACAGTGTGAGATGTGTAACGCGAGAGCGGTTCAGTGCCGGACCACTGCACAGTAATGCATGTGTGCTTCCCTGCAGGTCTCCTCTGAGTGGCTGGTCGAGCAGTTCACAGGATGTGCCGGTGAAGGATGTAGATTACCTCAGTTTCTTTTTCACCACACTAACAGGTGCGCACACACTTGTATACACACAGATCATGCATGACATTCAATGATACTAGTACAGACAGCGTGCTTGATATTGATAAAGCGGTGTTCCCATGATTCTGTGCTTCAGGTTTCTCCTCTGAGATGTTGCGGGCTCTGCAGGAGACAGATGAAGATGGCCTGTTGCCGTCCTCCACACTCTCGCCCCTCAGTGTGTTCGCCACCACCCTGGAGCAGTTTCTACATCATTGGGATGTGGTGGAGGTGATGCTCTCTCTCTGTTATCTGCCAGTCCCTTTCTCCACTTTCAGCTGCTCCAGCATGTGTGTTATGTCAGTTGTTCTGCTGTCAATCGCTGGCATATGTTTCTAATCCACTCTGTCCCCTGTGAGCGCCCCCCTCCTCTCTCATCTAGTCTGGCTTGTGTCAGTCATGTGGTGGTTCTGGTGTCAATCCACTCGTCTGTCTGCAGTCTGTTGACTGCATTTGCATTACACATGATTGCCTGGGACAGCATTACATATTTTTTATACACAATAATAATAATAGTATGTGAATGTTTTCTAAGAAAAGTTCCCATGAACATTTAGATGAAAATCAAAATATATAATTCGTAAGACGTCATATTATTGTGAAAGGCAAAATACAGGTCAGGGCGTAATGTACATACAGTTAATTGCGTTAATATTAAAGGGATAGTTTACTTTGAAATTAATTTTTGATATGTTTTAGCTTACCTCAAGGACATCCAAGATGTAGGTGTCTTTGTTTCCACTGTGTTTTCAATTTTGATATTTTTAGGTCAAACTGTTCTTGTCTGTCAGTCATATAATGGAGGTCAATGGGGTCCACCCAGGGTTCACCTCTTAAGAGCATGCACAGAGAAGTCAAAATTAAACATGATTTAATGACTCATAAATGTAAGTACACATTGATGGCCTGAGACACAAAACGAGCGGTTTGTGTGAGAAAACGAACAGTATTTATATCGTTTTTACCTCTTGTAACCACAGTCAAGTTCAAGTGATCTCGTGTGCGGTTGCGGAAAAAAAATCAACGTTGTTTGTTGATATATCAAAATCGTCTTCCATTGCAATTTCCTGTATATGTAAATATGTTTAGATCTTCACAGTGAAGGATAACACTTCTAAAAACTTTGTGTAAACAATGAGTGACGTAAATGCTCGAGAGATCACTTCCGGGGCTTTCCGGCGCTTGCGCAGACAGAAGCGCCCTCGCTCTCAGAGTACTTGGATGTGACTGTGATCACAAGAGGAAAAATGATATAAATTCTGTTTTTCTCACACAAACTGCTCGTTTCGTGTCTTAGGCCATCAATGTGTACTTGAATTTCAAAGTGAACTATCCTTTTAATATAATCTTTTTATAATTAATCACACTAAATGAATTCATTAAATTGAGAGCTCTAATAGCACATAGTCCCTAATTTGGTATTCGCTGAAAAAAACTCCAGAGATTTTGTGCATACACAAGTAGCTTCAAAAAAAAAATTTTTTCTTGCAGAACAATATTTTTGCCCCAAAAAACATGAAATATTTATACATTAACAGGAAACGGTAACAGTATTTTCCTGTGCTCACTAGAAAGTGCACCTAAAAAGTCTTGGTTTATAAACCAAGAAGTGTTTTGCACATCATGAAAGAGATATGAACCAGGTCATGGTGTTCACCTTAATCGTATCATATTTTTTCACACTAACCTGGTCCAGTTTTCAACTTCTACCAAGAAGCAGGTGTTCACTTGAATCAGCGCAGGGCCACTTGGGCCAAGTGTATTTTAGTTTCTCCCTGGAGACGGCCAGTTCGTTGAGCAGAGGGAGGGTTTATCGCATCGCACCAGTGTAGGTGTCTCCATATTTCAATAAGGGCTGGTTATCAGAGCGCTCCTGGCTAAAGCAAATGCTAATGCCTGCCAGCGGACACCATCACCACCTGACATTTTACACGGAAATTAAAACCCAACAAAACCACTCCCCCAGGCCAGGGTCTGACTCTCACTGCCCCCCTCTTTTTACTGCACACACACAGCTAATTCCTCTATGCAATTTTCTCTGGACTTTCATTTTTTGTGTCCAAGTCAATCAGACAGTATAGGTGTAGAGGAACGGCTGGCATCTCCATTGATACGGTAATGAGGAGTGACGGGGGAGATGATGCCAGCAGGTGAGGCTGATGGAGAATAATGGGCCTTAATGAGGAAAAGAGCCTGATTCCCTCCTCGCGTACACAAGCAGAGGACGCGCTTTTTCTCAGCTCAATCACTTTGACTTGGGTTTAATTAGAAATGATTTTTAACAGTAAATCGCCTTACAAAAACACGTTTTGCTACAAGTTAATTGCATTCTCAACCTTGTGGGAAAAAAATTAAATTAAATAAAGATATTTTTAAGCCATTAGATAAAAATATAAATAATTTGAAAACTTACGTTGACTAAAGCCCAAAGTTTACCTCAGCTGTTCACTTTCCACATAGTTTTAGTCATTAGGAGGGTTCTTCGGCGCTTGCCGTGCACACTCTTAAGCCCAAAGGAGTTTCACGGAAAATGAACGCAAGCCTTAAGACTGTATTTATTTGATTAAAAAAATCAGTAAAAGGTAAAGCTGAATTTTCAGCATCATTATCCAGTCTTCAGTGTAATATGATCCTTCAGAAATCATTCTAATATGCTGATTTGCTGATGCTCAATTATTTTTTTTGTTCTCAATTATTAACAATTGTTCTTATTCAATTTTGCTGCTCAATAGTTTTGTTGGAATTAAATTGTTTCAGGATTCTTTGATGAAGAGAAAGTTTAAAAAATATATAGTTTGTTTGAAATAGAAATCTTTTGTAACATTATAAATGTCTTTCTTTAATGTTTATAAATGTTACTTTCACTTTTGTTCAATTTAATGTGCCTTTGTTGAATTAAATTATTTATTTATTACACACCCATATATATAAGAATTATATTAAAATAGAACTACTTTTAAATTTATTGTATTTTTGATCAAATAGATACAGCCGTGGTGAGCTCCTACCAAAAACATTTAAAAAAAAAAAAATCTAAACTTTTGACCGTTGTGTGTAATTTACAAAGTTTTATATTCAATTTTCATTCACTTTTATTTTTTATAAAAATAATTTTAGCACCTTTTTTACTGCCTTGCCGGAATATCTTAATGTGCTAAAACAAAATGTGCTAAAAAAGTGTGCTTGTAATCCTATTGGGATTTCAAAGCACACTCTTAAAGAAAATTCTCACTTACTGTTTCTCAGATATATAGCTTGGCAATTAGCATCAAATAAAGTTTGAGTGGTGTGTGTGTGTGAGCGAGAGCACATGGCTGCTGGGGGTCCATTCCTTTATTGCCAATCAGGCGTCTCTAATCTAAAGCATGCGTAATGTGTTCTTAACACTGTTAGCCTGATTAATGTCTGATAATAACCTGCTCTGAATGACATTCTGCTCCGCCTTCATCTGTTTAATCTAATCTGCCCTAATGCTATTAGCACTATTAGATTTCCCACACACATACACTCACACACTTATTTATTGTTTGGGCTCATAAAATATCAGTTCAGAGAGTGGCAGGGTGTCGCTAATCTGTCCAGTGTCAACTTCCATTACAACAGACTGGCCGTAGTGGCGAGGTCCAACCCTTTGAGCCTGTCACTGTATATTTGTGTGTGTGTGTGTGTGTGTGGGGCTATAGGATTCTTTGTTCTCTGCCGACTTCTCTTTTGTCTGGGCCTGGGGATTTATTTTTGTCCGACCTAAACCGTTTGTATGTGTCACATGTTGTGATGTATAATTCAAGGGTTCTTTGTAGCCCGAGATCGAAAAAGTGTCACCTGCCCCTTTTAGCTTTCAGTCTGTGAAATGACTCTTAAGTTGTTTCTAAAATGTTTTATCTTCATTAGATCTTTTTGCCTAGTTTGATTTCTATCAGCTTTGCTGTTTTTACACTAAAGGCAGATGTATAAAGACATGATGAATAAAATCTTACTTTTAACACACAGATAAACACAGACTATATATATATATATATATATATATATATATTCTGATCATAACAGTATATTTCATTATTTTTTCTAATTTAATAAAATATATTTTTGTGAAAAAAATGTGTGAAAACTTAATTTATCTGCTCAGTTCATAAACATTTCTTCACTGTGTTTGTAGGTGGTGTGTCACTGCCTGGACACCCTGGGATCTCGTGCACAGTGTTTTGATGTAATACAGAACGCCATCATTAAGAATCTGGTGAGTGAACGTGTTTTTCTACTGAATGTTTTGCATGCGAGTGGGCAGTGGAGCCAGACACCGTTTGTGGTGAGACTCTCCATCTCTTTGTAGTGTGGACTCGCCGTGGTGCCAGACTGTGTGTGTGCAGCGATTTTAAGGTGTGTACCCCGGTTACTGGATGTCAACTTCCTGCCCAGCGACACACTCCTCCACTTCCTGTCTGACTGTTGCCTGAGCATGCTCAATCTGCTGCTACAACTGGAGCAGAGTGCCCGCAAAAGGTGTGCTCACTAACACGCTTCCACCCACATACACACATATCACACAATATTTGCATAGAGTAACATTTATACACCACAAAGAAGACTATTGGAGAATTTGGAACACAGGACTGGGGAAAGTCCAAAAAGGGCAGTCTCATGAAGACCGCAAACATTTGAAAATAGTTGGTTTTGATGTGCCTAAAATTTTTTACGTTTTACCAGCAATTGATTTCTTCCGAAATGGTGTACTATTAAGTGTCTATTAATTTGTGTCAGTAATGTATCAGAAATATTAATTACAATTATTCTAAATATATAATATATTCATTACATTTATGCAACCTTTTTCACATATTGTCACAATAGGGAAGAAAAGACAATCGCAAATTTCCGCTTTATGCTGACTTTAAAGAAATTGGTGGTCCAATCACTCCTAATGCTCGAAACGAAAACTAGAAATGTCAAAACATGTTTATCTCCTTCAGGGATGCCGTGTGGGAGGCATGTTTTGCTGCGCTGAGTGCGGTACCGAGGCTCCTGCGATTGGTCCTGCAGTCTTTTAGTGTGGGCGACCTGTGTGAGGAAGAGCTCCCCCTGTTGGCACAGATCCTGTCATTACTACTTCAGCATACTCAATTACGCAACCACATGATGGCCAACGCCAGTCTACTGCAACAAATCATACAGGACTTAACGGTATGGCACATCAAAATATGTAATGCTTAAAATCGCATGCATCTATTTTATTTTTGCTTCAAACGATCAAACTTAAAATGCTAACAATCAAATTTAAAAGCTTAAACTGACGATACTCACTTTTCTGTTTGTTTTTGTAGCATTTCTATGGTGGAGAGACTCGAGAGCAGTGGCTGACTGACTTGCTGTACTGCTACAGCGTGACGATGTCTGGTCAGCGGGCCAACATGGCCATGAGGGACATCTATTAACTGCTGACTGTTACAGTATTCAGTGCCACAGCCATTCATGTTCTTTTTGTTTTCCGATTCCAGTCGTTTTGTACAAAATGAAGAAAATAAACCTTGTTATAATGAACTGATTATTTCGGTTTCAGATTTATTGCACATTTATTAATATAGACCTGGAGGGTTTTTTTTATTACCCACTGTTTTGTAACCAACTGAATTCAGGATATAATGGTATACTCAAAGCAACTGGAACATACAAACAGCTGCTGTTTTAACGTTTCCTAAAGAATTCTGAATTTAAAAATGGGAACATTACATTCAAAGGTTTGGAGTCAGAAAGGTTGTTTTTTTTTTAAATAAATTAATACTTATATTCATCAAAGATGCATTAAATTGATCAAAAGTGA
Source organism: Cyprinella venusta (assembly GCA_038021265.1). Classification (NCBI taxonomy): domain Eukaryota; kingdom Metazoa; phylum Chordata; class Actinopteri; order Cypriniformes; family Leuciscidae; genus Cyprinella; species Cyprinella venusta. Next base: position 21,574,303 of record CM075874.1, on the reverse strand, counting down.
CATTTGTATTGTGTTATGAAATATTTCTAATCTCTGTTGTACTTTTGAATGTTCTATTTAAATAGAAAATGATCAGTTTTTACAAAAATATCAACATTGATAGTAAGATGAAATATTTTAGAACAATATCTGAATGATCATGTGACGCTGGAGTAATGACTGCAGTAAAAGCTTTGTCACCACAGGAAAAATATTGCATTTTAAACTATTAAAATAGAAAAAAAAACAGCTTTTAAAAGTTTATTACTGTATTCTTGTTCAAATAAATGCAGCCTTGGTGAGCATAAGAGTATTTCAAAAACAAAATCTCACCAACCTCAAACTTTTGAAAGCTAGCGTAATTATTACTCTCAGGTTTAAGAACAATGTCTGTGAGGTAAGATGATCCAAAATCTTTCCCTTCCTAATATAAATTGAGGTATCTTCACTTTTACAAAATGTATTTAACAGTAATATAGCAATAGTAAAAAAAATGTACAATGATTTATAGTGATGGATAAAATGTATTAATAAGCCAACCCACTCAAAAATAGGGCTGGCGATAGAGTATAAAGAATACAATGGATAGATCTGTGACAATATCAGAAATGGCCTGAAAATATGAGTATGTTTCAAAAAGAGGGGCAGTTTAACAGCCGAATGTGCACTCAGTGGTGTCCCATGCAGGTGGTCTTGTTATGTAGGCGTCACCCTTACGACAGGTATATGACCTGTTGTTGACAGAATGAAAGGTTATCGAATACATTTGTTGTGTTTGTGGTTTTAACCTCTAACCTCTGCATTTAATCAAGGTGATACTGCAGATTTCATATGTAAACCCAGACAAGGACCATGCGAGTTCACTATTCCTTATGCAATAGTTTAAATAAACATCAAATGAGTTTAAGTGCATATAATCCCTGTGTCTCTTAGAGAGATTTAGTTCCTGTATAAAAAAACACGTTAAGAGTCCTTTTTGTGGTGTTAGTTCTTAGTTCTGTTCTGACTGCTTTGACTGCCAGTACTGGATGGGCGTAGATGGTAAGAGTATTGCTTTGCCTGATTTAAAGAATCCACCAGACTCACACAGTCAACGGCACTCACTGTGGATAAAGAAAGCACACACAGGCTATCAGTCAAACATTTGGAATAATTACGATTTTTTAAAATGCTTTTGAAAGAAGTCTCATTAGGCCATTCCACACTGCACCGACAAACACTGACCACAAACAAACCACATTAGAGTGTCACATCTCAGACGTTCCACGACCTGAAAAACACTGATTCAATGTTGTCAGTGCAGTGTGACTTGACCTTTATGCTCACCAAGGCTGCATTTATTTGATCAAACATACATTAAAAAGAGTACTATTGTGAAATATTGCACAAAAAAAACTTTATTTTAATATTTTTTAATTAGGGCTGTCAAATCACGATTAATCGCATCCAAAATAAAAGTTTGTTTTTGCATAATATAAGTGGGTGCACTGTATATAATTATTTTGTATATATATATATATATAAATACACACACATGCATGTATATTTAAGAAAAAAATATTATATATATATTTAGATATCATATAAATTATATATAAATCTATATACAGTATATACATGAAAATACATTAAAAAAAGTAATATTGTGAAATATTGCACAAAAAAAACCTTTATTTTAATATATTTTAATTAGGGCTGTCAAACGATTAATCACGATTAATCGCATCCAAAATAAAAGTTTGTGTTTGCATAACATATGTGGGTGCACTGTGTATAATTATTTTATATATATATATATATATATATATAAATACACACACATGCATTGTGTTGATATTATATTATACATAAAATATTTATATTTACATATCATATAAATTCTATATAAATCTATATACAGTATATACATGAAAATATTTCTTAAATATATACAAGCATGTGTGTGTATATATATATATATATATATATATATATATATATGAAGAGTTCAGATGCAAAAGCCTCTAAATGCCATTTGAAATTTTCTTCTAAAATGATCATTTTTATCAAGCTTGTATATTTAAGTTCAGTAATTTCACTTAAATGACAATTAATAGGTAATCTTCATTGCCATTTAAGTGAAATTACTGAACTTAAATATACAAGCTTGATAAAAATGATCATTTTAGAAGAAAAATTCAAATGGCACTTAGAGGCTTTTGCATCTGAACTCTTCATATATATATATATAATAATTATACACAGTGCACCCACATATTATGTAAACACAAACTTTTATTTTGGATGCGATTAATCGCGATTAATCGTTTGACAACCCTAATTTTAAAATTGAATTTCATAACAGTCTGTCACATGATACTTCAGAAATCATTCTAATATGCAGATTTGGTGGCTCAAGAAACAAGCTCAATTTCTATTAATTAATACTATTATTAATATTCCTATTATCATCAATGCTGAAAAAAGTTTTATGATGCTTAATGTTTTTGTAGAAAACGTGATACTGTGATTTTTTTTTTAAGATTCATGAATGAATATAAAATTCATTGTACAACTTTTATTTTTAAAAGGACATCTTTTGTAACGTTCTAAATGTCAGATTGCGTCCTTGCGGACTAAAAGTAGTAATTCCTTTTCTTTTTTTTAATCTTATCCCAAACATTCGGTGGTGTATCATGGTTTCCACAAACGCTTAAAATATTAAGCAGTTTTCAACATGGATAATAATAAGAAATGTTCCTTGAGCACCAAATCAGCATCATAAGAATGATTTCTGAAGGACACTAAAGATTGGAGTAAAAACATGCACCACCAAAGAACACAAGCAGTGGTTACAAACCCAGTACTCACAGTGTTTGTTGGTTTTGAGTGACAGATCCAGCAGCCCTTGGCTTTGGCTCTGTGTTTTAAGCACTGCAGCCCGCAGAGAGTGCCCTCTTTTGGACGGGGCGCCACCTAGACCAAATGTAACAGCAGTGTTTATTGCTTTAGATGTGGTCACATGCACATTTTTTTTTTTACTTGAATGGATCAATCTCCACGTTAACGTCACAACTCACGACTGATACTGGAGCTGTTAAAATAACAAGAATCGGACAGTTTGGTATGAAACGTGCAGGTGTGTGTGAGCGTGTGTCCATCTGGCAGCGGCGGGCAGGATGAGGGGAGGGAGGTTTGCGTTTGTGAGCGAGAGGAGACAGCTCGACATTCCGCCTGACAGCAATGAACTTTTCAAAGCGCTGTGACTGTCAGGGAGGAGCGGGGAGGGGAACAAGTGTCCGTGTGTGTGCGTACGTGCACGCGTGTGTTTGAGAATGAGAGCGTCTCTGGCCTGCTCAGCCATCATCACCTGTTCATGTCTGCTGAAGGTCAGTTGCATTAACTGGGTCGAAACTCCACCTTATCAACTGATATGAAAGGAGGGAGGGGTGACGGTGTGCGTCTGTGTTGGAACGTCACATAAAAACATAACACCCCTCTGTAATAATCTTATTAGTGATGCTTGGCCTACTTTTAAACTTAACTTGTGCAACGGACAGGAATCGTAACTCAAATCATGTCGCTATTTAAGGAAAGGTATCCAATTACAAGCAATCAGGCATATGGTTAGAAATGAATGCAATTCTATTTTAATATATCTTAAATAGTGTCACATGACCTTTTGAAATCTTTCTAATATGCTGATTTGCTGCTCAAGAAACGTGTTATTATCAGTGATTAAAATAGTTGTGCTACAAAACGGTCATACTTTTTTTAGGATTCTTTGATAGAGATGGTTCAAAAGAACAGAATTTATTTGAAATATAATATTTTGTAACATTATAAATGTCTTTACTGTCACTTCTGACTATTGCTGAATAAAAAAAGTGGTATACAACTGTTTTCAACATTGATAATAATAATAAATGTTTCTTGACCAGCAAATCAGCATATTAGAATGATTTCTGAAGGATGCGACAGCCAAGACTGGAGTAATGATATGAAAATTCAGCTTTACAATCACAGGAATAAATTACACTTTAAAATTTATTCCAATAGAAAATAGTTATTTAAATTTGTTTTTATTTAAAAACATAAAAAAATCTTACCCATCCCAAACTTTTAAATGGCTATATGTTGATATAATATGCAAATTAGGGCTGGGAAAATGAACAAGCTCTTTAATGTGTACCTACACGTCATACCGAACATGATTAAAACTGTGATATTAATTGGTTTCCCTCCTAGTGGACAGTAATATAACACTCACCATAGACATTTTGGAGCACAGAGCTTTTTTTCCCTGCGTTCCTGGTAGGAGCAGCTTGAACTTCAGAAGACATTTTATGGTGGGTGTGGTCATGAGCTATAGGCCACTCCCATAATAACTGAATCAACAGGGCTGTGACTTCAGCGGACTCCGCCCCTTTCACGGTCCTGCACAGTACCTTACGAAGACGACCCCGAATACAAGACCTGAATGGAAAAACATGTTGCGGTTTCAAAAGCACATATGTACCAGCAAATGCAGCGACAGCATATTAAATATGTACAATCAAACGAACCAACCACATGACTGTTCATAAAAAGGACTTAAAGAATGTGCATATACCTTCTTTGTACTCTGAATCCCATTATTTTAGTAAAGCCATTAAAAGAAAGTGCACTTATGGGCCTGCATTACAATCTCTCTCTCTACACACACACACACACACACACACACACACACACACACACACACACCAAATAAGAAGCCTATTCTGGTGACCTCCCCTCTGAGGTGTTGATGTGCTGGTGGGCACAAAGCCATGCCACAACTCAAACAAGGCAGTGTATGAACAGAACAAACAGAACATGTGGGCAACATATGAGCAGACACAGATGGGATCTGCAGACTTTTCTTGCAGGAAAAGTTGATTTAAACAGTGAATGTGTTAGACTTCACAATTTATTGTCCATTTATTTGTAAACAAATAAATGTATATGTTTATGTATAAACAATTCCAATTTATACTGTGAAAAATGTGAATTATAAATATGTGTACAATATGAGATAAGATATAAGAGAAGACAAACACACAGTCATTATACAAAAACATTTGAGTTTAGAATGTTGTAGTTGGCCAATCAGAATTAAGTATTTATTGAAGTAGAGAAATAGTGGAATAAAAAACATCAGTACCTCCTCCATGCTCTCTGTATCACAACGGCTGCCTGGTTTTTACAACGGATGCTGTCTCCCATTATTTCCTTCTCTTTGTCCTTTTGTTTTTTTCTTGTTCTGCTCATCCATCTCTCTTTGTCCATCTCCTGTTTCTGTCTGCCAGTCTCTTTTTGTCCATCAGTCCTTGATATTTTATCCTTTTTTCTGTCCACCTCTCTTTCTGCCTGTCTCTCTTTTTGTCGTGTGACAGCGGTTCTTTCTAAGGAGGAGTGCTGGGTTCCTGTGGATTTGTGGTCTGATGCTGGCTTGTTCCCCTTGGTCAGTGCCTCTGTGGAACCTACTGTAGACTGGGCCGCTGGTTTTGAATGGGCAGCTGTAGTCCTGGGTCTGGTATGTATTGCTGATTTGGGGGGTGTGGTGGTCTCTATGTGGCCTGGTGCTACAGAGGCTCCTGTGTGGACCAGTTTGGCACTGCCTGGTCGACTGGACCCAGCGGGGGATCGGCGCTCATTTGTGGATCCACATTCCACTGATACGCATGTGTCTAGGCCACACGTCTCTATCACACAGACCTCCTCTACAGTGTCTGAAGACTTCTTGGTACTCAGAGGGGTCACCGTGAGGCCAGAGGTCGCTGGAGGGAGAGTAGTGTCTGGTGTTTTGGCCTCTCTCGTTCTGCGCTCTGACAGAGAAACAAAGCAGTTCATTAGATATGACAAAGTGCAATAACATACAACTGGCTGAACTCAAGTATTAAGAATAAGTAAATGGACTTCTTTATGACATAAGCATCTAAAAATTGTTAATAAAATAAATAACCAATTAAAAAAATCTATAAAATAAGTAAATAAATAAATAATATACCTAAACGTGCAGTATAATAGTGAGTGGAAAAAAGTGAGATAATCAAATGTAATAAAAACTAAAGACTTATATTCATATTTTACATATATATATATATATATTATATTATATTTCAGTAATACTATTTTTTCACAGTATAAATTGGGTCTTTGTACATGAGAATATATAGCTGCCTTTAACATTTTAGGATGGAGGTCCCTCACAAGAGGATGAACATATTTTTTATTAAATTAGAATTTTTTGGTATTTTATGAATTTTAAATCAATATTACAGGATTTGTGTTATTAGCCCTTTATTGGTTAGTAGCCATAACTTGAAAAAATGTATCAGCTTATTAAATGTTTAAACATACAAATTTATTGACAAATTAATGTGGTCCGCCTGTTATTCCTTACTTTTTATTCCTGAACTAAACTCACCAGTTCTATGTTGTTTCTCTCTCCTGCTCTGTGAATGAACGTTATGGGCACCGGGGGACTTTTTATGTTTGTGTCCTTTCACCGCTGGATCTTTAAACCTCTGCTCCGTTTCATCCAGTGAAAGTTTTTCCACTCTGACTGCAGCCAATGACACGTGCCGCTTCTGATCCGCCTCAGCCAATGAGAGCAGCTGCTCTGCCTCACGTCTGCGTTCCTCCTCTCTCTTCCTAGAGAAACAAAAAACACACACAACACACATTTATTGACTTGACACATATTTATCCTGTTGATTATGACTGTCCTGGATCATTTATTAAATGTTTGATTTGTTGTTTACTGCTGGCTGACAGTTTTTTTTTGTTTTTGTTTTTTATTTTATTCAGAAAGGATGCATTAAAGTGCATTACAAGTGGCAGTCATACTTTTACATTGTTAAAAATATTCTATTACAAATAATAATTCTGTTCTTTTGAACCTTCAGTTCATCAAATATCCTGAAAAAATGCAAAACTGTTTTCAACATTGATAATAATAAAATAATTGTTTATTAGGCAGCAAATCGGCATTACAGAATGATTTCTGAAGGATCATGTGACACTGAAGGCGGGAGTAACGATGCTAAAAATTCAGTTTTACCATCACAGGAATAATAGGAATCTATTAAAATAAAATAAAAAATAAATATTTTAAACTGTAATAATATATTTGTAATAATATATACAAAGTTTTTTTCCCTGTATGACCAAATAAATGCAGCCTTGGTGAGCATAAGAGACTTCTTTCAAAAATATTTTAAAAATTTTGAATGGCAATGTACGTACAACCCCTTTTTAATTAGCTTAATTTAAGGTTTTTAGAGTCCGATCAATTATTAATCCTTCATCTGCTTTTTGTTCAGATTATTGGTTGGTACAATATCTCTTTCAAGTCAGTATCAGAGTTTAACAGGACAGCATTACACATCCCTCCATGGTTTTGAACACCTTTACCAGACAGGAAACAAAAACGAATAAGTAGATGGATAGACTGCGGGCAGAATAACACAGATAAAAGACAGACGGTCAGAGAGTCGGACAACGCAAACAAGTTTAGAGGATGTATGTTAATGTGAGTATGCAGAGCCAGGAAAAGTGAGAAGAACATATTCCAATCTGTGTATATGTGTATTCATTCATCCACAGAGCTGACAGACTCTAAATGTCAAGCTGTTGAGCAGCTGAGTGTTGCCCAATTAACAGAAAAGCAGGTAGAATGAGAGGTAGAATCTCTCTTGCGCTCTTTCTCCCTCTATCGTCTCATCTATTTCCATTATTGACAGCGAGAAATTGATGCTCATATTCCTCAGCAGGCAGGTAGATAGATGAGCTGGTTCAGGGCAAACACACATAATTAAACAACACATATTATATTCATGCAAACATTCCATGTCAGCTCCACAGATCAGCCTAGCCACATCAATCAGCACTGGATTGTGGGTAAGAGAATATTTGCACCCCACCATTTATCTTTCTCTTCAAGGCAGAAGAACCTATGTGTGTTTACGCAAGTCTTACTTTGCAGCATCCTTGCGTAGTTGTTCATGTCTCATGAGGAGCTTCTTGCGTTCTTTGAAGGCCCGTCGGACCTTGTAGCCTTTGTAAAGAGCCTGGATGGATGAGGCGGCGATGTCCTGGATGGCGGCGATGGACAGAGCTCCATGCTCCAATAGAAACTGGGTCAGTTCCTGATGCTCCCCCAACAGGGCATAGTCTAGAGGAGTGTACCTAGTCATTTAACACAGAGGGTTTTAAACTTTTTGATGCCACGGACTCCCAAAAACATTATATATATATATATATATATATATATATATATATATATATATATATATATGAAGTAATCAATAAATTATATGGGAGGGTCATGCCTTTTTCACAATCATTTTGGAGGGTCATAGAAAAATGAATTACTGGCGAAGGGAGGGTCAAGTCTTTTTTGATTACAGATCTCAAATCTCCTCCGGTGGCCCCTTAAATAAAAAACGAACAGTCCCTTATTGCATCCTTGCTGAATAGAAGTATTAATTTCTCACTAACCCCAAACATTTGAATGGTTTAAATAAGAACATCTGATCTGCAACCACTAGGCCACACCACAAGAACTGTGTGCATGTGTGAATGTTTGTTACCTCTCCTCAGTGTGCTCCATATGGTTAGGGAATGTCCCACACCCCAAAAGCAGCTTCACAGCATCCAGATAACCGTTATTACAGGACCAGTGGAGCGCGGTTCTCCCCTTAACACATAAACGTACACAAAAAAAGACTTCTTGTTATTTTTCAGTCTCAAGCAGGCCACTCATGTGTAATGGCCAGCACATGCTCTCAGTGTTATCTTTGGGTTTGCTTTACAATCTTACCTCCTTGTCCTGGATATTGGGATCTGCATCATGCTGAATGAGCAAGGCCATGCAGTTGATGTAGCCGGCATATGCCGCACACTGCAGGGGAGTTCGTCCAGCGTGGTCCTGGAGGTTCGGACCGATCCCGTTCTCCATCAGCACCTCACATACCTCCGCATTACCGCCCAGAGCCGCCCAGTGCAGTGCAGAGTGACCGTCTATGTCTACCAGATCAACACGTGCCCCTCCTAAACATATTAGGGACTTTAAGCAACAGCCTCTGGTGGAACGGCAACAGCAACTGGCTTTCTATTGCGCGACATTAACTGCTACTTCTTGACGTTCTACTGTAACCGTCTACTACGGGAGAACAGCTGATTTGCCGTAGTCGTTACTACGTGACAGATTAAGACAGTTAATGTTATGTTTTAGGTTTTGTGGCATTGAAATTGTTTCTGTATATCATTAAGTGCTAAAATCAACCCTTCTCATTCTTTTTAAAATCACTTTCTTTTTGTATTTTGTCTGATGATTAAATTATTCTCTATGCCGTGCTCTTTACTGTTGCTTAGTGATTTTTGCGCTCTTTAGCTATGGCAGTTAACTGTTTATTTTCGGCTGCCGTCACCGTTCTATCAGCAGCTGTTGCTTAAAGTCCCTATTCAAGATGCAGATTTACCATGAGCAAACTAGAACACTGCAATTATGATAAACGAAGCTGTGTAGAAATGAATGTGAAGCATGAATGTGAAGCATGTTGAAATTTTTATGTTAGAAATTTGACCACCACTGAATCAAAAGCAACTCATGATGGAATAAAAATCAGAATCATAATATCAATGTGATATAATTAAACCAATTACACCAACCATATATATATATATATATATATATAATAGATAAAAATGGGCAACAACTATTTAATTTTTTATTTTAGACACTCGGAACCAGTGTTCATTTTTTGTTATCGAAATTTATGAAGAAAAATGTTTTGACCTTTTTTGCATGACTAAAATAAATGTTGTTAAATTATGAATCTGACTATATCAACATGGAATATAGTTGATGAAAAAACACAAGACTAAAATGTACTTCATTGTTGATCAAAATTTTTTGTCGTTTTTAACAAGTCTCTACAAGCTGTCATGCTTGCATTGTCAGATTTCAAGATCTTAAGACCCCAGTTAGAGCTTTTCTCTTAAAATAATTTATTTAATTTCTGCTCAGTGTTTTACTCAATCTTTGCAATCTGACAAAACATGCGTTCTCTCTAGCCTCACGAAACCATCCTGATCTCGCGAGCTTTCAAGGTTTCACACACTCACCAAACGAACGTCCAATCAGCGTTGGCTTTGAGGCGGGTTGAGGTGTGACGCAACGAGAAGCGCGACAGTTCAGTCATGACGGCTTCAGCGGATGAAACTAGCATCAGCGTGGCTATCGAGCAAGTTTTATCGGAATTACAGAGTATTTCTTCACAGAAAGAAGAGCCAAACACTGCTCTGGAGGCTTTTCTCAGAGGAAAAGATGTTTTTGCTCTTCTCCCGAGAGTCCCGACTGGTTTCGGCAAGAGTTACGGTAAGTCATATGCTTCGTTGATCTGATTGGTTGATTTGGCCCGTCTATCACCAACATAGGCCAATCAGCTAACCAGTATTTTCGCCCCTTACCAAAATTACTTCATGTAACTTATGCGGAGCAAATCCATCTGGCGGAGTCAGGTTACGTTCTCTCTACAATGTGAAAAAAGCGTGGATTATCTGAAAACAACTGCTGAATTCAGATCTACATCCTAGTATACTACCTTTATCAAATATTAAGAATATTATTCCGCACTCAGCAACAGACAAATTTGTATTGGCATATTTGTATTTTTTCCTGGTCAGCATTGTCTATAGGGAGAATAAAGGGGCATGTATGCTGTTACAAACCTTTGATTAGTGTTAGGATGACATCTCTATGGCCCATCTCACAAGCACGAAACAGAGGCGTGTGTTTCATTACGTCCAGCGGATCCACCATGGCTCCCTGCTCTAGCAACAAGCGCACAGTGGACACATGCCCCGAGAGAGCGGCCGCATGAAGTGCTACACACACACACAAATGGAGCACATGAAGACAGCGAACAAACCGTCAACTCTTGTTAAGTCTGTATGGGGGGTACATACATTGGAAATGGCTTGTTAATTGCTTGATTGAAAAGAAAATGCAATTATCACTGATCTGAGCTGAAACTAACCAGTTTAGGCCAGGAATGGATAATCGTGTTCAAAATGACAATCTGAGTGTGTGCATGTGTTTGCGAGTGTGTAACTCTGTCACACACCTGTCCCTCCGTATTTGTCGGTCATGTTGATGTCCAGGTCCTTTTTCAGATCCAGCATAATTTTGATGACATCATCGCTGCCCTTCCCAGCAGCCCACATGAAGGCTGTTCGTCCCTCCAGATCAGGCTCATCGCGCACAGAGTGGTGTTTCAGGAACACTGCAACTGTGTCCTTAACAGACAGAAAACACAATAAATAGGTAAAATCACATAAAACCAATTAAATAAAGCAATAGGATGCCAAAGGCCATGTGTTATAGAGATTTGTTTGCCTCAAATAGCTTATGTATTGTAGCAACCACCGAGAACACACTAGCAACCACCCACAATACAATGCAATACAATATATTTTTTATAAAGCACATTTACAAACATCCAAGGCCGACCAAAGTGCTGTACAGAGAATATATAATGCAATGCAGTACACGGCTATAGAAATAAGCAACTAAAAGTCAGGGAGAATTAAAAGCAAGAGAAGTTCTTTAAAGAGGATTTAAATAGGGAAACTGAGGGAGGGGCAGACTGTTCCAGAGTTTTGGGCCTGTAGTCGCAAAAGCACGTTCGCCTCGTTTTTTAAGTCTGGATCTAGGGACAGTAAGAAGTCAGTGGTCACTGGATCTTAGGGTATGAGACGGAGTGTACAAAAGAGCAGGTTGGTCAGGTACTGGGTGGCCAGATTGTTAAGAGCTTTCAGCTTTATACACAAAAAGTACAATTTTTAAAACAATTCCAAATTTGATAGGTAGTGAATTTTAAATAAGATGATCGATTCATAGTTGCGTGTCCCAGTGAGGAGTCCAGCCGCAATACCTTAGCAACTGCCAAGCAAACACCCAACATACCTCAGTTACTGCCAACCAACACCATAACAACGACCCAGAACACCCTAGCAACCGCCTAGGAACACCTTAGCAACCACCCAAATACACTAGCGACCGCCTAGCAATACCATAACAACCACCAGAACACTATAGCCAACAGCTTAGCAACCACCCAAACACTCTAGCAACCACCTATCAACCACCAAGTACACCCTAGCGACCACCTGAACACACGAATAAGCCATATCTCAGCACCAGAAAATAGTACAGACATGGTTGTTGGCTCGTATGCAATAATGTACCACACTCTAGCAAATGAGAGATGAGTTTTGCCACTGCAAGCACCACTTCACATTTTCTTCTGGAAATGTACATTCAATATATATATATACACTACACACACACACACACCAAGTGTGGTGCACAAGCCCTGAAAAGTGAAGCCAAAACGTCCGGATAACCCCCCAGTCGTAGTATAGGTCATAAACCCCGCCTCCCCATGTTATTCAACGGCACGTTAAACCAACTAAACAAACTTCAAATATCGTTTTTCCAAATATGGTTTCTGTCATTTACTCTAGTTTTTATCATGCTGATAGTCTGGCTAACAACAGACCACGTATCATTAAGAATGAAACGTGGTCTGGAAACCACATGTTCAATATCTCGTATTTGAGGCGTGGTCTACGAATGCTCAGAGCCTTATTATTGGGTGCTGCGAATGTCTATCAAATGTGCCTGTACTTCTATCAAATGCGCCTGTGTTCCCTCCCTGTTCTGTGATTGGTTCTCTATTTCAGGGGAAAATTTGGTTCATGGTATCCAGACTGCCTAGCACCGTGAATAAAATTGCGCTGCGGCAAGGCAGAATGGGGAAACCCAGGCTATCATGCTGATGTAATTTCAAGTGTTTATTTTTAAACTAGATGTTATTTTACACCCTCAAAAATGTCTTACAGCATTGTTGCTCTGAGCTCCATAGTGCAGAGGTGTTGCTCCCTGACTGTCTGATGGGATCATCCCAGACTTGTTCCTCTCCAACAGGAGGTGGACAATCTTTGCATGACCTACACAAACACATACAAACCCTGTGTTAACATCTACACTTACAGCACACTACTTAAATTCCAAATAATTACTTTAACCAGTCAAATTATGCATGTGTATGAGAGTAAATGTGTGTACCCAGCAGCGCCGCCCAGTGCAGTGGTGTCCTGAACAGATTGTCATAGGCTGTCACGCTGCAACCCTCGTATGAAGTCAGGACCTCAACCACCGCCTCATTCCCATCAGCCACTGCAAAGTGCAAAGGGGTGCGTCCCTCATAGTCTTGCCAGTTCAACAGAGACTCGGTGGGAGCAGCTTCCTACAATATACACAAATGGGGGACATACCAATGATGCTATAATAGTGTACTTTAAGAGTGAAGAGTACTAGTGAGGTGGACTCACCAGGATACAGCGCACCGTACGTGTGGCATTGGGATGTTTGTTATGCGCCGCCCAGTGTAGAGGGATCTTGCCCTCACTGTCTGGAATCCCGATGTTTGAATCGTGCTTGATCAGCAGCTTGACATGCTCGGGGTGATTGTAGAAGGCGCTCCAGTGCAACGCTGTCTGCTGTGGAACAAACAACATTCAATTTCAAAGATGGCATTTCCAGTTTTACTGCTCACTCATGTTACACTGTGGCTACCGAGTTGCTTCAAGGCCTTCAAGCAAATTGGGGCTTAATGTAATCACAGCTACCGAACTGCAATCAAGAAAATAACATTTTTGGCGCTTTTCCATTTTTCAATTTTTTAGTTTTGAACTTAAAGCGGACCACTTTTATAAAATGTTTTTCAAATTTTTTTGTGTGTGTTTCGTCAGGCCAGTTTGGCCTGATCAGCTTGAGAATCTTAGTAGTCAGAGGTCAAAATTCATTATTGTCAGTATTACTAATATTTTTGGATTCAGTCTGATAAATAGTTTGAGCTTTTCCTCATTTATAAGTACTTGACTTTGGATGACTTGTCTGCTAAATGGTTACATTTAAATAGATGCTGGTCTCCAGCTTCTTCACAAGGTTAAACAGCAGGACATCCTTGGTTGGTCAAGTTTGATTTCAAGCTTTTTGAAAAAGGTTATCCTCAAAAGCACACATGCCCTTTTCTCTTCATCCATCACTCAAGTTTCCTCAGCATTTTACAAACAGCCAATGTGGAAAGTGAAGACTGAAGACGCACTAGATGAGCTATTTTTTTTGCATCTGGCCACAGAACGAGCCTCATCACGAGAAATCATGATTCTGCTTATCAAATTATTACAAAACCAACAGACGGATAAAGGCCTGCAAACAAAACTCCCTTATGTGACTCAATGGGAGCACACGCGCACACACTCATGCTAGCGTAATCACAACCATACACACACACACACAAAAAACACAGAGAGAATAATGATTTAAAACAGGAGCCTTAATAACCCTGGTAGCTTTGAGCAGTTTGTCTGTGGAATGAGATTTTAAATGACGGCGTATCTAAAGAGTCGCTGTATGTGCGTAGATCATCGGAAAGTAAACTGGGGTGAATGTTTACAGTAATTGGAGCCAAAGTGAATAAAGCTGCATGTGGTCTGGTAATCTGGAGCAGTTGATAGCAGTGTTTCCCAGGAAAACACGGGGCCCGTGCAAGCATCTCTCCAACCTCTACTTTTGCTCTATGGTGACCAGCATATATCTTCTTAATCTAGTCTGTGTTTGCTAATCCTAGTATTATAGCTATTATTATTACCAGTATTATAGCTCATCGAGTACAAATATTTCAGTAAAGTACAACAGCAGTGCCAACCAGTAAAGAAACTATTTCCAGTTTCATTGAACCAGTATGGCCCATGTCTATGAATGTCTGTTTCTGTGTTTTTTTTTTTACTTTATATCTTATAATTGTAACTTTATATCTCAATTGCAACTTTATTTCTTTATTTGTTTCATTGACTGTAAATACACATTCTAAATCAATGCTTTCTATTCATCAAATAATCCTGAAAATCTTACCAAGCCCAAACTTTATTTCTCAAAATTGTAACGATTTCTTGTCAATGTGACTTCTTGTAATTGCAATTTTATATGTTTTATCACACAATGGGAATTTATTTGTTATTTTATATCTCACAATTTGCTATATTTTTTGGCGGAATCCATACATTTTGTCTTTGTTGTGAATTTGGTCTCTTTGATTCGTGGAAGACGTCTTTGGCATGCAGCGAGTGTGACCGTCAGTCCACACACACACACATAAGGTTAACATTGTGATGAGATCCTGAGCCTTGTAGGCGCCTGGCAAGCTCTCGCAGCAGCTCTGAGAAAATATATTTTATTAGACAATTTAAACAGAGCTCATATCCTCCAGAGAAACATCAGAGGGTGCACAGACCCCCTACTGCTTTACGGCATATATGCAACCACAAACACACATGCATACATGCACACACCACCTAACCTCACGTTCACCCCTGATCCCCACCCAAGCCATCTATATAAGAGCAGTGTAGTGTGTGTATTGTTCGGTACCTTATTTCTGTCCTGTGTGTCCACCTCACCAGGTGCCATGTGCTTGAGGAGCAGAGACAGAGGTTTGGAGCTCGAGTGACGGGTTGCCAGGTGCAATGGAGTCATTTCCTCCAGATCCTTCAAACGCCAATCGGCATGGCGTGACAGTAAGAGTTTCATGAAACGCACGTTGCCCTGAAAAGCATGTGCAAAAACACAATCAAATCAACAACTTTTAACATTAATTAAAGAAATTTTGCTATGGGGCTACCGATGGTTGAACTGTGGTGTTCATGTGGATGTTATGTCTGGCTTCTGTCAAGGCCCAAAAATACTATCTTCTAGAATTATGATTGATTTCAGTTTATAATTTGTTCTATGTACTTTCTTTTATCTGGGATATCCTAACAAAGACAGCAATATGTAAGTTAATTTCCCCAAAAAGTCCCCAAAAAAATATTTTCACAAAATACAGCACAACAATAATTAGCATAGTAGAACGATATCTGAAGGATTATGTGACACTTATGACTGTACTTAATATCCAAAGGTATTTGTAAGTGGATTTCCCCCAGAACCCTTTTGAAAATATTCATTATTTCTGCAATTTCATTTAGTGTCTCTAGAAATCACATATTTCACCTTCAAAAATGCACCCCAACTACTTTCTAAATGCATGTTATTGTTCTTTTTGTGAATATCAAGTCATTCGTTTCATTTTTTTAGACCTAATTTTTACTCAAAATAACTTTTGGTGAAACGACTGACTTCTCTGTCTGGACGTATGCATGACTTCTCCCATAATTTAGTCCGCTTCAACCTTGCCTCCTTTATTACAATCCACTGCAAGTTTGCATTTAGATCTGCTCCCTTTCAATTTACAACTGAAAACTGAAGTTATTAGACTCAATTATTATATACGCAGATATTTTATCAGCATTTTGCTAAAATGATAAATCATCCAAAGCCTGCAAAACATCTAAATAGAAAGACAAAACAGAAACAGTGTTTTATTATTGGGCTGTGTTTGGGATAGAGAAGGCTGCTTATCCATCTAAAGGGTTTGAATGTGTCTGAGTGCGAATGGTCCTCCCCTCTCATCAAGTATCCTCCCAGGCCTCCTTAGCTCCTGTGTAAAACATTCCAGGGAGAGCTCTCGTGTGTGTGTGTGTGTGTGTGTGTCAGGGTTCTCAGTCTCTATTCCCAGCCCAATTAGACTGTTAATCCCTGAGCTACAGCTCTTATTGATCTAGATGTCAGAGTGTTACCCATCAATCCAGTCCCTCCCTGTCTTCCTCTCCTCACACTCTTCTCCTTTCCTCTCCACTCTGCTCTCATATCCAATCCTCTTGTCTCATTCAAACCATCCTGTTTATTAAGTCAAAATACCATAACACATACAGGCGCTCTCATATTTAAATCTCAGGGAGAAATGTGTCAACATCGCAAACACTAGAGGGCAGTAAATCCTAGCAACACTAACCTTTTGTAAGTGTCTGTCAGAAACAGGGTCAGCTCAGACACAGACGGCTGTGTGTGTCTGTGTGTGTGTGTGTCACCTTCTGTGCTGCGAGGTGCAGTGCAGTCCGCTGACTGTGGTCAGTCTTGTTGACGGCTGCGCCGGCCTTAAGCAGCACCTCTGCACAGTCCAAGCGGTCAGCCAGAACACAATACATCAGAGGGGTCCGGCCGAATTGATCCTCGCTGTCCCGCAGACTAGACTCTGCTGTGAACACAAAGCACACAATAAATGAGTCAACCCTAGCCTGTTATTGGAATCCACACTTGATATAAATTGAAATGGGTAGTGATATTTTAAATAGTGAGTGATGTATTGAATATTTACAGTAGATTTAAAACGATTTTGCTGGCGATATAAAACTAAGCAATATTAGCAATGATTTTAATGGTATTTTTGTGTGGTTATTAAGTTTACTGCTGACCGTCAACACTTACAATGATTAATCGTAATGCAATGATTAATGCATCCATGGCCTGGATATAATTATAAAACATGACATGATTTTAAAACTGACCTATAACATCGACTTTGCAATACACTTTAATTTATTTAGTGCTAATAAAATTATTAAGCCTATTTGGAGAGAGAGATGTTTGAGAGATGTGACAATACGTCAGTCATCGTGTTAAACGAAAATATGACTAGGCCTAGACTACTTGTTCTGAGCAAATGTTGTCAGTGAAAAGGCTGTAAAACTGTTGACACTCATAAAAAATTGATGCTAATTATCTGGGAAACATTCTCTAACAGCAGTCAAGTTGTCATTGTTTGTGTCAAACAAGTTGTGAAGTTTTTGTAACATTTAAACAGGAGATCACAACTTATCTTGAATCTTACACAGATACAATAGTGCTATTTTCTAATTGGCTAATGTGTAGCCCCTTTCTTTTTTTTTTTTTTTTTTGATTGGCTGATAAGTGGCAGGCTCGACTAAGAACTCCAGAGGAGACGCGCTTGATTCGTTCTATAGTGACAGCGACGAGGCCAGAGACACTTGGGGTGCTGCGACATATTAAATATATTATTATATTATTGCAGTGTGAGAAATACAATTTGTGGTGCTCAAGGATGCATTAAATTAATCGAAAAACACAGTGAAGACTTTTACACTGAAACGAATTATTTCTATTTAACAGACATATGAAACACCACAACTGTTTTCAACACTGATACTAATGAGAAATGTTTCTCATTTCTCATTTCAAAAATTCAGCTTTGCCATAACATTAATAAATTACTTTAATTATTATTAAAATTAAATTAAATTATTATTAATTATTAAATTACATTAATTATTTTAAAATATATTAAATAAAACTTAAATTGTAATGATAATTATATTGTAATTGCACTAATAATTCACTATTTTTTTTTTTTCAAATAAAGCAACATTGGTGAGCAAAAGAGACTTATTTCAAAACCAATTAAAAACTTTTTTTAAAGATATATCGCACAGGCTTACACAGAAAACATAGTGAATAGCATGGAGCATTAAGCATGAAAATATGTGTGATACCTGTGATCAGTCTCTGTAGGGTGTTCTTGTCTCCATTCACAGCGGCCGCATGCACCTGAGATGGATTCTGGGGGAGCAGCATCGCCTGGACACAAAACACACATCAGCGGTCATGCAATATGTTTACTCTGGGGTTAAACATCAAGATTATCCACTTGTTAAGTCTGGCGTCACGTGTCACTGTTTCTGGGTTCAAGCTGGGTTCCTACTGAAAAATCATGATCCTAAATTTTATCTCCATAGCATACATTTATAACGTCCCTACGTCACGACTTAACAAGCGGATAGGCCTAGAATCTAAACTCACGCTTTCTGAATCAACCTTTGAACCACTCTTAGTGGTTCAGCCAGAATTCTGGGTAATCCTCAGACAGGAAGTAGGCAAGGAGGGGGCAAATCCCCCACTGGGACACACCCTGCCCAACTCATCTCTTATTCATGCTCATCAATATTGCAAGAGACTCAAAAAAAAAAATCAATTGCGTACACAAATCCACACTAAATGTGTGTCAAGCATGTTTATGACCGCAGAAATAACTTTTTCAATGAGCATTTCTTTAACCCAGTCATACATTCCCCTTTTCTTTGCCATTCTTTCTCCTCTCGCACAGACACAACTAATTAGCTGCTCTGTTCTCACGCACCTCATGAGAGGGTAATTGGGGTTAGTTAATGCAGACTCATAAAACTACTAAGGGTTACAACTAGTTCAGTAGCATGTGTTTTTGTGTGTGTATGTTCTGATTAAAGCCTTTAAATGCTCTCCGATACACTATAATTCAACTTTATATGACTCTGCGTACTTAAACGAAGGAAATCAGACATCACAAACAAAAGCATGCACACACACACAGTCTGCTTTTGGGATCACGATGTGGAAAAAAGACAGCAGGGGGATGCCTTTGACAAAGGTGTACGCGTGAGCTCTATCTGTACGTATAATGACGAGCGTGTTTGCTTCTGACCACATGTTAGGGTGTGTGTGTGTGTGCGCGCGATCGCGTGGGAAGTGATTTTCCGTGAGAAAAGGTTTTTATGGAGGCTTCGCTCATATCGACCACAAGCTTTCCTCGATTTCCTCTAGACTAGGACCCACACATACATGCAAACACACTTGGGACTTAATAACAACAATGCCTGGCATACAAATCTCAAATGAGAAATAAAAGGGAGACTTCTTTGCAAAGAAGCTGCGTGGTAATTTTCAAAATGTTCATATTTTTAAAGTCAATTTTAAAAAAGGGACAGGGAAAATCTAATATAAATTATACTGCCATTATATTGATGATGCATTTGAATGGCACATTCTCATTTTTGACTAATTTAATTAACAACCTTTGCTGTTGCAGATTATCACAGCTTCAAATGTAATTGTGAATCATTCACTTAATTATAAGATTTAAAGCAATAACAATTCAAAAAATATACAGCATCTGTCTGACAGTGTCACATTAACTGTTTTTATACCTCACAGAAATGCTGAAGTGAAAAGAAGCAGTAAAGAAAATAGATATGTGTAAAAATGTGATATAGAGTCACAAAATTACACCGATTTACACTTGCACATTGAAACTGAAACCGATTAAGAATTCTACACTTCATCTTAAAAGATTGCATTATATTTTTTTGGCAGCCTCTAAAACAGCTTCTAAATCATAAGAACTTTTTTTGAAAAGGTAAAAAATGCAGAAAGTTTTCTGTGATGGGTTGGTTCAGGGTTAGAGGGTAGAATGTATAGTTTGAACAGTATAAACATCATTACATCTATGAAATGTCCCCATAAAACATGAAAACCCAATGTGTGTGTGTGTGTGTGTGTGTGTGGGCAAGCATCCAGCTTGTCTAGCCCAGCCAAATGACTCCCCACCAGCATCTTATTGAACAACCAGCTGAGTCAGGATTTAGGGAGAAAGAGAGAGACAGAGAAAGAGAAAAAAGAAATAATAATGAAGAACAAACCACAGGGTCAGAAGAAGTTGAGCTGTGTGCACATTTGTCAGTAAAGCAGTGCCTGGCATTGCAATAACAGATCTGTATGATTCACATCAACCTCTCCAAATGTCCAAAAACAGAGCTTTTATTCAAATCTCTTCAAAGTACCTCGCTGAGAGACACCGGTTCTTTCATCTAATGCCCAGAGGGCAAATCCTCCATATTTACTCCAAGGAGAAAGGACTCCATGCTGTGGATGCATGCAAGCATCCCTACGGATGCCATCCATCGTGTGTCTTGACTGACATGATCACCTTGTGCCTCATTAGCTGTCGTCTCCCACAATGCAGAGCGACAAATGAGCCCCTCTGGTGAACGAGGTGTGCCTTCCAATGGGCAAAGTAATGCAATTATATAGTTCCAAATGTGTCCGTCACAACAAGTGAAAAACACATGTGCTATTAAACAGTTAAACAATACACACTGTTGAATGTGTGAAATCTAAGACAAACAAACACACTGCACATGGGACAGTGGTAGAGACTTATGTGCACATATATATAAACAAACACACATAACAACCAACGGGTAGCACTTTTTATTCAATATTGCTATGAAAACGATGAATTCACAGAATTGGCTTTCATAGTCCAATCACAGATTCCCATCTTGCTTATGAGTATAAATCAAGAAATTATTTTAAAAAAAGTCACCAATTTTTAGTAGCGAAAAAATGTGCTTTAATTTCAGAGCTGAAAGCTCTCTAAAAAACTAATTTCACTTCAAAAAGATATTTCAAGCTCATTTCATTACAAACTCAAACGGAAATAGTGAAAGGTTACCTGGACAAAAAAAAAGTATGCATTTTAACCAGTTTGACCCATTCAGGCCACACATCTATTTGCAGGCCAGTTGTGAACATGATAGGAAGCCATTATCTTGTTGACAGCTTTATCAGCCAATCACATTGATGTCCTTAACACTCACACCATGCGTTAGGACCATCAGCTTAGAGACCACAATGAGAGGCAAAAGATATCCTGCCAACTTGATATCATATTTTGATATGCCACCTGAAAGGAAACACCCTTGTTCAATATGTTTTCACTAAGGTATGGCATCATTCACTGATAAACTGAGGCTGGTGGTAATACGGCAGTGATTTGAACTGCAGCTGCTCCTGAGACTGAGAGACGGCACGGTCTGAGTCCCCGGAGCACACTTGGGCCGGGTTGCTCTGATAGGTCTCTTGGGCTGGACTCATAGCAAGGGGGGGGGAGTATCATGGCAGACCCGTTCTGACATCTCTAATGAGGCAGCCTAGAGAGAGATATCTCTCTTCCACCCTACCATTCTCTCTTTTGCTCCCCCTTCTCTGTATCTCCATTCCTCGCTTTCTCTCTACTCACATAAACACGCACCCAAAGACACACACAGCCCCACAGGCTATCCCCCGTCCTCCCTACAGCGACTAATTGGGCCAAATCTGTGATCTAATTAAACGTCCAATTAGTAGGAGAGGGGCCATTTAGCCGCTGGCTAAACCGCTGTGCGCGGGAAATAATGTGATTGAAAAACAAACAGAAAATCAATGAGAAAGAGCGAGAGAGAGGGACCGAGAAGAAGAGAGAGAGAGACAGTGGAAATGAAAAAGATGGAGCAAGATTTAAATCAGTTGGGTGTTTATAAGGTTAGAAAGCAATGAACGACATGCGCCGTGTTCCATCACAGATCATGTAGATGTGTGTATCTGCCCGCTCTCTCCCTCAGCAATAACCCCTTGAACACATGCTAATTACATTATTCTCAAAACACACGTTAACTGCGTTATTCTATTGGTGCAGTCAGTAAGTACATTATTCTATTAACACGCTCAAAGAACCATAAAAATCAGCACATCATCAATTATTAACAGCTCACTTAACCCTGGAGAGAGCCAAGCTTCCCTCAGAAACATTCACTTACCCTTCGCTTCATCAAATATTAATATAAGGGGTCACGTTCAACATTGAGGCCATTGAATGGATTGTTTTCATTCATACTGTACACGCTGAGGCTAAAGGGACACAAGGGTCAAGCTAAAGTGGGAATTCCACATTCCAATTGTAGCGTTTCTCATGACGTACAGACGTAATGATACATACCAAATTGTGAGCATGTCATTTTTGTATATATATATATATATATATATACACACATACTGTATACATTTTCAATTTCTAAGGTCTAGTTCTAAATTAAGCACATATTATTTTACATACAATATCACATTAAAAATGATAAATTACTGTATATACATATGTGAAAACAATATGTATGTGATTTAGAATTTGAATACCCAAATTACAAAGTATAGCTTATAAGTGAAATTTGCCAACAGCTTTTTAATTGCATTATTCACACCCTTTATTTGACTCTGTGAAATGCATCTTGTTAATGTGACAAAATATTTAAAGAGAGTCATTTATAACTCTTTGATATGACAGAAGAAGTGTGGTGGAAATCTCTAAAGATTAATGTGTCAGTAATATGCAAGCTTTTTATACTCTCAGCATAGTCTGTTTTTTAATAAAATTAACAAAACTGCTGTTGTAAATAATTAAACCACAAAAAAAATGTAAGTCTGTGAAAACACTGTTAAAACTCATATACTCATGATCTCTTCTAAATCTCAGCACAGCTTTTGTTTTCTGACTCTTACCATGGTGATGTCCAGGAGGCAGGGGTGGCCTTAGCAGATGTTACCCAGCTAAGTGAAGCCTCGCTGGGCTTGGCGTAGCCGCAGGTCCCCCTGGCAGCTCTGATCTAGTGTTCTGCAGGAAAGAGAGCGGATCACTCACACACAGAGCACAAACCACCTGCTCTGACCTACTATGCCAAACATTACCAGTGCTCAATGCCAAGGCTGACTTACAGGAGTGTGCGGACATAAAACGGTCGAACGGCTATGGAGTCTTGCAAGAAACTATAGTCTACATTAAGTTTTGAAATCTTAATTTTTGACTAAAACTTACAGCTAACAACCTATTACTCTGTTAAAGCACACAATCAATGAACTAGATGTGTTTGAAATTTAAGCCATACATTAAAATAACTCCAAAACAAAAGATAAAATGTCAACAAAACCAAGAGGAAAATTGTATTGCTCATTGTCACAGATATCCTTTAAAATTCTTTAGAAGAAATAATCAGTGTGCCATTATTCGGTGAAGTAAAGTAACAGTGTGTCGCTTCATCTGAATTATGCAGCTCTAAAAATGATCTCTTGGAGAGTTCCTTGGCAAGTACCTTGGCAAATCTGAGCACAATTTGAGACATTGACATTGTTGAGAACTCTTCTGATACTCCAAATGACGCACATTACTAAGTCCTTTACTTAAGAGACACAAACAATACAGATAACAGAGATCTAATTTGTACAAAACTGCCATAATTAAAAATTGTACAATTATAAGGACCCATTTTTCAGGATTTTACAAGCTCATACACTTTTCATAAAAAAAAATAAAAAATGTACACTGTGCCCGAATTAGAGTGTTGACACTTGACAGTTTGTTTAGGTTGTACGTGGTGTGTTTGTATTGGTACTAGTCAAAGTCATATGTATGAATCAGCTGCAGAGCTCACTGACATATTCATGAACTCTTTGTGCCTCAGCTGCAAAAAATAAACAATTATTTTAACAAATGCAAACATAGTTACATAATTGATATAGTACTTCAACGACAGTAAATGACAGTGCCAATGAACTTTTAATCATTTATTAATCCCGTATTTGGATGTGTTTGCATGTAGCTTGATTGCTAAATAGTCAAAAATCCCGTTATACAGTTGTGAAACGATGATGCAACTTACCACATTCAAGGTGAAACACAATTAATCTGATATTTCCATCTCTGACTTTAAACATCACAAACGTTTTAAACGCGTGTTTTCGCTGTTTTCGTAATTTTGGATACTTCAGTCCCGATGTGATCAATGATACTCCAAAAACTCTTGATACCGCAAACACATCTGGACACGTATGTAAATAAAACTACAATTACCAATGACCACATTCTCCCCACATATTCCATACTGGGAGTGTAGTTCTTTGATAAACAAATCCTAGTTGGCTGAACGATAAGAGTTCCGGTAAAAAAATACATTTCCCATAATTCCCGGCCAACCCGGAATTCCAGTTCCCGTAGCCCTGGCCGTATGTCCTGCCTGTTTCCTGCAGCAGAGGCGAAGGAGGTGGTGTCGAGAAACTGGCAAGATCCAACAACATCGTAACCTCAACCAACACCACTATACAATGAAATTATCATCAATAATTCCCGCTCCCGAACTGCACTACTTCACCCTCCTGCTGGTATGTGTACGAGTAGTCGCGTGCTCGTTTAGTAACACACTTCTGACAGGTTTGCTTGTGATAGCTAGCTCATATAACGTTAGCTATTAGGAGGGTTTATGAACTTGCGTGGTGCTCTTGTTATTTAACGAGTTATTATACGAAGGCCTCTCTAGAATGTGTGCAACGAACGACTTCAACTATGAATCTTGGTCTAATGGCCTATAACTTAGTTGATGTATGCTTGCCATAGAAAGTGCTAGACAGCTGGCTAATGCGGCTAACCAGCTATTAGAGTTAACACCGGACTTTTAGTCATGATGTAGCTGCTAGTATGGGACATTTTGAGAGTTAATAGCCAGTGAGTCAACTGTTTTTATTGAATTAACAACCACACTCGCATATAAACATTGTCATTTATAAACATTGCCAACTTATATTTTCATTTGGAATGTCTGCAAGCAAACTAAGGATCACTGAATCATAAAAATCTTTATTTTATCAGTCTCTAAAACAGTGTTGAAAAGGCCAAAAGACTTTTTCTCTTGCGTAGAGTGACTGACTAGACGTGTTTTTAGATGGGAAAACGCAGCGCACGTTTTTGAACCTTGCAGAGGTTTTAAATGTAAAAGCAACTTGTTCAAATGAACCAGTAACTAAGTTGTCCTGTCTCCATTCATAGTTGTAAAGTTTCACAGATAGCAATTGGCGTGAGCCTGTTTAACTCGGAAAGTCCTTTATACACTTGAATTAAGCACTTAAAGTCGTTTTTACAATAGAAGCCATACAGTTTGCAGCTGTCAACAGTGATCTTTATAGTGCTAAAGTAAAGAGATGGCTATTTTGGGATTCGTTTCATCCGACTTCGCAGTAAAGAAACCGGTTGGTGAACAACTCTGTTGTGGCCGAATCCTATTGGCTGTCAACCCGGAAGTGAGCCGCGTTGCTCTGCTGTAGCACAGCATGATGTGAAAACCACAGCAGCGGTAGCCTTGCTCCCAATTGAGTTCATTTCACAAGCTTTCAGTTTCGGTATATATATTTTAGCAGTAAATAGAAAGGGACACATATTTGTGTAGATACATTTTTTTCATAAGTTGTAAAATTTAAAGACTTTGTTGTTTTGCTTTGTGAACTTAATATTTATCATCATAGGTAGGCCTATAGATTCCTTTGAGATTGACCTTCAGCACTCCAGTCACTGTTTCATTAATCTTTTCAATAACTTGTGCACGCGTGACTTAAGTTGTATAGTTCCTTCCTCACTCTGATTTTTTTTTAAGATCACTTCATGTTAGCAATAAATAAACCCCACTTTACATACAGTGTGAAAACCTTACTGATTTGTTTATGATTTCAACCTATTTTAAGTATTTAAGAATGCAATGTTAAAAAAAAATAACATAAAACAAAATGTGTTCACACACATAAAAAACATCTATACGTAAAAGCATGTTCTCACCAAGGATGATAACTACAAACATAAAATTATTTTTTGCATGCCTTTGAATTTTATGAGAATGATGAAATCCACACCACTACTATTATTACACCAAAAATAAATGGCAATTCGAATGGGATAAGTGCTTAAACAACTATATGGAATTGATTTTTATGTTATTTGATGAACTTCTTTTATTCTGTTGATGCTTTTTAATAAGATTTGTAACAAAATAAATCCAAATTTAGTCTTAGGGTTTTAGGGGAAAAATTATCTTAAACATCTTATCGACACTGAGGAACACTATCGTTGGACTTTGTTTCAACTAACTGATAAACTATAAAATTAGCCAAGCAGAATCTACCCGATTTTAAAGATCTTGAAAGTGACAGATGTGTAGTGCATGCTCAAAATAAACGAAACAATATTTTGTGTGTGTGTGTGTGTGTGTGTGTGGATTCTAGTCTAGTTGTTATTATTGTTATCATTCTAGATGTGAACGGGTCTTAACTCTCTGAGTAGAAACTCCCTTATTAGAAGTGGGAAGCTCTTTGTGATGAATCGCAATCGGGACCAAAGCTGTTTACTGAAACTACAGCATATGTTGGGTCTAGCTGTGAATTTGTACTTTGGGATCTGAGCGGTTTAGATCAGCCCATGTGGAGCTGTGTTTGTTTTGTTTCTGTGACGGTTGGAGACTTGAGTTCTTTGAGAGATTAGCAAATACATTTAGACAGTGTTGTTTAGCAGCTGCCTGTTTTTGTTTTGAAGAGGATTTGATATTTTAGTCTGAATGGTCCTTTTTGCCTCTTAAAAAAGCCAGTGTGAGAATTGGGGGTGTAACGATACCCTCATGTCACGTCTCATCATGCGATCGTTACATACATCGCATGATGTTCAATGTTCATGATTCCGAAGCTGAAAATACTGAATTATTTTTTGACAAATATGCTTGCACTCTGTCACTGACTAGATATATTTAAAATAACATAGGTCACTTTTTACTGGTAACGTAAGACATTTGGCATTATCAGGACCCACTAATATTCCCCCATTGCATTATTATACATTATATTCAGCATTATACAGTATATGAGTGTTTAAAGGGGTCATAGGAGGCACATTTTTCACAAGTTGGTATGATTCTTTCGAATCTTCATGTAAAGTTTGTAACATTGGTTCAAATTCCTCCTCAATGGTTGTATGTCTCTTTAAATGATAATGAGCGACTGCTAACCCCACCTCTCTCTTCTAAGTGCTGCCTTGGCAGATAGTATACAAATGGCTGAGCAAATATTCTAATACGGGACAGTCTGTCAGTGGTCGTGGGCAGAGCATGACAAATCCAAACGGTTTGATTATTGAGAGTGTTTAAGCTTTTTGACGATTAAAAAAAAAGAGTGAATGGATTTTCTTCATTGTATGGTGGTTGTGTCCACACATTGCAAAGACACATTTATATGCAAACACCATATAAAAGTGAATTTTGCATCCGATGACCCCTTTAATGTAGTAATAACTCCTCTGTAAACTTTCATTTTTTCTCATACAGTAATTTTCATATTGTCATCATCCATGATACATATTGTTGCTTTTTTTGTATTGCGATTATATATTGTTTCAACAACCCTAAGGAGAAGGTCAGCATCATGTAATCGCAGTCAGTCTTGGCCGTTCGCAATGTTGTTTCCTTGCCGAGCAACACTGTGTTTAATCAAGGGGAGGTGAATACATCGTAATATCATTAAACTTGTCTTCAGGCTATCTTTGACACACTCAAACAGGATGTAGTGATATGTTGCGAAAGTAGACTCATCCAACAACCAACAACTCTACTTTAATTTGTGGAATTACCAAACCTATCCACGCTGTCTGTGTCTTTTGGATTGATTGATTATGTATGTTAAATAATTAGCCACGTTATTTGGTTTTTGGATTTTGGTTGTTTACATGGTCACTTCATAGAACTTATATTTACCAGATTAATAATTCCAACTAATCAGCAAGACCAGATATCAGATATCATCATATCGGTAAAAGGAAAGTCTAAAATCCATACGAAATAGTTGTAATACACATAGCGTTCATCTTAAGATGCCTATTAATACTAAACTTTGAAACATATGTGTAATGTAATTTTTAATTTTAGTAGACACATGTTCTGCTCAAATAAACAAATACAGTACCTGTCAAAAGTTTGGAAACATAAAAAAAAAGTTTTTGAAAGTCTAATTCAAAAATACAGTAATATTGTGAAATATTAGGCTGCAATTTAAAATAGTGTTTTTCTATTTTAATATGTTTAAAAATGTTATTTATTCCAGTGATGGCAAAGATGAATTTTTAGCATCATTACTCCAGTCTTCAGTGTCACATGTTCCTTCAGAAATCATCCTAATATGCAGATTTGCTGCTCAAGAAACATTTATTATTATTATTATCAATGTTGAAAACAGTTTTTGCTACTTAACATTTTTGGTAAAACAATGATACATTTCAGTGGTAAGATGTGTGGTAAGCTTAAAAAAAAATGCATTTAAAAATTGGTTAAATGTGACAGTCAAGAGACATTTATAATGGTACAAAAGTTTTCTTGTTTCTTGTTTTCTTTAATACATTTAATAAATGCTGTTCATTGAACTTTCTATTCATAAAATGTTATACAGCACAACTGTTTTTGACATTGATAATAATAAGAAATGTTTTTTGAGCATTTGTTTAATACTTATTATATATAATTATATATATATATATATATTGAATATGATAAAACATGTTCTTGAATAGCCTATACTTAAAGTTTTAATTTTTTAATATATAAATTCGACTCATTCTCAGTCTTCAATCTCATTATGATAAATAATTAAATATAAGCTAGAGTGAATGGACTGTTGTTACAAGCGCATTTTGTTACTTATTTGGGAATGTGGTGAAGCCACAATTTGCATGTTGTTGGCTTGGTCACATAACCTGCACTGAAGATTTAAAGACTAGAGGCTTTAAAAATGGCCACGTTGGTCTGCAAAGATTCACTTTCCATTTCTCAAATGTCACATTAGTTGTAAAAAAAAAAAAAGTTACATGATGTATTTAGCTATGATTGATTTGTTATATAGATATATGTTGATATTTTATAGTTTTGCCTGGACTGATGATAGTATAATGAAATCTGCTTTCCTGTTTGTCATTTAAAGAAACTACTGTCCCAGTCTGACTTTATCTCATGTGTTTTGCTTAATGCTTATTTGTATTTGTTTGTTGTGCCCCATTTGATGTTATTAGAATAGGTTATCGTTAGTTTCCCGTTTCACTCCTCTATTCTGTATTTTTAAACATATCTCACAAAAAGCATGTCAACCTTTTCAAGGTTTTAAATATATAATTATGTAATATGTATGTAATTGTTTATTTGTTTAAAAATATTTTAAAATGATACATTCTGTGATTTTTGTGAAGTTATTATGATAGTAAATTTAGTTAAGTTGTTAAAAGATGCATGAGTCACAACAGATGTTTACTGTAGTAGATGGTTTCTTCTACTTAACTTGAATTGCTCACATCACTCCAGAAAATCTGATTCTTATAATTCCACTCTAAGACCATTTTTATTCTTATTCAGGGCTTTCCTAGGGTTCATTTTGGGACCTGCATGAAAACCTAGGGGTTTTTGTATCAGAGTGATTATAGATTATGAGTATGACTGTCTAATCATAATGATTTACCACTGTCTCTTTTATGCGCAGTTTGCGCACTGTTACTGTTATTACTCACATAAACAGTACACACTCACACACACAATGTTTACCAATAAACCACCTCTGTTGTTGGCAGGTAACGGGTTTGTATACACCTGGGCGAGGAGAAATAACAAGTCTGGATGCTGGAAACATCGATGACATCCTTAGTGAGTTCTTACCTTGTTTATTTGTGTGTTTGAAGGAGGCTGCTTCAATTAGACAGTTACTGCACCTGTGTTGTGCATGTGGGTGTCAGTTATCCAATGGTGCTTTGTCATTGTAGTAGATCAAATGTCATTAAACCACATGTTTCTCTCTACAGACAGTGCAGGGGTGGCTCTAGTCAACTTCTATGCAGACTGGTGAGTGTCTCTCAGATTAACGCCTCCAGATGTGTGTTTGTCAGAAACAGTGATGAGAGTTGATTTGCTTAGTGGTGCATGATATATGGCCATACACATCGGAAGGATTGAAGTTTCCTTTAGGTGTTAGAGCACACTCCACAAGAGGCATGGCCTCGTCATGGGCTTGGTATTGCGGGATTATCTTGCAGGATATCTGTATGGCGGCAGGCTGGGCCTCCCCGTTTACATCTATAAGGTTTAGAGGTTCTCGCCTTATAGGCTAACTACTTTCGGTCTAAAAATCAGGATTAAAAACACACAATGGATTTTGTTGTTCTGCAGTGAGGACCATCTCGCAACCTGGAGAGCGGGCGGGGTATTACACATCTCCTTTGCATTTAAAGAGACCGCTCCAAAATGAGTAGCCCACAGACGCACATTAGAAAAGGGGTAGAATAGGGGCCTGTGGAGCTATAATAATGAGGAATTCAGACCCAAGCATTGCAGTTTCGCTTTATATAGACCACGAATGTATTATTTATATGTTAAAAGGAACGGTTTAAAAGCATATGTACCCTTTAAATAAGTTAATGATGATGATATTATAAAAAGCATATTGTACAGCTTATTACACAGACCTGAAATATTCTGTATCTGGAGTCATTCTATTTGTATGTATTTTCCGCAGGTGTCGTTTCAGTCAGATGCTTCACCCTATTTTTGAGGAGTCGTCGAACATAGTGCGGGAGGAATATCCAGACGCAACACAGGTGGTGTTTGCCAGGGTGGACTGTGACCAGCACTGTGAGTTTACACACACACACATACACACATTGGTTTAGCCTTTGAGATAAAGCAAATTAAACAGAATTATTGATGTCTTGTAAAGTGTTTGATGGTTTAATGACAAAACTGCATCTTCTGTGAAGTCAAGGCGGCTCAAAGATACCCCACGGTGTGGGTGTGTGTGAGCGAGAGAGACCTCGCATGACTGATTCCAGCCGATCGGCTTTGGTGTATTTACCCCCCACGTTGGTTGACTTTCATTTCTCGGCCCCTCCCCCTTTCCTTCTTGCCTTCTCTCTGTCTCTACTTTCTTTAATTCTTTCCCTTTTTCTCTCTTTAGCCCTTTTTTGTCTCTGTACTTTGACTTAAGACCATCTTTCTATTTAAAACGAGCCTGTCTCTGACCTTTTGATCTTTCTCTCTCATAACCTTAAAAGTAAAATATTCATGGATTGACACATTTTGTTCTTCAAAAGCAGAGTATCTGGAAGGGTAAAGTGTTCTTCTACGTGTGGGTCCTAAAACTCACCCTTCTATGTTACAAGCCAAACAAAATCAGTGTGATTCTGTTGGTTTTCATTGATTTAAACACACCTTTAGATGGTCACCTTTAGGTATCTACATTACCTCTCAAAAGTTTGGAAACATTACAATGTTTTAATTTTTTTTAAAGTCCCTCATACTCCTCAAGACAACATTTATTTAATTAAAATACAGTAAAAAATATATTTTTTTCTATTTTAATACATTTTAAAATCTAATTTATTCCTGTAATGGCAAAGGTGATCTCCTAATGTTACAAAATAGTTTTTATCTCTTTCTTTAAAGTTCGTTTGAACTTTCTATTTGTCAAATAATCATCAAACAATTGACAGCTTCCACAAAAATATTAAGCCACACAACTGTTTTGAACATTGACGATAATAGGAAATATGTTTTCTGAATGATCATGTGACACTGACGACTGGACTAACGGCTGCTGTTTTTGTTCTGTTTCTCCTGATAGCTGAAATAGCCCAGCGCTACAGGATAAGCAAATACCCCACACTCAAACTGTTCAGAAATGGGATGATGATGAAGCGAGAGTACAGAGGTCAAAGGTCAGTAACCGCCATCGCTGATTTCATCCGCCAGCAGAAAGTGGATCCAATCAAAGTGATTGAAAATCTGGAGGAAATCAGCACTGTAGATGTGAGTGTTTCACAATCACAATGCTATACAATTTTATTTCTGTCACATTTTAAGTCAAAATGCTTTTCAGGTTTAGTAACTAAGAATGACGTGGAGTCTGGATTTCCTTGCTGTGTCATCTTACTTGCATCCTTCCTCTCTTTCAGAGGAGTAGACGCACCATCATTGGTTACTTTGAGAGTAAAGACTCAGACAATTACCGTACTTATGAGAAAGTGGCGAACATCCTCAGAGATGACTGTGTTTTCCTGGCATCTTTTGGGTAGGAGAAGCACTTAAGATACTTAAAGTCTGTTGCTTTGTAAATACATGTATTGATCTTATTGTGAATGATTTATCCATGCATATGTTTCTAAAAAGTATAATTCAATCTTCAATCATTTAGTCTGCACAAGCCCTGCCCCTTTCTTACAATCAACTGCAATCTTTCATTCATATCTGCCTCTATCCAATCAACAACTGATAGATAAGAAGTCCCTTGGGCCTTTTAAGGGACAGTTCAGTGTCAGATAAAAATTCTGACATTTACTCACCCTCGTGTTATATCAAAACTGTATACGGTTATATATTTATTTATTTTAATAATCTATACAGCTCTTTTCCATACAACAATACAGTTGTGACCATATGGCTTCTGAAGAAGCACAAATCATATGGACTACTTTAATGATTTCTTAATGGTGCCGTTTAGTTCATTTTAGAGCTTGACTGCCTGCGTTCAGTATGAATAGAAGTATGGCAGGGGAGTAAATAATGATAGAATTTACATTTTGGGTGAAATATTTCTTCAGAATCAATTCAATTTTAAATGTCTTTTCTCACATCAGTCTTATTCTTTCTATGCGTCTCTTTTTTCAGGGAAGTTTCTAAGCCTGAGCGGTTCAGTGGTGATAATATTATTTATAAGCCAATGGGAGAGAATGCTCCTGACATGGTCTACATGGGCTCGCTCACAAATTTTGACCTCAGCTACGCCTGGACACAGGACAAGTGTGTGCCGCTAGTCCGAGAAATCACATTTGAAAATGGAGAGGTATGATTCACTTTCTTGAAATATATTTTGGTGTGTCTATGTGAGGTATCGCATGTACTTCCTTTCCATTTTGTCCGCATTGTTATTTGTGTACAGTTCCGTCGAACAGCCAATTCATCATTTGCATAAGAAAAGTCCCCTCCCCCTCAGTGTACTTTTCCCACGCTCGAGCACATCTGAGTGTGTACGTTTCAAGTGTGTTTGTGTTTTAAAGACGTCCACATGCCATGTCCTTTAGTAGGTGTGGGTTTTTTCTTTGATTTACTTGACCACATGTTTTGAATAACTTCAGTCTCTGTTGCCTGGTGATATGGCAGATTCTCCACAATCTGCTCCACTGACCCACCTCTCCTCGACTGCACTTCACCCAGCCATCCTACACACTCTCAAAACTCATTATACAGCACTTAGTTCCAGGCCTCGAACCAGTACAACCAATCCAATGGCCCTCATTTTTTCAATAACATCACTGGGACTTTTCACTGTGTGTATCATTCTGTTGGGCTATGATTAAACTGTGTGTTTTTGTGTGTTTGTGAAGGAACTGACGGAGGAGGGCATCCCGTTCCTGATCCTCTTCCATCAGAGGGATGACACCGAGAGTCTGGAGAAATTTCAGCAGGAGGTGGCTCGCCAACTTATCAGTGAAAAGGGTATGTACCAGGGCCAGACAGCATCAGGGTCAGATTTCATAATTCGCCCGTGTGTATAATAAAGGAACTCAAACCTCTCACTTTTCACTGAAAATCGCTGTTTTGAATCCAAAATTCAAATGTTTTATTTTTATAATGTAATAAAAATATGTATTATTATTGTAGTTATATTGAATGGGTTCCAGAAAAACAACAACAAAACAAGCTGATTTTTTTTTTTTACATTTGTTTTCACATTTACATTGGGAATTTTCATTTTCAAAGAATCAGACGTATTCACAAATTCAAATTGGGTTGAATGATTTGTTACTAACCAGTCGAACAAATCAAATACTGTATTCATAAAAGACTAGAATGGTCATGGAAATTTTTTAAAATGTGTGTGAACCCTGATTTTTGGATGGGGCTTGGCCAACAAGTTAACAAATTGATCAGTTAGTGATGTTTACTCACGTCGATGGTTAAATCATAAATCATCCGTTTAACGTCAGTGTTGTAACATTGAATGAATAAAACCCTCTAATTAAAGTTGCTTCTTTAAATTAATCATTTACATTCTGTTTGAAATGTAAATATTGTTTCACCTTCTCTGTGACAAGCAGAAACGCTTCTAAAAAGTCTGAGTAATTTCATCTTTTTATTGATTTTTACACATGAACCCTTTAAATTGCATAGACGTTTGTATTGGTGTGAGCAGGCCTTTAGACAGCATCGCAAAAGCATTGTAAACCTCAATAGATCAATTAGTAGATCAGTGGTAACAATTATACTATGATCTACTTTGGATTACAATGCTTTTGGGAAACGCAGCCCAGGATGGCTAAAACGTTTCAAGCTGTGTTCCATTCTATTGTGCTTAGTCTAGCCATTTTTGAATGCAATGATCACCTAATCTAATCGGGGCCTAATTGACTAATCAATTAGTCATTCAGATAACCCACCAATGAGTTTTGCACGATCCTAATCCAAATATACTTTTGGATATTTTAGAGGTTTTAAACCTCTAAATTGACCTTGACTCTCTCTTTCTCCCTGGCAGGTTCAATAAATTTTCTTCACGCAGATTGTGATAAGTTCCGGCACCCTTTACTGCACATTCAGAAGACCCCCGCTGACTGCCCTGTAATTGCCATCGATAGTTTCCGCCACATGTATGTCTTCCCAGAGTTCAGCGACCTTGCGTAAGTATTGCACTTGTCCGTGTGTCTTTAATGCCGAGATGAATAATTCAACCTCCATGCAGGTTATCTCTTGTTCCAGACACCTAGCAATTATATGATGATTATAGACTCGGCCCCGCACCAGCACATGCTCAAAAAGAGAGCGATAGAGAACGGCCTTTGGGCTTCATCTCAGCCAGTTGCGCCAATTATCCACACCTGACTGATAGCTAATGTGTGTGAACGTAGAAGCTTAGCTTTCATAGGTTCATAACCATGCTATTACTAGTTTATTACTACATCACAATTATTTATGACACCAGGGGCCGCATATGACAGAAAGCATCATAATTCAGCACATGCCTTATTTTATTAAGCACTCTGCATATCCTATTATCCAATAAGGGCCTTATCAGCCTGCCTCCCATCAGGCTTTGATACAGCTGATTTTCCAGGGGGTTCGTGGCGTCTGGGGCAGTACAGATGATGTCATTATCTTGTTAAAATGCTGTGGTTTTGGAGACTGTCGGCCCTCTCGGGGTCTTATCACTCATTAAATCAATGATGCTGCTTGGGGTTTTTTTTGTTGTTTGTTTTTTTGGACTGTTTTATGATGCCTTGCGTGTATGAACAGGGTTCCAGGAAAGCTGAGGCAGTTTGTATTGGACCTGCACTCAGGAAAGTTACACAGAGAGTTCCATCATGGCCCAGACCCAACAGACAGCACTCCAGGACAGGTCAGAGTTCACCACATCTGCTGCATGGGTGTGCTTTTGATTTACAACAGGGATCTGAGTTGGGCGTCGCCAATTATCAATAGTGAAACACAATGGGCTCTATGCACAACTGCACTACTTCCTGAACTTCAGCCAGCTCCTTGTTTCCTGTATACCATTATTGGACAATTTGATTAATTCAGGTGTGCTTGACCTCAGTAGTCACGGCAACAATAATCAAACACACCTGAATTAATCAATGTGTCCAATAATGTCAGACAGGAAACAAGAAGCTGGTTGAAGTTCAGGAAGTAGTGGAGCTGTGCATAGAGCCTATTGTCCTGCTTAATTTTTTTACTTATTACAGTAGTAAACATTTGATGTGGATCACAACCTTTCATCAAAGTTATACCTGAATTACTTAGAACTCTTTTTTGATCCACTGCAAATGTTTTGAAGAACAAACTGTACTTAATTGTGGAAACCATGATTTT
This sequence comes from Cyprinella venusta, assembly GCA_038021265.1. NCBI lineage: Eukaryota > Metazoa > Chordata > Actinopteri > Cypriniformes > Leuciscidae > Cyprinella > Cyprinella venusta. The sequence goes on along the minus strand of CM075874.1, from coordinate 21,537,982 downwards.
CAGAATGACTAGAACGTTGAAAAGAGCATTTCTTTGAAATAATTTTTAACAATATAAAGGTCCTTTACTATCACTTCTTATTAATTTAATGCATCCTTGCTGAATAAAAGTATTTTACTGACTCCAAACTTTTGAACGGTAGTAGTGTAATACGCATGTACTTTATATCAGTATCAATGCTTGTAATTTCTCATCTCCCTTAACCAATTACATATTGTACATAACAGCTCATCATTATGCTGTTAGTTAATAATCAGTTTCTCTGTTTGGCTTGTGCATGACATTTGCTGAGAATCAGTGTTGTCCAATTTTGCACTGATTAAAGTGCACCATTATGACAGGCACTTTTACTCAGGTTGCGAGTTCAGCACACTTCCCGGTCAAAATCTCTGAAAAGAACGTGTTGAACTAGACTAATTAATGCAGGCGTACATTAATTAAGACAATGACTGAATGAAACGTACGTGCTGACATTTGAATGCGTGCGCAGCTGAATGAACCCGGTGACCTGTGCGCAGAGCGATCTGTCACAGGAACGCATCCATCTATCCGTGGTCCGGGTATAATGACTGTGTGAACATTCGCTTTACAGATCTAGGTGATTTGTGGTTGTTTATTTGTCTGTCTGCGTGTGTATTCCAGCCGGACATAGACGGGGGCAGTCCTCCCCCAGAGAGTTCCTTCCAGAAATTGGCCCCCAGTGAAACACGTTACACCATCCTCAGGGACCGGGACGAGCTGTGATGTCACGACTGCATTGAGACCCAACCCAGAACCCTGCAGTCAGCTGGTGCCAACCTGGCACTGCCGCTGTCTGTGCAACGTCTATTTTCATAATTTTTATTTTAGATTAAAAAAAAAGTGAGAAGGTGAACCCCTGAGCTTTTTTTGGGGTGGGGAATGAAGAGAAGCGTTTTTACATTTGTTTTTGGAGCTTGTAAATATGTTTGTGCTCTGTGGGTCTTGTCTAAATTAAAAACATTTTTTTTCTCCCCTTTTTTTTTTCTTTTTTTTTTTCTCCCCTACATTTTTGTCTACCCAAGTCCCCTTTTTTGTAGAAAAACATTGGTACATTGGTGGTCCTCTTTGTTGGGAATGCACATTGAGTTTATTATGGATCTTAAATGCGGGCAAGTGGAATCGTGGGAAAATCGTAGTCCAAGAACAAACCTGCAGTCAACCTGTGGTGTTTCGTCCAGTCTTTAACAAAGTGTGTTTGTGAGAGTGATTGAGAGAGTGTGTGTTATAGCACATGTATGTTACATGTGCTTATTAGTCTGTATTCATATGCACTGTACCGTTCCAGACTTGTTCAAATTCATGCTCGCTAAGATCCAGACTGGGTAGTTTCATATCATCCCATTCCATCTGGGGGAGTGGTCAGGGGCGGGGTTATGAGGGGACCGGGGTTAGAAGGGTGAGGATTATTTGTAAATCTGTCATCTCAGAGGGGGCAAGGAAACCAAAAAAAAAAAAAGAAAAGTAAATTAAAAACATTTTACAAGATTCTACTTTGTCTGTTTCATTAAATGTTTCACTGTTGTAAATTTTTGTAAAAAAAAAAAAAAACTGTTGTAAAAAAATTTTTTTTCTAATTTTGCTCTTCCTAGGTCACATTACGCATGCCATGTACATTAAAAGATATTTCATAAAAGGTAAAAAGTTAGTAGGTGATAGTTGGAAAGCAACTTGTCAATAAAATTGTGTTTTTCGCACTTGAAATAGTTGTAAACCCTGGGTAAACAGTATCTTAGGTCTTGCTTCACATTGCTCATCGTTTTTACCTTGGGTTAACTATTAATTCTGGCTTTGGTGTTCATTGCTGTTTCACACTACATTCCTAATCCCTGGGTTAGCTTTCTTATTTGCATAGTTAACACAAGGCCTGTTTCTTACTGCACACACGTGACACTGCAATGTGGGGTTAACACCCCAAAAACAGTGCTAACCCAGCTAAATGTTCCTTCACCCAGGGTTAAAGGGATACTCCACTTTTTTTTTTTTTTGGAAATAGGCTCATTTTACAACTCCCCACAGTTAAGAGTTAAACAGTTGGATTTTACCATTTTCGAATCAATTCAGCCGAATTTCTGATATTTAGAAGAATACCAGTATACAGATTACAAAATCCAGAATACAAAAAGAACTGCAAAATTCGACCGCTTTACGGCATACGTCACTTCCCCCCACCACTCACAACTTCCTCAGAAGCTAACGTTAGTACTCAATTCGCGTTTGATTGTCGTCTGTAAGTTTTCGTCATGCCGAACAACAGCTACAAGGAAGAAGGCAACGGTTTTATCAGAGGAAACTAAAAAAAGAAAAGGGGAGAGTGACAAATTAAAAGCCAGGACTAGGATTAACACATTGGTCCAGCTTTCGCTTCGCTCGCTGGCGTGAGCTAACGGAGGAGGAAGAGTGCTCGACCGATGCGGACGCTTGCCTGCACACAGATGCCGTTTCTAAGGTAAGGTAACCCAGATAAATTCATATAAGCAGTGTAGTATTTTCTGGTATTCCGGCCACAGCCGATGGTGTTATGAGTGTAATAAAATGCCCACAGCCCAGTGTTCATTTCTACAAACACAGCCCGCCTCAGTGCAGGGCTTGCACTAATAAAATCGGCTCATGTCAAATATAACGTTAACATTACATTAAATGTAGTGAACGTGCCCGACTCAGTAAGTTAGAACCTACAAACACTAACATTACACACCATATGTCCCACGGTTTCTGTAAAAATAAACCAACACACAACGTTACAGTCAGCTCTGGCCGACGGTGTTTTCAGTGCAGTGAATGTGTCCGCTGACCGCTGTCCCGCGCCCACATTCACTCACAGACATGATAATCCCCACGGGGATCACCCCGCTCGCTCTCTCTCAGCCGGCTGCTATAAGGGAATCAAGCGCGGCAAGGTTGCCCGGCCCGCCTCATACACTGCAAGCACCATAGACAGTAAAAGCACAAGCACACACAATCTAAAAACACGGGAGGCTGACCGGTTGACTGTTTGTTGACTTTAATTTGCGACAGTGCTGCGGAGCTTATGGCCTCTAGGGACGCTGGATGTGAAAATTACATGTCGAGCACCATCTAGTGGCCAAAAAGTTCCGCAGTGTGGCTTTAAAGGGATACTCCACTTTTTTTGGAAATAGGCTCATTTTACCACTCCCCCAGAGTTAAACAGTTGAGTTTTACCATTTTCGAATCCATTCAGCCGATTTTCTGATATTTAGAAGAATATCAGTAACCAGACAGTTTCTGGTCTCATTGACTTCCATAGTAGGAATATATATATATATATATATATATATATATATATATATATATATATATATATATATATACTCATTGACTTCCATAGTATATATATATATATATATATATATATATATATTCCTACTATGGAAGTCAATGAGACCAGAAACTGTCTGGTTACTGATATTCTTCTAAATATCAGAAAATCGGCTGAATGGATTGAATGGATTCAAAAACGTTAAAACCCAACTGTTTAACTCTGGGGGAGTTTTAAAATGAGCCTATTTCCAAAAAAAGTGGAGTATCCCTTTAAGGCTTTTCAAAATTATATGTTGTATTTAAAAGTGTGGGGAAAACAGCTTTGCCTATTGAGCATATTCAACTAAGAGACTAAAAACTTGGAACTGTCCACAATATTTTATGAAATATTTACAACTACTTCTAACTATAAACTCTTTCTAACTGAAAGGGAAGCTGGCATAGAGTGACTAAGGTTTCCTTATCGCCAGACATCAAAGATTACTTTTAACTTCAGTTTCTTTATAGTAAAATGGAAATGATCTGAAGTGGGTGTTTAAAGGAGACACAAGAAAAAAGGGTCTCTGATGTCATGTAACATCTTCCCACCTACAGCAGGAACCCATGACATCACAACAGCTATGGAGATTACATCACAGCGCACCACAGATGGCCTGCCATATTTTCCATTTAGGTGTGTGAGTGTATGCGCACAGAATATGGAAAGTGCGATGTGTCTGACTATGTGCAGGTCAGTCTCACGGGACTTTCCTTCCCTGAGCAGCACAGCCCAACACATGCAGAGCTCAGCACTCTGGCTATCTCTCTTAAGCATCATGCACAGGGTGGCTTTCATGTGCTGTTGAAGACGTTCATTCGCCACTTTTGTAGGGGAAGTCCAGTGTGTTGTGTTATGAGGAAGGCGTGGGGGCCAGTGTGGGTCTTAGACCCAGCTCTGTGTTTGTGAGGGGATCCCCCTGCTCACCCTAAAAACAACGCGTGAGACCGGGGGCAGCAGACGCAGCTCCAAGTCAGGACAAAAACAATCAGATTCAACATTGTTTTTCAAAAACGAGAAGTTGATTTTTAAATAACTGCAGCTTTTTGAGCTTTCCAAAGGAGCTGCATGCTTTTTAACTTTGATAAAAACTAGAAATTTAACTTTGATTTTGCACGAGTCGGTACTGCACGTCAAATGCAAAAGGACCGAACGAGTCTTTGACAACAGACAATATTTTATTTTCCGCTTTGCTTTTGACAATTGAAAGTAAAATAAGGATCGATAAACCATAAAAGGCTATTGTTCTTTTCTGCTGGTCCTTTGGGGCCGTAATCAAATAACATTCAAATGTTGTTTGTGCTGAAGGAGGTCTCTCACAGTGCATTGATTTCAGTATTAGATTTGCCTCTCAGAGGCTTGTGTTATCAAAGCCTTACAGGGAAACCTCAGCCAAATCTATCAGCCACACAGAACGACACACGAAATACAAGAACAGCCACAGTTTAGAATCTAAACCTGAGTGTTTTTAATCAGAAGTATCTCGATGACATGTATTAAAAAGATAGTTCACCCAAAAATGACAATTCTGTCATTATTTACTTGCCCTCAAACCTGTATTTTATTTTGTTCTACTGAACACAAAGGAAGATATTTTGAAGAATGTTTATAACCAAACAGTTCTTGGGCACCATTGACCTCTATTCTATGTAAGCCAATGGTGGCCAACATTTTTCTAAATATGCCATTTTGTGTAGCAGAACAAAGAAATTATTAGATATCGGACATGTTTCATTACCATCTATCATTAGTTAAGGCAAAACAAGTATTGATGGAAACTAAGACATTCATTTTAATTTCAAGAGTAACTATAGTGTGCTGATTTTCTCACTACTGCGCATTGCCTCGATTCTCATACCCATACCATGACTGTTGTGATGCATAAAAACCTTATAAAATACTCCACATAGCATTGATATCTACTCATAACACGCTAAACAAAGTTAAAAAGGAAATCCATCGTAGCTAAAACAGAGCAGGTGCATTTTAAGTGTTTATAATGGAATTGTGTAGTAAATGGTAACGTTAAACACAAAACCTTCATAACTGTAATAAACAGGACCATGTCACTGACTGTAAATCCTCAGTATGTAAAACAGTTAGTCTTTCAGTACAAAAGTCAAATAACAAACCCTTACACAACAATCCCCTATTACCTATAATCTCTAACACCTACAGTCACACGACTGCTACAAGGGTCAATCAGCTGTTTTGTATTTGCTTTGGCATAGAAATTAAATTTTGAATTAAGGCAAACGGAAAATTAGCAGGTCCACTTGGTGTAGCACATCTCATGTGCAGGTTTTGCACTGCATGTAGGAGTTATTCTGCAGTTGTGGTTATTATGTATGTTCGTTGAGCGTCTGGATGTTATTTCAGAACGAGCGTGGGTCGGCAACTCCGCCGTCTCGTGGCCTCCTCAACAAAAACAAATGTGCTTGAGTGTGTCACTGAGTGTCGTTCTTATTGTTGTTGTTGCTCTTAAGTTGTTGTAGCTGCAGGTCGATTTTTTCTTTCCTCTTTCGTTGGATAATGTTGCCCCCGGCGAAACCAAGCAGTCCACCCCCCACTGCAGCAGCGACCCCCGCCACTTTAAATCCTGCTAAGAGTCCCAGCGGGCCCCCTAGCACTCCCCCTACCACCGCACCCGCCACGGGCAAAACCGCCAGCTTCAAACGGGCTGCCTGCAGAGAGAGAGCATAATACAACGTATACATGAGTCAATGAGAGTGTCCACAATAAAGGAAAAATCTGTTGTAATAATATATTACTATTATCCTCTCTGTATAAAATTAATAAATATCTTTATATATATTTATAGAAATAATTGCTGATATATTTTTAAAAATATATATTTTTAATAAATAATTAATAATATCTATAATTATAATTATTATTGATTATCCTCACTACAGTATAATTCAGTTTTTTATACATATGTCTGCATGATTTTAAAATATAGCTTTTTTAAATATAATATATATATATATATATATATATATATGTTCTTCAGTATGATATCTCTGATATCAGGACGGTTATCATCCTGACATTTTTACTGTTCACCTAAAAAAAATTCAAAACATCATATAAAAGGTGTATTAAAGTCATGCATAGTTTTGCATTTTTACATATTTCTGAATAAACTGCTATAGAAAAAAGAGCCTTATTTCATTAACCTACATGCCATGTGCAGGAAAGCATCAGACAGTTGAGAAATAAATCATTTAGGCAGCATCAGTATCCCAAAACAGTGTTTCAACTAGCACACTTTTCATGTTGTCCTGATAACCATACAATTATAAAGTCTTTCATGTCTAGTTTCCATCCAAGCAGTAACATATGCAGTCGTATGTAAACACACGCGCAATATTAATCAGAGATCTGGAAAAAAAAAAAAAAAGCCACGATGAAATTGGACGTGTGCAGATCAAACCAAACCTGGTTAATGAATTGATATCAGGTAAAAAGAAAAAAATACCAGATTATTCTTTAATTAGCACAACGAAACAAGCCTCCCGGCACACGCACACACAATTTAATTTTAATGGAGATATGTAAACTTTAAAGGCAGGGTCGTCCATCAAATGCCACCTTTCCTCTCTTCTCATCTCTCTTTCACCCTTTCTCGTGCTCGTTCTCTGTCATCTAATCATCTTCACAAGGCAAGGTTAACCGAGCAGTTAATTATGCTTGGAGAGAGAGAGAGATTGAGGAAGCAACTCCTGTTGCCTATTAGGATCCGCCTGAGCCAGCACTTTAAGGACTCTCTCTCTCTGTGTGTGTGTGTGTGTGTCAGTGTCAGAATATATGTCTTTAGCAGTGTGTGTGTATGTGTGTTGACCACCCCCTGTCCTTTTCAGCAGTCACAGAGGTGGGTCGACTTTTCTACACGGGCGTCAGACTAAGAGCTCAATAGAACAGCATTATCTCTCAACTCCAAAAAAGAGAAACATTTCAATTGAGACTCGATCAATAAAACACATACAAGCCCCACATTTGCACGCAAACACACACGGGCCATGCCTCCATGTTTCACCCTTCCCTTGCTTTTTCTGTCAAAAGTTGGCACTCCGCAGTGTGTGCATGTGTGTGTATATGTATCGAACCCCCAGCAGGAACTTGAATGCTGTTTATAGACTCTCTTGTACACTCTTTCGACTTCCATGCGCTCACACACACACATCGACTCCCTGTGAGGGGCCGACCAACACATATCGATCCCATGCCTTCCGCCACCTCTCTCTCTCTCTTAATTGTGGTTTCCTTGCGCTCTGAAGTGGATCAATAGGCTGATGGTGGGGTAGGCCGAGAGAAGCAGGGGGGTAGAGTGGAATCGATCCCCTAGCAGGAGTGTCTCCTCTCCCCTTACCTTCCCTAGGCTCTGGGTCCCCTCCTCCACATTAGCAGCTGCTATGCTAACATTCGCCTCAATGCTGTCAATCTTCTCCTGCTGAGCCTAAGACAGAAAGACGCAAGTTATATACTGTCCACATACTGACATACAAACTCCCTAAAAAGTCTAAACAAGATATGTGTATATGAGAAGTTGATAAATGGACGAACCTTTTAATCAAGAATATATATACAGACACACATATATGTGGACAATGTACATTTGTTGGAGTTATAAGGTTTTTCCTGTTTAGTTTTTCCATTTTGCATTTGTTATGGACCATATATACAATATTAAAAGTGCATATGAATTTAAAGCAGCATTATGTTACTTTTGAAATTTTGCTCTCGGGGCCCCCTACAGTTGGGAAATAGTATTGTCTTCTACTACTGTCGTAAAATCTGCCATGGTTACACTAGGGAATACACGCGTGCATTTGTTGACAATTAAGCAATTCCTTCTTTGCAGAAGGAAGGAGTTCTCACATCTTGGGCAGACTGCCAGCGTTGCGTGTGAAATGTCTTCATCCCAGGTACATTGGCATATATTTCAGCATGTCATATGAATATAGTTCCATGGGCTTTATTCTATTCAAACGTCAAAAGATCACGTAGCTCACGTTTAAAAGCCAGCGTCTTCATAGTAATGCTAGCCTATTGGCTACTATTTTACATAATGGATATGCTAATTCAAAGCCATGTCGTCAATATTATAATATCAAGCTACCATCGATGAATCTGCAAATTTGAAAATTGATTTGTATTACAGCCTGAGGCAAGACACTTTCACCAGAAAAATAAATAACAAACAAGACTATCAGCCTGCAGACACAGGATAGTTATTCGTGACCGATTATTTTGTCCATCTAATCATGTATTATTTACTTGCAAGAATGTAGCCCCTACCAAACTCAGTAATCAGTATACTTTCACGTCTCGAGCTGGCGCGAGCTGCCCGCCCTGACTCTACGGGGATGCTTGAGTGTGTTAAGGGCCCTCAAAAGAAAGCAATGCAGTCTAACTAACATTGGATGCGGACACAACACATAATACCAACAGTAAACGGATAGCGCGCAGTCGAATTTTGTAGTTTGTTTTTGTTCTCGGGTTCCTACCCGCACTTCGAAGTTACATAGTGCCAGTAAAAGCAATACAGACACTGTCAGGCTATGGCAAACCTGTCATATAACCTATTGTAATTCAATGTACCGTCTCCAGGGTTTTGGAAAAATATTATAAAGGTTGAAAAAGTTACATAGTGCTGCTTTAAAATAAATGGTTACACTTTATTTTAATGTGCCATTGTTACAGTGAGTAATTATATATTTAAATACTGAGTAATATGAATGAACTTACTGTACTTACTATAGGCTAGGATGTAATTATGCATACTGTTATTACTATGGTAAATGCATGTAACCGTACCAAGGACACTGTAAAATAAAGTTTTACCAATTACATTTCTAAATACATAAGTAATAATAATAAATCAATGTAAAATAATTAAAAATGTACAAGAATGGCAAAAATGCTGTATAAATATAGTTTTATATGGCATGTCAAACTGCAGAAAACTGCCGTCATATCAACTCCCCATATATGTGTCTACAATTATTTAATGACAAAAATTCTAAATCCTATCCCATCTAAAACATAAACTCCTCATAAATAGCAATAGTAAAGAAGACAAAGACAGGCTCAGTAATCTTGGTAGTGGGTAGCTGGGGGTTTGAGTGCTGGGACAGAAGGGTGAATGGGAGGGGGCTGGTTGTCGGGGGTAACTGGGTGGTCTGTCGGAAGCTTATGAAATATTCAAAGAGTGGCAGCTGTCTCTCTGTCTAAATCAGTGTGAGCTCAAAGTAATCACTACACACACATGCACACATAAACACACACACAATAGAGAAAAATCTTCTTGAACTCTCTAGCACAGAGTTACATGAGCCTGGCACCTGCCCCTGTGTTGCATGTGTTTGTGTGTAAGGAAGTCTGTGTTTGCATTCTCATGGCGACTGTAAAGTTAGTGCTCCTCTTCCTCCTCATTTTTGAAATAATTTGTGTGTATGTAAAAATGTGTCTGAGTGTGCTTTCTCAAGACTCAACAATAAGGATGGCCTGCTGGCCCAGGGCCGGTGTGAGAGTGTTTCAGGTCAGTTGATGAACTGTCACTATCAGACGGGTGCTGCGCTGCCACTAAATCTTACACGTGTTGATCTTATATATGTAATTTATGCCTTGCAGCCTTAAAAATATGTTTTTCTGTGATGTACTGGACACTGTTGCTGTAAACTCTGCAGACTTAAAAGTTTTTTCGAAACAGTGAGATCTTGAAAGCATTAGTAAGAATGGAATAAAATGTAATGTAATGTTTCACACTGTGGGAACAGACAGGGAAAAATACATATTACATATTATACAGTAAAGTACAAATATTACCAGGCCAGTGTAAAAAACAACCTTACAATTAAACCTGTTTCTGTTGGTGTAATAATGATGCAATTTATCACTGATGGACAAGCCAAAACATGAATCACTAATCAAAATCCTATATTATAATCATCAATTCACACCTTACCACTAAACCATGTAAACAGACTATTTTAAGACACTCACTAATGACTGGTTACGAAAGCTATTGATGGCTTTCTTTTTCTCTACCTCCCCTCAGGAGTAGACGGTAATCAGCACCGTCTGCTCACAAGTTGTATGAATGCTCAAGAGAACACACAGTCACACAAGCAGACCTCCTGGGTTCATCTTTGGCTCAGTATTAACGGAATAAACGATATGGTGGGTGTCCTCTAAAGAGAGGCAAGCGCTAATAAGCCTGGCTATCATCTTCTTATACTTACCACCATCCACATCCCATCATCGTTCCCCTACAGGGTGTGAAGTGTTTAGAGACAGCCATTATCAACTGTTACTGATATTATGATTTTATTTTTGTAGCCCTATGCTTAGAGGTTGATTCAAATAAGTGGGATGACAGGAAAAATACTCAATAAACTGATATTTAAAGGGGCAGGATGGATGGATGGTAAATAACAACTAGGAAATGAATAATATCTGTGAAGTGAAATCAATATAAATAATATAGCTGCAAGCAGCGATGACGGGCCCAAGCCGGTATATATACTGTATATATATACCGGTTAAAATTGCTTTCTGTTGGTAGGGGGTAGGAGGGCTCACAAATTGGGACTGAAAGGACACAAATCAGTTCTGAGGAGGTAATGCCCCCTTTTGCCCCCTCATGGCGCTGGACCTAGAATAAGAACACTGTCTGCACATCCCAAAAAACACATGATTTCTCCTTTTTTCCAAACAGTTGCCAATTGCACGTTGCACGTTGTGTAATAATGGCTGTTATCCAGCATGGATTCTCATTAATCCTCATTGGTTAGTGCATAGCTGACAGACTGTCACCAATCTTTGTATGTCTTCTCAATCAAACACATACACACACACACGCACACACACTGATGGGATCAATAATACCACCTTGTTGGCTCTCAGGAAACAAAGCCATTTGTCTGACAGCTCTGCCAAACCTAAGGGTTTTTGGTAAGCACCCTTTATCAACACACATACACACCATAAATACTTTCACGCTGTCTCTCCCTTCTTTCCCCCCAAAAAAACCAAATGAATAATTTTCATAGACGTGTGATACTCACATGAACAATAGTGGAGAACTCTTGCACTAAACCATCTAATTCCAGCAGGTCCTAAACAAACATACCACAACAATCACACACATTTAATGTTTTTGTATTTAAATATGTGTTTGTAGGTGTCTGTTAGTGTTACCTCAGCTAAAGTGTCCCAGGACTCAGCAGCGTACTGTTCGGAAGGGATTTCAGGCAGGAGTAGTTGTGTTTGAGTGACAGAGGAACCGGTGACACCTGTTTCACCATAACCTAACCCATCACATGAACGTGAAAATGCTTTTAAAAAAACACACACACATACACACATCTTGATTAACTTCATAAAAACACAGACACACCGGGAAAAACATACTGTGCAATTTATCCGAGTCAGTGGCGATAGTTTCGTGAAAGTCTGTGCCGATAGTTTTGTGAATGGAAGGCCTATTGACAGCATCCTCATGCATCTGTAGGAACTCTTGAATGGCAGTGGAGGCTCGATCTCTGATTGGCTGAACAAGTGTCTCAAGCGCTTCGGCATCAGCACTGCGGACCCGCCCACACAATTTCTCCATCTCCCGCAAGTTAGATCGCAACTGCTACAAAGAGAAAAGAAGAGAGTCTGTGTGATAAGTAAGTTCATGATTTTATTCAAAACCTCTATTGACTTGTTCATTTCAGCAGCAAAACTGTGGTACATAAAAATGAGAAACGTATAACACTCTGAATGATTGTGTCACATTTCAACACTGTACATCCGACCCAGTACTGTCGCATATCTGAAACCCAAAACTGCTTACACTTTTTTTTCTCGCTATGCAAGTACAACCAAATATACATTTATCCAGATACATTCTCATTCCCTGACAAATATGGCGCAATGGATAAGACACATGCCTTTGGTGTGAGAGACCTGGGTTTGAATCCACTACAAGACACCAATGTGTCCCTGAGCACTGAGCACTCCAGAGGCGTGCGACCTCTGACATGTATAGCAATTGTAAGTCGCTTTGAATATAAATGTACATTTATTTACTATAAGTTTAAATATGCCAACTTTAAAGCTTAAACATATTTGTGTGAGTGTGCAAAAGTTGTTTAAATTAAAAATATAAATATTTATAACAAACACAGGGTTCCCACACATCTTGACCAATGAATTTCCATTTCTTTCCCATGCCCTTTACAGTCGTTCATTATTGATCGCCAGATTTATTTTAAAATAATTGGATTTTTTCTTGTCAGAGCACATTCTCAAATTGACTCTAAACAGACACACTGATTTTACACTACCGAACAGCAAAATTCAATCAATGGAATATAATTCAGCGGAGAGATAAACATTAAGAGGTTAATGCTGTATTTCTACATGGACACAAAAGGGTTTTGTTCAAACTTTTTCAGTTTATTCAAGTTTTCCATAAGGATGAGAACCCTGTAATGATTTTTTCTCATTAATTCCAAACTAGATCTTGACAAAAACCAAAGTTATAAATAAAACAAATAAAATGGTGCTTTGACAGGTCCTGTCAGCTCACGTCTCGAAGTAAACATCTAGCAGAGATTACAGATCAATTCATTCGCATTGAACGCAGAGGTCAAAGTTAACAGCCAGCCAATCAAAGTGTTCTGCTCGACTGCACTCATTTTACACTCTGAATAATCATCAGGATCATCCCTATCATCCCCCATTACTAACAAATGCAGCTTGCTTTATACACTTAACTTTAAAAAAGTTCCTGCCTGAAATTTAAGTACAATCTTGGATGTTTAAGTCATTCCAACTTAAATAACATTAAACTGATTAAAAAAAAATTAGTTGAATCTTGTATAACGTAAAAAAAGATCTTGAAAATTGCTTAACTTAAATTGATGAGTTAAAGCAATGTAAATACATAAGTTGTCTTAACTTATTATTAATCATGTAGTTTTTTATGGTGTAATAAAGGATGGGGACATCAAGGATCTCAAAGACAGCCAAAATAAATCTTCATCTGGGTCAATACACTCGACTCTCCCTCTCAATCCACCTTCTATAGGTGTGTGATGAGAGCAATCTTAAGGGTTTTTCCTCTTTTTCTCTCTCTCTTTCTGTCCCCTGGGAGTTCCTTTAACAATGTCTGTCTTGTTTCCTTCTATTGTCAGTCGTCCACATCGCGCTGACACAGAAACACTTGCATGCTCTCACACATTCTCTGCAGTGGTGTACACAGGAAAGCTCTCTGGCATCTCTAGGGGGACCAGATCTGGGTGCTAAGGTCATACACACACACTCACGGCACATAACGCACTCCAAGGACTGCCCCAAGAGAGACGGGGACGGACTCTCAGAGACATTAACACACAGGTTCCATGCTTGTCTGGCCATTAGGAAGAGAAAAGACATCATACGTACACCATACCGTACACCAGAGACCTGAGTCAAACATTACTTAATATATAGAGACACACTCACAGCTGTATCAGAACAGGATGACGGCATGATATGAGATCTTTTTATTATGTTCAGATACATTTGTGGCTGCACAGATTACTTTGCTTTCTTTTAACCTTTAGTTTAGCCTGGATCAAACCTGACCAACATGATGACTTAAAAAGAGCCAATGTGGAAATCTGGATATTCTCTAAAATATTTCGGCTTTCATGTTCAGGCATGAAAGTGTTGCCATTCAAGACCAAAACACTGCTGTAGTTATCGCCACCAATCATCACAATATCCCATAATTTCCCAAGTTTTTCATTTATGTTAGACTTTTGTTGTACCTGGACAGTGCGGCTTGAGTTGATGTGCTCTTGGTGCAGTTTGTCCCATTGTCTGCTTCTCTGAAACTGCAACAAGGAAGCTCAATTAATTAATTTCACAGCTTTAACTATTTATGGACATTTAATAATCTTGTCATGATCACAGCCTGGTATTTCACAATCATCTAGGTTTCCATGGCTATGCAAGACCTCCCAAAACCCTTTTATCCTATTATATGTTGCTCAAGCAGACTGACTGGGAGAGATTTTAGATACACCATGAGATCTTCAGCACTCGACTCCCTATGGTGACCGCACACACAGACACATGGCTCTCTCTGTTGTTGCCCATATGCTGGGCTTCACTGACACTGTTCATGTGTGAGTGTTTGTACCTTTTCTATGTTGTGTTGGTGCTGGTGCAGTCTCTCCAGGTCAGTGGGGATGGCCACTTTAATGAATTTCAGAATGGGGGGCTCCAGGCGCCGGAGTGGAAGCTTACCAGCCTCCTCCGCCATCATGACCGTCTCTTATGACCTCTCTTATAAGGTCACAGGCAACACATCCATTTATACTTAATCTTGCTCTAAAAAAGTCATATGTTATATTAAATATATAAAATTGAAATTTATTACATTTTAAACATTATGGTAACACTACAATAAGGTCCCATTAGTTTGGCATTTGTTAATGCATTGACTAACAATGAGAAATTCATTTCTTTACAGTCGCCTATTTATTCATCTTTGCAACTGTTCATTAGTTTATGTTAACTCAGTTCTATTAATATTATTATACAATAAATAATATTAACAGATAATGATTGATTTTAATAATGTAATAGTAAATCGTAAAAGAACTTCAAAAGAGCTTCAGAAGTAATTTTAATCTTTAGTTCATGCCAACTATTGTAGTAGAACTGGAACCTTCTTGTAAAGTGTTAGCAAAATTATTAGTAAAAAATATTACTGAAGATAATACAGGATGAAATAAATGTTTTTCTCTTTGAGAAAGTAAAAGGTACGTTATCATCATCATATAGTTGTAATATCAGTTGGTAATAAAAGGAACTTATCATGATATAGGCGATACCGCTGCTGTTTGGGATTTTCAAAAATATGTCAAAACACGGTATTAGTGTTACCATGTTATATGAGTAGAAGACAAGGTAAAACATTTGATACTGTCATTTGTAAACATTGTCAGCTGTCAAAAAGTAAACGTTTAGTGAGATCAGTCTGTCAAACTATCAATGAAAGCTGACAAAACGAGTTATTTAACCGTTTAACGTTACCTTTAATAATCAATAACACTAAAATCCCTAGGGCAAACAGATGTGTAAAGTTCAGCTAGCTTGCTACACTCCCTAAACAGAGACTCATTTTTAGCTCTGTGAAAGTAAACCACATGAAACTACCATCAACAGTTTCACATAACTCTTTCCTTACCTGTCGAGCAAACGGTAAGCAGCGATCTAGCGTTGATTTTAGTAACTTAGCTGTCATCAACTTTGTTTTTGTAAACAGTGGTTTCGCTTTGTGCTGTGTGCAACGACGAAATGTGTCCGACTATGCGGAACTAATACTTTTTTAAAAGAGTAAACGTGATGAAAAATTAGATGTTTACTACCATCGTTATGATAAAACACGTTACAAAGCAATGTTTAGTTACGAAAAATGCTTGTTTCTTATTACGTCAAATTTTAACTTTTACTGGGCATTTCTCTTTAGCGTTAACACTAACACTATGTTAAAATGAAAGGTAGTGTGGAGTTCTTTTGGAGTGTGGAGTTCAACATAGCCTACTGCCCTTATGATTCCCCCAAAAGATCTTCCAACAAATCAATATGTTCAATGAGTTGTGTAAAAACGCACAGTACTGTTGCCAGATGCCAGTAAAGTCTTATAGGTTTGAAATGAGGAGGTTATCAGAACATGATTAGATATTGATAATAGAATTGCATCATAGAGACACAGGGCTTTGCAAAAACAAATCCTTTTAACCATAATGTAGGCCTATACATCTTCTGTGTGTGCAAATATATTAGGACCTTATAATTAAGGTTCAGACACACAAGGCACACACCTGCTCTTCCCTCAGTGCTCCAATGATCAGTGTTTCCGGCTTTAGGGAACACCAACAGATTAACCACATGTGAGCACTGAGATCCAACCAAAGCCCACTGTGTACTCCCTCCCTCCCAATCTCTCTCTCTCTCTGGGTATCTTTATTTTGGTATCTCCCAAAGGCTATTTGAAAAGCTCTGGCTCTATGGGTTTATGGTCCAGCCATACACATAGTACACAAACAGAATGACATATAAAGAGATGTAACCACAATTTCTGTTTATAAAGAAATCACCCACACAACCATCCAACCAGCATGAAAAGCCACAGTGCAGACAAGTTTCATAAGCCTCTTTTACAGGTAAACCACCATATCTACATGACTGATAATCACTCCTCTGCACTCCCAATTGCATTACTTTCATAATAAATACAAAAAACTACAAAGTAAAAGTGTTTAGTATTTTTATCATTTATTTTGTTATTTACGTATTTTGTATACAATAGAAATATACATGTATTATATATCATTTTGCGTGTGTGTGTACAGTATACCATTAAAAATGGCGAGGTCAATAAGAATTTTTTAAAGAATGCGTTAAATGGACCAATAGTGACAGTAAGTATATTTATAATGTTACAAAAGATTTATATTTCAAATAAAAGCTCTTCTTTTTTAACTTTCTGTTCATCAAAGAATCCTGAAAAAAATGTATCATGATAAGGAAATGTTTCTTGTTCACCAAATCAGCATATTAGATTAATTTCTGAAGGATCATGTGACCCTGAAGACAGGTTGGCTGCTGAAAAAAAAATGCTTTGCCATCACAGCAATAAATTACATTTTAAAATATATTAAAATAGAAAAGAGTTAATACAGCTAAATGCAGCTTTGGTGCACATAAGAAACTTTATTAAAAAACATTTTACCAAAAATATTACCAACCCCAAACTTTCGATCAGGGTTTGTGTCTACACTTACACAAACGTGTGATCTTAAATATCGATAAAACACTGATTGAGCAGAGACATAGAGAAAAGAGAGCGTGAGATACATAAAAGCAGAGAGAAGGAGTGGGAGGATGGAAAAAAACTGAAAGTGCTTGTGGTGGAATCTAAAAGGGCTTTTGAGGGGAGAATCTGAACCTAACAACCTGGCAGTCTGCAGTGTGTTCAGCGAAACAGTCTTTACAAATCAGCCTTAACTTTTGACAAGAAGCCGCGCTCTCCATCTCCCCAGAATCCCTCCCCTGCTGGCCGAGGGGGAGTCCCACTGTAGCAGGGTAATACCATGTGTCTGTGTAGGGACCAATCTTCATCATATCACCATCATCTTCACTTGAACCCTAAAACTCAAAAGGCCAGACCACATTATTTCAGATGAGATTGGAATCTGGAATACCCCTCACAGATCAAACAGGGCAGTGCAGCCTACACTTAAACTTCATGCTTTTTCAAATCTATTAGAACTAAATGTTTACATTTTCTGAAGAAGATGCGATTGGTGTTTGCCCGTGCCACACACAGTGCTGAGGTGTTTTGCCATGCATTCTGAGTGTTTTCATAGCTTTATGGTTGCTGTGTTGTTCTTGTTGGCTGCAAAAGGGTTCATTCCTACATGGGATATGCAACTGTTAGATATGGCTCAGGTTTCTCTTTCAATGCAATTCTATTTGATCTTCTGCCCACTTTTCATCTACTAGAAAGTCTTTCATGTTGACCAGCAATTTTATGTAATGTCATAACTTTTGGTGTGAGCTTTTGTCACCACTCGAATATTCTATCAAGCAGTATTAATAAATATATAAAATAGTTTTTTTATATATATATAAACCTTTATTTTTCATTTCATATTCGAATCAAGCAGTATCAATAAATAAGCTGACAAATCTTGTATTTCATAAACTTTTAATTTATTTCTATTTTTGAAATAGTTCTATAAAATGATCTGAACTAATGCAAATGTGGTCTTTGGCATTAGAGATGATTTGCATGTGTGTGTGTGTGTGTGTGTGTGTGTGTGTGTGTGTGAGCCCCAGTCCCGCTCTTCCGCTAAAGCTTTGTTTCCAGTCTCCACAGTGTGAGTCCAGCCCTGCTGATCCCCTCAACACACTCGCTAACAGCCAATCAATATATCATGAGCCACACAAACACGCCACACCATACTTACAGGGAAATGAGGAGTGTGTGTGTGTGCCTCTCCCCTGCAGCTCTAATACAGGGTTTTAATGAAGACTCCAGGGGGGTCGGCTACCTGTCACTCTGAATCGATCTGCCCACTTCCAGACTGACAGCTTCACCAACCTACCATCCACCTGTCTTAAGTGTGTGTGTGTGTGTGCCAACGTGAGAGTGTTTATAACATCCCCCGAAAGCTTGATATATAAAATATACAATATACTGTACATACACATATGTGTGTGTGCTATAGATTTCCCAAAAAATTACACATAATAATTATATATATTATAAATTTATTAGATATATATCAGTTATAATCAATATCCTCCGATTACATGTCCTTTGTGTGTGCGTGTGTGATCAAGACTTTATCTCTTAGTTATTGTCAAAACTATAAATAGTGTGTGTGTATTAGGTACGTTTATGTGCATGTATGCCCATGCATGCTCAGCTTTGCATTCGACAATCCAAGACAAATTAGAAGGGTGATGGAGGAAGACAGAGAAAGAGCAGCCGTGTCAGTGTGCATGTGTGCGAGTGCGCCTCTGAACCGAAATGTCACAACATGGATCGATGTGGCTTAACGAGGACCGTGGGCCTGATGTGGTCAGAATCCCCCAAAATGATCTGAATCCGTCCCCGAGCTCAATCTCATACCTGAAGCTCAATGCAGTGGGGACCTTGACCAGAATGATGGTATTAGACAGTAAGGACACCTGGCACGTCAACGCTTTTTGAACTTTACAAAGGGGGAGTCCCTCGGCCTCATCCTGAGTCGCAGCAACAAACACAAGCTTCAAGAGAAAAACACTTCTGACGCTTTTACACCGAGGCGAACAGAAAAACGACACTTCCACTCAAATAATCAGAAGGTTTTTTTTATGATTTCAAAGTGCTGAACAGAGCCTCCAGTGAACCAAAGAGAAAAAAAAACTAAACAAACCAAAAGAGACATTGAAAAACATGTTTTTTTTTTCATGTTTCTTCTCCAAAAAACAATGCACAACTTGTACCACAAGATTTGAAAAAGCTATCAGATAAAAACACTTCAAAATATTAGTTTTGTATTGTGTATATATATATATATATTTATATATTTATATAATTTGTACTTTCTCATCTGTTCAAACTGCTGCCATATGATAAAGTAAGCGAGAACGCCCAGTCAGTACGTGTGTTCAAGCCCTTGTTGAGCCGGCAGTCTTTGCAAAATAAATACAAGCACAGGCGAGAAGGAGAAAACCATGCATATAATCCGTTTTTACCTTTTTTTGTACATATAAAAGACATTTTTGCAACAATGTCCTCCGTATTAATAAATGGTGAAGACAGTATAAACATACAAAAATGAGCACGAATGCGGAATGTTTAATTCCTTCCATCCTCTCTCTGCACCTGCACCTCACTGGCCCTCTCTTATCCTCCTCCTCTTCCTGTTTTTTTAAGTGCTCAAAGCCCAATTCTATTCTTTTTAGTTTGTTATCCTAATGCTAATATCCCTTGTTTTTTTCTCTCTTCATAATAGTAATAACAATAATAACGAAAACTAAAATAATTTCAAGTCTGTGGAACTTCGTCTTTAAAAAGTTAGTGCGCAGACTGGGCTAAATCATCTCAATTGAAACCATTGCCTTACAAGGCGAGTCTTAGTATTAAAATAATTTAGAGTTTGAAATAGGACTGGAACAAACACACACACTCTCTCATTCTCATTCTCTCCTCTCTTTCTCGTCATTTACAATAGCACTTAGTAAATTGCACTTGTTTGCAGGTTTTTGGGGTGCGATCGACTGTGATTCTGGACATTAATGCACTCTTTGTGGCGAAAGCCTCCCTCAGAGACACTCCTACATGTTTTCACACACATATCCACTTCGCTTCTGCCAACGACAGATGATACGTCATAATCTGGCACCTGAAGCTGGCGTTTTGGATCCGTGCGTATGTGTGAAAGGACAGTTCGCGTGCTCTTGTGTGTCTGTGAGTGTATGCTTGTGATGAACACAACTGCTGTCATTGAGGTGGATTGTGGTGGAACTTTTGGACCGCCTGCAAAGGAGCCGTAAAGTGTGCGTTCTCAGACGCACGTGCGCACTTACACACATTCTCACATCGTAATACTTCTCCTGACGTGGCACACTGAGCTATAGGCGTCGCTCTCATTCCCAGTGCGTGTTACGTCAGATAAGCTCAAACCCTGCCTCGTATCTACACTATCAGGCGCAGAGCAGAGATTAAAAGCGTTTATATGATTGGTTTCTCCTCAGACACGTTTGCTTCCTGCGAGGATTTGGGGACTCGTGGGAAATCGAGTTCAGTGTCGCTGTTAGCTACTGGCTCCGTCCCTTCCCAGGGTGAGTTTATAGCCGCTGTGGGCGTGTCTGAATGAGCTTGTGGGCGTGTCAGTGGTCTGCAAAAGTGGGCGTGGATATCAATAGGGCAAGGTGTCCAGAAACCTATCGATGAGTGGCGGGGGTGAGACCAGGTCCTCAAGCTTCAGGTAGAAGATCCTCTGTAAGCCTTGCGTACGCTGAGATCGAAGCTCCGCCCTCAAGCCCAGAACCGCTCCCACTGGGGGTGTGGCCTTGCCAGTTGAAGCCACGCCTCCTGCGCAAACCGAGCTCAGATGATCTCGCAGGCAGCAGATTAGTTTGGACTGCAGTTCCTCCACTTTTTTGGGCTCCTTCAGACCAGGACATTGCTCTAAAACGAGAGGAAAGAGGTTGAGTAAAAAAAAACATCCCATAAAGACAAATGACTTACGTACTCTTATTTACGTACTCTGTTTACGGTCCCATTTTTTTTTAAAAAAAGTGCAGAATCCAAATGATTTTCTTGAAATTTAGATCACTGATGCTGATGAATCACTAAACATATTGAGTGCCTAGTGCAGTTCAAATCATGAACAAATGACATGCTCTCAATATATATAATTTCATTTTACATTCAGTTAAATTAATATTAAATATTATCAATAACATTTTTTTTTTGTGATTCTCATCCCTAATCATCAGTCTAGTGAGACTCTCTATGTATGGCTTTAGAACAGAGGAAGTGCAAAGGGCCGGCTTGCTTTGGATATATCTATGTGTGTGTGTGTGTGTATGTGTGTTCCAAATCTGTCTAGAGCTGCTCCATTGTCACTGCATTCAGCTTATGTGCTCTCTCACTCTCGCTGTTTTTTTCCCTTGCTTTCACTGTCTCTCCCTCTTTCCTAGGGGATGATCGATGGCACTCTTTCACCACAGACACTTTTAGAGGGTCGATAGACTGAGTGGAGGAGTTGAGAGAGGGAGAGAGAGAGAAAGAGAGAGAGAAAGAGAGAGAGATAGGGACTACAGCTCTGCTGAGTAGCACTCAATTCCTCTACAGAGTTAAGTGCTGCTCCATAGGGGCTAACACACACATATACACACACACCCACACCCAGAGAGTGTGTGGCAGAGAAAAGGGAGGTGAAGATTAGGCGCTGTGTGGGTGACTGAGTAAACTGATTAATATACATCTTTATAGATGTATCTTATTAAGATACACATCTTTTTTATTTTTAAATCGTTAGTTTTGTTTAACACATTTAAGTTTGAGATCAACATGAGATCAAAATGGTTTCTATTCACTTTCTTGTTTTTATTGTGAATTATTCATTATTATTTTTTAAAAGTGTAAATATTTCTATAAGTGTATTATCTTGCATTTCATCTAAAACGATTCCGCTTTTACATTAGCGTCAATTTTTTCCTCATTAAATATGCAGTTTCAATGTTGCATTACAGAAGTAATAGAATGCGATAATGTAATTTATTATCTTTTTTAGATTTCACATTGTTTAAATGTTTTACCTACATTAGCATCCATTACATAGTTTCCATTCAAGCTGTGAATTTACTTTATGTGAGAAATCTGATAGATGAGCATTATATTTGCGAATTATTCATTCACATGAATTGAATTTATACGAAAATCTGAATATTGCAATATAAAAAACAGTGTTTCTATCCTGTGTAATATTTTCTTCTCTAAGAGAATTATTCATTCACTGATGACTACCTAAAAATCGGAATATCGCACACAATCAAATTGAGAATTAAGTAATGTTCCTATCCCATGTAATATTTTTCATCTTTTGATTACTTTTTTGGAAACACATCTATGAATTTATTTCATAAATGTGTTTCCATCATAATTTGTTTTCTTAAAAAAACAAGTAAGCGTAAAAGTAGTTGGTAACACTTTATTTTAAGGTGACGTAGTTACAAGTTACTACATATAGTAATAACAGTAACTAACCCTAAACCAAACCCAAAACCTAACCGTAACTCTATAGTAAGTACATGTAGTTAATATTACAATGTGACTGTCACCATAAAATAACATTTTTTATGAACATTTTTTTATTTGATTTGCATCTTTGTGTTTCCATCGAGCACTTTTTATGCAATATTGCAATTCTTTTCTGGCTTGCCAGAATGTGCCCATGTTTCCGTGTGTGTGGTGAAAGCTTTTGGTCTGTATATAGGTCGACCTGCTGTTTAGCCTCTGTGTTAATAATGCATGGTAAGACTCGAGCACCTGCTGACCCAAACACACACACTGTCCTACTTTGTCAACCAATAATCAACTAACTCCACCTGTGCTCAGAGGAGAGGCACACAAACCTCACACCATCTCTGTGTCTCTGCTGTGTGTGATTAATGGGGGATTATTTCTGCTGTCCAGGTAAACCTAATCTCTGACAGCACCTGCCCCAGCCGGACAAAAGGGGTGTGAATATACAAAAACAAGAACGACAACAGGAAAAAGGAAACGACAGGAAGTGAATGTGTGAAATGCACGGAGAGTGTGTTTCTGAGGTTGTGTGTTACCTGTGAGCAGCACTAGGGCACACAGGCAGGAAAATGCAGGCATGTCGAGGTTGAGACCCTGCAGGTGAGCGCTAAAGTCTCGGATGGAGTCCAGCCATTCTCCGAAGCCACGCAGACACTGTAGCCGGTGCAGGACCAGGCCCGTGCAAAACACGAACTTCTCGTCCGCCAGCAAAGACCTGAGCGAAAGAGAGAGAGAGAGGGGTTTAGATGAAGAACTGTTGTTATTTATACTGCTTCAAGGTGCTGTTTGAAGCCACGAGTTCAGTTGCCGCCTTTCATCTTTTAATTAATCGCCGTTCTCATTCCCTTCAGAACAGGTACCTGTTTCAATTTAGCAAACCTCTAATTCTGTGTGTGTAGCCACACACGCTATCAGAAAGCACACACAGTCTCTGCTGCGACACACACACACACATGCTGATTATCACCTCTCTCTGATTCATGTGATGATGATCTGCGCCCCGATTGGCCGCTGAATCTGTGTTTAAGACATACTGCACGGAAACAATTACCATAGCGACAAATGAAAGCCAGTACAGGGAAGAGCACATCAAAGATAGGAATGGACCTAATTATGCCAAGCTTTCCCAATTAAAGCTTTTAAAACATTCCTGAGATTATACTCTTTCTCTCTCTCTCTCTCTCAGCTCTGTCCTTTTTTTTATCTTCATGGTCTCACTGTATTCTCAGGAAGAACGTTTGTGTGTAATTGCCGCGAAACACCCAAACACTTGCTCTCCACTCATTCATCGCTCACTTCTTCTTTTTCTTCTCCTTCTCCATCCACTCATCCTCTCTCTCTCTCTCTCTTTTGGTCTGTCTTCAGCCCTTCGCTCTCAACCCTGCAATTTAGGAAGAAAAACTTCCTCTCTTTTTTTTCCAGTAGAGTGCTGGCTTCTGCTGCATGAACTGTTCTTCATTAGCCTGCACGAAAACACACACTCGTGTAGACGAGGAGATGAGAGGAGGAGTAATGGGAAGAGGATGAAGGGAAATATGGCGAGGAGGAATATTTGAGAGTCATCTTACAAGTTGCTTTTGAAACCCAGTGGGGTAAATAATCCAAATATGTGCTTCATTAATGCAGTCTAATGGTTTTACGCCACTACACTTGAATGCATATGTACAGAACCCTCAAACAAGCTGCTGATGGTGTGATATTGGAAAGTGAGCATCACTTTGCCTGGCCTATTCATTCCAGTACAGCACTTGACGTGAGTACTATGAAGGGCTCTACTCGCTTGTATGTGGGCGTCTGGAATACCCTACATGAAGATGTACGTCACGGAAAGTTGCCTTGATAACAGCAGCAAATTTTATGGTTAAAGCTCTTAAAGAAACTGTATTTTTTAATTAAATTATTGTTAGTCTGCTTATACATATTTATTTTTGACAACACGAGAGTAAGTCGATTATGAAAGAAATTACATTTTGGGTGAAAAAAACCTTTAAGATTGATATAGCAAATAAATACAACATAAAATACTTAAATCTTGAATGTTAATATTAAATATACACTTAAATAAATAAAATACTTAAATACCTCTTATATTAAAACTTTCAAAATTCAAACAAAAAAAATTCAAAGTGAGAGTAAAGATTTTTTACATTGTTTATAAAATATATATATATGTCACATAAATGCTGTTCTTTTGAATATTCTTCTATTTGTCAAAGAATCCTGAAAAGTATCACGGTTTTCACAAAAATATTAAACAGGACATCATTGATAATAATGAGAAATGTTTGTTGAGCACCAAATCTTTATATTAGAATGGTTTCTGAAGGATCATGTGACTCTGAATTACAGAATTACATTAGATTTTAAAATACATTAAAATGGAAAACAATAATTTTAATTTGCAAAAAATATTTCAAAATATTCCTGTTTGCAATATATTTGTATCAAACAAATGCAGCCTTGGTGAGCCTAATATACTTCTTTCAAAACCTTTTAAAATAGCAGGTAAGATAAATACCAAGTTTAAAAACTATCCTTGCTTAAAATCAATTATGATGATGCACCACCCAAGATCACATGATCATAAACAGCGAAATCACTTTCTTGGTATCCTTCACTAACAGGGCCCTTTATGAAGGCTCTACAGTTGCATAGAGAAAGAGGGAAAACAGGAAGTGAGCAAACACAAACCGAGTGAAAGCTCCTCATTATTACAAAACAAAATTAACAACAGCACCCTTGAGGACGGAAACGCACACATTCCTTTGAAATTTGCGTCAGAGCAAGTCGATCTCTTTGCCATCCATTCATTCATTAGCCTCAATGCGGCCGCGTGGTGAGATATCTGCATGTGTGCATTTGTGAGCCACAATCAGATTCCATTCTCTGGTGTGTGTTTTAGTGGTGTAGAGTCTATTTTCAAAACATGTGAGAACTGTGAACGTTTGTGAGTGGAAAATGTGCAAGTTCGCCCATATTGCGAAGTCGCCACACATTGTGAGCGCGTATCTTGTGAGTTTTTCGAGTGTCCATGACGTAAGCCCGGATGAATCCCCCCACTTAAATGAGTCAGAACCCAAGTCTGCAGCTCCCTACTGAGGCTGTGACGCCACCACCCACTGCCCTCCCTCCCCGCACCTGCTCCTACACCATCAGAAAGGGAAAGAGAAACACAGAAAGAGCACCAGAGCTAGTTAAACAGGGAGCAGCTGAGCTGAGACAAAAAATCCACTTCCTGTTAAAGCAACATCAGAATGTCACTGAGTCAGAGACACATCCAAACACACACACACACACACACTTCAAGAAACAACAGGTTACTTCTAGTCTGGATTCAAACTGTCTCGTTCAAAGTTTGGGGAATGTTATATAATTAAGCATCAAACAGAGCTGTTACTGCCACAGGTGAGTCTCTTGGGACTGGCAGGTGATTAAAGGGATAGTTCACCCAAAAATGAATTACTCACCCTAATGTCGTTCCATACCCATAAGACTTTGGTTCGTCTTCAAATGAAGATCTTTTTTTCTTTCTGCCCCTTCATAGACAGCTACACAACATTGCTAAACAGAAATTCATGGAGCGATGTCTCTTCAGAAAATTTTTGAGCTAAACCACTCAATTCATATGGATTAGTTTTACAATCACTTTATGAACTTTTTGAAGTGTCAAAGTAGTTGAGTAGCGGTCTATGGAGGGACAAAATGCTCTCAGATTTCATCAGAAAGATCTTCATTTGTGTTCCGAAGATGAAAGAAAGTGTTGCGTGTTTTGAACGACATGCGGGTGAGTATTTAATGACAGAATTTTCATTTTTGGGTGAACTAACCCTTTAAGCCAGGCTGTTAACCAATAAACTTAAATAAGGGAATTCCACAGGATCTTCCACACAGTGTCCATAGTAACCTTACAGTGCTGAATAGAGAAGAACACACACTCACGCTCACACACACACACTCATTGTTGCATCGAAAGTCACAATGTAACTAGTAGCGACTGCAGCATATTACACAATATAAATCCTGACAGTGCCTGTGAATAAATCCTTTCAGTCATTATGAAACCTCGATCTAATTTCTAAACCAGAAAGAAAATCCTAAGAGACTTCTACGACATCATTAATAGCAAGTCATAGAAAACAAAAGCATGTCATAGTCTGACGGTTTCTATGAGATATTACGAGTGTAATTTGCTAACTAACGTGTCCTCCCACAGCTGTACCCATTCTGAACAGAACTGAAAATGACTAATTAGGATATTATCACAGCCTTTATTCTCTATATTATATTATACAGAATTTTAGCAAGTGGGCTTGGCAATATAACAAATGATATATTGGTGTTAAAATATAATATTAAGCAACATCCTGAATATTTTGATGATTCTGATGCACTATTTGGCATCTCGGAATCAACTTTATTAGAGTTTAGTTCATTCCTGTAAATCAGTTCAAACGGTTTGTTTCATAAAAATGACACTAAATGTAATTCATATATAATAAAACATTGTTTAGTGAACAATAGTAAAGAAACTAGATTTTTATTGCAGTTTACTTCTTGCATTATTCATTTTGAATCTTGTTTAAAGTCATTGAACCTCTGTATGAAAAAATAGCCTTTTAATCAATACCCGTAATACGAACTTACCCTTTAAATGCATAAATATTGAGATACATGCAGAATATAACCGCCAGAGTCAGAAAAATGTCAGAAAAACTTGCTTTATTGCCCAGCTCTATTTGCCTTAGTGTATGTTGAAGATTGTGTACTTTTAAAGTCAGAGTCATACACTGGAAGTCTACATTAGAAGTCTGTGTGATGCGAGATCTGTGAGTGTGTCGGTATTTACCTGTTGGCGAGGCGAAGTACAAAAAGCTCAAGGAAGGCAGAGTCAATGAGCAGGTTCTGGTCATTGTGGTGAAGCTCAGAGAATCCGGGCAGCCGTTCGGCCCAACAGCGCGTCACCTCCATTGAGCCGGTTAGCACTCTGTAGAACATCTGGATCTGCTGAGACTCAGATAGACCCACCGGCTCCACCGCACTGAACTACAGGAAGAGAGAGAGAGAAATAAAAATTCCACACAAATCACAATTACTCATTTTCATGTGATAACAATGGTCGGTGAACCCCGTGATTCATTACAACCACTATATACTTAACAATTTAGGGGAAGATGCTGGGTCTAATCCATCATCAGTGACCATCTTTCTCATAGCTCTAAATGACTATCCTCTTCAGTGTGGTTTTATTTTTGTACATTTTTATAAATTCAAAATAGATGAAAAAAGCGTGTCTAGAATACTTACTGCCATTTATTGCAGTACACAAAAGTTGATTGGGTAAAATGTAATAATATCAAATTAAATACCAATCAGGAATGGTTATATTGTTGTTTGAAAAAGCTAGATTTTTTTTGTTCTGTAATTTAATAATTCATGCATCCAACGGTTAAACAATGATTTGTGAAAATCAGCCTTAATTGACGCTAGTATTTCCCCACACTCAGGTACCTGACTGTAGTCTAGTTCTCGTGGTGTAGATTGGGAATAGGCCCGCACTAGTGCGTTCAGCAGGCTGAGGGGAGGGGATGGGGGCGAGGGCTCTGGCTGCAGGGGACTCTTTGGTTTAGACGGCAAGCGACCTCTCCTCCCCTTAAGGTTGTCTGTGCGCACCACTGTGTCAAACACACAAACAAACAAACACACAGTTTAGACAATGAACACAGTTATAAATCATATAATGCAATTCCACAACCAGCAACAATTGATTTGACACCTTCACTTCATAACACATCTTTTTAACAAATGTCTCTCAACAATGCTTGACTGACCAGTAGGGGGCAGTTGAAAGCTGCCAGACCGTAGGTCTTGGAGGAACTGGGTGAGCGAATGTGAGATTTAATGAGAACAATGCATATCTGACCTAATCACCGTCCGAGGTGGTTAAGATACTCTAAGGTGTGATCTTTTTAAAATCACATGCTACTCATGCTTACATTCAACAAGAATTAAATTTCCCCGTGAACATGTGTGCTTGTGACTGTCCTGTGTGTCGTGTCATTACCGGTTCTGAAGCTGCTGATATGCTGTGATTGCAGAGGCGAAGCATTGCCGGTAAACACCTCCATTATAGTTTAATTCATGCATTCATACTAAGCAACTAAACCAGCTATGCCCTGAATTGGTATTAATCCACGCTGCTTCTTGAGCGTAGTGTGTGCATCTGTGCGTTTTAAGTCATTAAGATAAACAGTGTCTATCTCCTCTGCATCAGCCTCTAACCAGAGGTCCAGCCGAGGTCATATACACCAGGGCCTATTGTGTGATAATTGTCTTGAGTGGTTTGGCCAGACACATATTATAGGTGTTTGTGTGAGTGTGTGTGTGTGTGTGTGTCAGTGTTTGATACCTTCTTTCACCATGCCTACACTGAGACACTTCTGGAAGCGGCAGTACTGGCAGCGATTTCTTCTCCTTTTGTCCACAGGGCAGTTTTTACTGGCCAAACACACGTACTTTGCATTCTTCTGCACCGTCCTCTGCAGCCACCGACAATGAAAAAGAGAAAAAGGAAGGAGAAGAAAACAATAAGCTAACAAGTCTAAACATTTCATTTATTTAATTTGATCCCGTTTTTTGGCTAAGAATTAAAAAAGAAGCTCGCAGGTCAGATTTTAATTACAATGTGAAAAAGCTCAGGCTCCATCAGGATAATTAGATAAAAATTAATTTCCCAACATGCCTTGCCTGCAGGAGGGACAATTTTATTAGCGCAAGCCACTGACAATGAAGATCAGTGCAAAGCGTGCTGAGGCCGCTCCCGCGAGACATCCCGTGCCGCGTGATAAAATTGTTTGTGAAACTCGCGGGTCAGCTCACGGCACCTCGGGGTTTTGGCAGATCGTGCCTCTGCAATAACCCCCCCTGGAGTTGTTTTCTCCTCGGCTGGATATGCACGATTATTACTGACCTTATTAAAACAAAATAAAAATGATCTGCGAGCACTCCCGCCGCTAAAAACAGTAGAAAAGAGGAAAAAGACTTCAAATAAGCTTCAGGTTCAGACATCAAATGCACGTGCTACTGCTGAGCCAAAAGATTAAGCACTTGCGTGAGACCAGTAAGTTCTGCGGTAATTAATGTAATATCCAAAACAAACAAAAACAATGCTTTAACAAGCTACAACTGCAGTCAATTTAATAGTACTGGAGCGTACATCAACAATTCTGGTTTCATTGTGCAGTTACTCAATTAGCAAGGCTGCTAGTTAAACTGTGGGAAGTGGGAAACATAGCCTTCATGATGGTCATCTATGAATTTCATAATGTTCTGTCTTTAAAAAAAAATTCACAGTTTAATACTAATATCTTTGTATATGAGGTGACTAGCCGCTAATGGCTAGCGGCCCACTCAACATTTCTGTCATGTATTTTTTAGCTCAATCGCACTTTAATTTTAGTTTTTTATTAAAAACACTTTCAGTAAAAACTATAAAGATACATAAAATACGCAGCTGTTTCCAACAGGTGTAAACGAAATCAACTAAACCACCTGCTTTTCCCAGGAAGCTGGAATTTTACAGTCAGGTGAAGCTAAAACACCCACCCACCCACACACACATTATCCTTGTGATTTGCACGGTTTCTTGTATTTCACCTAAATTGAACACAAAACCACAGGAGCATAGTAGAGTGGACTAATCTCCCAGTGGGCACGCAAAAGCTCTTGTTAGCTAGGGGAGTCTGTACTCAGTTACAGCTAAATTCAAACTGATTCAGTATGACTTGATTAAAATAACAACCTGTGGAGCACATCATCTCGAAAACACCCTGGGCTTAGTCGGAAAAAAAAAAGCACCCACCTCGTCTTTTCCCTCTGAACCACATGCACGAGTTATGTGAGCGCAACTCCATTCTATACTTCATAGCCGGTTCAGACTGTGACAGATTCAGTTCTGTCACAGTCTTCAAAACAAAGGTTTTATTGCTGCAGGATGAATAGACGTCTCATGATGTTCATGAAATGAGATAAACGGCTGTATATATGACGGCAGTTAAGTGACTGAAACGTCTTCTCAGTGTGTACGTGCATGTGTATTTGTGTTTATTTATGCTCTAAACGATGTCACAGTGCAAAATTGTCACGGTTACAATAGGTTTCCGACATTTTTTCAATAGGAAAAGGATATCTGAGGTTATTGTAACTTCTACAAACAGACACATCAGCTGACTAATGGCAACAAGGCCTGAAAAACACACACTACACTCCTTTAAATATAAAGATTCTAAAAGAGTCTTTTCACGGCAATGCCATAGAAGAACCATTTTTTCCGAACATTTTAAGAACCCTTTTTCAGAACCTAAAAAGGTGTTAAAGGTTCTTCATGGAACCATACATTCCAAGTAAAAAACTTGAAACCTACTGTTATTGTCTAACTCCCATCCTTCTCTCTTGCAAGTAGTACACAAATATACAAACGCGCACACACACACAGAGCTGTGGTCCAGTGCACAGCAGGGTCCGTAGGGTTGGAAAAGACAAGCAGTTGTGGATTCATGACATGTAACATGTGCTAATGGCTCTGTCGTGCATTAAAACCCCTTAGGGAACCTATATCCCCCTCTCTTCGTCCTCTCCTCCCCTAATCAGAGATGATCAGACTATCTTCTCCCGTCCTCTCCTCTGGGTGTGTAATTAGACGTGTGTGAATGGCTGTTCAATAGGAGAGGTGGAACTGGGTCATCATTAATTGGTTAAGTATGTGTGTCTGCGTGTATTGCTCACTTAGACTGTATTATAAAATGACTATGTCTGTGAATCAAGCACATTTTAGTGTGTTTATTTTTCAGCACTTTATGAATGCCACAATACTGGCGCAAATGCACATCTGTCTTTGTTGAAACTGTTTTAACAAATGCAAAGCTTAAAGCAAAGTGCTGGAGATGACTTCTTATTCAGTTCCTAGCAGTTAAGAGCTGTTCAACTTTTATTCCAGTGAAGTGGGTTGAAAGTGGAGGTTTTGTGAATGAGCGAGCCTGTGCTGACCCTCCATTAGGTAAATATTCCGAATAAATATTCTCACTCAGAGCACGTTATGAGTCACAGAGCAAATTACAATCCAAATAAAGGATGTGAGCAAGATAGAGAAAAGATTTTGCCAATTATTTGCTGTTTTTCATTGTGAAACAGTTTGCATTCAGATGTAAAGTAGAACCATAAGTGAAATGATTTAGTGGCTGTTAATGAACAAAACTAAAGCCATGCTGGGAAGAATCTGAATAATTTTAGTGGATAAATGCATCCACACTCCATTTAAATTTTATTTCAAAAACTAATGTACTAGAAATCAATGTGCATAAATATCACAATAAACCCTTTTGTATAAAAACACATTTATGAGATTTTTTTTTTAAAGAGAGTTAGCAGTCTGACAAAAGCTATACACTGCCACACAAAACACCGGCTTGCATTAAAATTCACCAGCTAATATTTATATTGTGAGTTAATGAGTTGCCTGAGATAATTAAATGGTGAGTGTGTTTTGCGCGTTAGGGGTGACGAGTGTGTGAATGCATAAAAAATAAGTACGCTGATCGTCTAAGACTTGCCAATGTGCATATGTCATTGTTTGTGGATGTCATGTGTGTGTGTGTGTGTGTGTGTGTCAGTGTTGCTGTAATAGCTACAAAGCCCCAGGCTTACCAACCCCTGCTTTTATTAATTACTAAATAAAAACTAATTGTGAAACTAATTGAAAAGAGGCATAATTTATTTCTGCACCCGACCACAGGGCATTTTCAATTATTTCAGCTCTGCCACTCTCGCTCCTTCACTTTCACTGTCAGTCTTTTAGCACAGTCTCTGTATATTTTAAGTCTACTCACGCTTTCTGTAATATTAACCTAAACAAATTAAAAATAATAGCCTACTTATCCCCAAAAAACATGCCAAATATTCAAACTGTTCAATTGAATCCCTATCGAAACTTTCTATGCAACAGACTATCCACAGTGTGAGTGTGTGTGTGTGTGCGTTTCTGGCCACAGCTCCGAGCTGCTGTATTTTAAGTGCGCGCCGCTGTCACACCTCTAACTGGTCACCGAGGGAAACGACCCTCACAGACGCCGTGGCAACCGCCGCTCAGACGATTTGTGAGAGCACTCAAAGACATGCACACACACATTCCCAGTACACACAAGCCAATGCTTTCATGAAAAGGCTGAGCAAACCTGTCACAGTTGTGCCTCTGAAACTGAAACTAAACAATCTTTCGGATTTTCTGCACAAATTATTTTTCTGTACAGCCTGAAATGCTTCTTGTATGTCATGTAGACCGTAACCCCCAACCCCCTCTTCAAAACGAAACGACAAAAACACACACACAGCTCACCGAAGAATCGCTATTCACATGGTGGGCTTTAACCTTGGTTCAAACGCCTGCAGAGTGCGTTACAATGGTTGGTTAACCCTGAGCCTCACACTCAGAGAATGAGGTGCGATCGGTGTAGAGCCGTGTGAGGCTCTTCAGCCAAGAGCTCCTTTCAAACCAAGAACAAAACTAATGACCACTAATGAATACACAATTAACAAACACTACCCTGGCCACACTGACACATAAGAGACACAAAGAACGGACACACACTGTACAATAAAGAGCAAGTACAGCCCTCTTACACTCCATTTAATGACAGACACACTCAAATACACAATGAGATCAAGCACACACCGAGGAACACGTATCAATCAACATAAATTGCAAAAACCCACTTCAGCTTCTAAAATACTACAACCATATGCAACACTAAGAAAAAATGTAAAGCATTATGGGAAATCCAAATGAGACATTTCGTAACTGGCAAATATTTCCTGTCAGTTTCAATTGACCTCAGCTTGGTTATTTATTTCACTAGGTTCACTTTATTTATCTGTGTTTTAAAGGGATAGTTAACCCAAAAAGAGATATTTTGAAGAATTATTTTTGTCCATGGGGTCTAAAGCAGTGCTTCTCAACCAAGGGCCCACTAGGAACCTCAGCAAACTTCCAAAGGGATCACAGGAAAACTAAAAAATCTTTAAATTGATAAATTATTATTAATATATATTAACTCTAATTTAAATTAAAATGCTAAAAATATATTTTTTTACCCCTCAATAACTACCATTCTTGAAACTTCTGAAATAAAAAATAGATCTTGGTTTAATTAATAATCTCATGCAGAAAATATCTTAGAATCACTGGTCTAAAACAACACCAGACTCTACTCAATTTCATTTCTTTTCTTCAAAATATCTTCTTTTGTGTTCCAAGGAAAAAGAGAAAGCTTTACAGGCCTGAGTACACGTAAGTTAGTTATTTTGCAGTGGAATCCTCCCATTTGCATTTAACATAACATGTTGTATGATTCTTTCAGTGAAAGCGTGTGTCAATAAGGATTATTATGTGTAAATAGTGGTGACAATGATGGAACTTGGGCGCGTTTGAATCTGATCTGGTTGAGAGTTATTATAAGAAATTGAAGGACCTCTGTCCAGCAGAGATGCTGAATTCTTACCTTAAAAAAGCCTTTGCAGCCCTCACAGGTGCGCACCCCATAATGCTGACAGGCTGCGTTGTCCCCGCACACCGCACAGGTGCCCTCTCCGGAGCTGCTGCGATTGGGCGGCGATGGCAAACTCTCTCCCAGGAGTTGCGGGCACGGGCCCATGCCCAGAGAGCGGAACGCCAGGCCTCCCGGCTTCCCCATGTTCAGCGGGTACATGTGCGAGTGCGAGTGTGTATGGGAGTGCACGTGTGAGTGTGTGTCCAGGCTGGGCGGCACATGTGAAGACGAAGAGGAGGACGACGGGGAGCGTTCAGGGCGCAGCGGAAGGCCGATGGAGGCGTCGTAGCCGCTGGTGGACGGTGGGGCCGTCTGCTCGTAGAAATGAGGGAAGCGAGGGCTCTTCAATGGGCCTTCAATCAAGCAAGGCTGGGGCACAGGGGGAAGACTGTGTTCATCCCACAAGAAAGAGTTGCTGGGTGGCCCGGGGTGAAGCGGCGTGGGGGGCGTTGAAGGGGGCGACTGCTTAAAGTACATGGAGCTTCCAGCTATTGCTTCGTCGGATGCTGCCATGGGTGGGTAAGGCTCCACCTCCTTCTTGATGATAGGGCGTTGAGGAGGGAGTTGATACAGACAGGAGGGTTTCGGCTCGAAGCCACCCTCCACAAACACGTTAAAACTGGGCAGGGACGTAGTGGCGGCGGCCGCCGAGATCTCGCCCCCGCCGAGCTCACACTTCGCGTAGTCTGTCGCCATGAGGTCAGCGCTGTAGTCACCATGGTAACCAAAGGACTGGGCGGAGTAGCTGGACCCGTGAGGTGCAGGGCCGTACTGGGCCTGAACGCAGGGCATGTCTATAGAAACAGAGAGAGAGAGAAACAGACTTAATGTCTACTATGTTGCATTTTGGATGAATTTTGTCTTCAGGTTTGCAGAGGATGTGATGTCAAACATGGCATTTGAGAAATATTCTGTTAGTACCAAGTTAGTAGATAAACCATTCCTGGAAACATAGGTTAGGCCGTGAGCTAGTGGGCACACATGCAAAAATAAATAAATATATGCACGCCTCATTCATGGCCTGGATTCTCATTTGTTACAAAGAGCAGAAAAAAAAACTCTTCTGAATGAAAAATAATTATTTATTTACACTTATGTTGTATGGTTTTCTTTTCTCAGTGGAGCCAAAAGTTATTAACCTACCAGTTAATACAATTTATTTTTATTTTGTATAGTTACTGAGGTTGACCTGACATCTCCACTGAAGAAATTCGTGTGCGTTTGGAACAACATAAGGGTGAGTAAATTATTACAGAATGATAATTTCTGGGTGAACTATTTCATTAACAATGATCCTAATTATTAAAATATTTCCTTAATCTCAGCAGTTTTTTTTTCATGCCACTCTTGTGAGCAAACACTGTCCAACCCAAGGAGAACACATATTGACTCACAAATCATTATTTGATTATCCATCAACAGTCCTTATATTTCTTCCATTTGTGATAAAAATAAATGCATAGATGTAAACATGATAAACTGCACAAAACAATATGCACGTCGTGGTCATACAGAAAAAGCCAAGTTACAAGTTTTAATCAAACGTTTTTAGATAAATATTCATCGATTGAACTCTATTAATTCAATGTGCACCAAACACCTGTTGAAATAAAACGATCTTATTAAAACCCACGAGGAACTCCCTTGTTTCTGTTAATCAGCAGGCTGTATCCTGAGCCAGCTTTGCGCTCCAGGAAAACCATATTGCCAGCGCGCGCTCTCAAAGTTATATAACTTACACTGTACGCCTTGACACAGCTGTTTAAGTGCGTCTGTGCCGTTACCTGAGTCCGTGAGGAGATGTGTGTGCGTGTCCTTTGTTTGCTTATTTTCCCTAGGTGGGGAAGTGTAAACAGACCCAACGTCGGATTGACGCTGTCATGTAGTGACTCCGTAATCCTTGTGCCTCCAACACGTCATGTGTGTTTAGTAAAATCAGGAGGCTTATCAATTATGAACGCCTCAGTACTGTGGATGACTCGGGCCGGTGTGCGCGCGTTCCATTTCCTACGTAAGCCAATATAGCTACAAACGCATGTCATAGCCTACAGCATCATGGATAACATTGAGTTTAATCACGTCAGATGTCAGATGACATTTCTGTCACAGCACTGGACTCAAATGATAATGCATTGCACATCAACAGACCTAGTATATATTTTTTTAACTTTCCTTAGAGAATTGATTACCTAAGTTTTGTTTACTTTTATGCTATTCAAATTCAGTGAACTTCATTGTTATCCTCCTACATGGGCCTATTAATTCTAGTGATGATAACTCATGTTCCTATATTATTTTTCTCCACGTATGCTTGAATTTTAAATTCGTATGAACCTGCTGTTGTATTCAATTTGGATATCAATAGAAAATCGCTTGCAACTAAATAAATGAGGTGGGAAAACAATTTAATGGTGTCCTACATGTTTCAGAGTGACTACAAATTACAAAATGACTTAGCGTGTAACGTTAAAATAATTTCTGTTACATTTTGGCTAGGGTATTCAACTGTGGTCTCGCGCGCAACCCAAATAGTCTTTTAGCGCCCCTAGCGCACAGCTAACCATCAATTAACCTATTAAAGACATTTTTAACTAAATATATTTTTGTGCAAATCTATAACAACGTGATAAATGTTGCCAGTACTTATGTTTAATCCATGTCATACACCATCCTATATCCCCAATTCGCAACTTTACGCATAAGAGAAGAGTTTATGGCAGAGTTGTTGAAGCGCGGGCGGGTGTGAGCGACCGGTGTGACCCCTCACATCATGGTCATGGATACTGAGGTCAGTGCTAGATGGAGCTTTGCAAAAACGAGCCAAGCTTTCGAATACACCACTTACATCACACAGAAAAAAATATCTTTCATTTTTTCATTTTCAAAATTTTTCTTCCCAAGACTATTGTTTTACCGGACCAGTAGACTTGCAATTTAATAATATAGTTTTTTTTCGAATCCCTCTAAATATAAAAAAAATAAATAAATAAACGTCAGGCTGCTATAAGCACAGCTATGTTGATAAACTTACTTTTGAGTATTTCTGGAAATATTTGAAGTTCGTGTTAATCTCAAATATGGTAGTTAGCCAATCAAGGATTGGGTGTATTTTTTGACACACTTAAGATCAGCTCAAATTATGTAAATCTATACAAATCCTTAAAAAAAACATGAATTTACTTTCTGTCTGATTCTATCTCGTGTGTATCCGTTTATGGTTTTATTTGTGCACGTGCAAACACCAGGGCACGTCGATCCTCTACTTCACTTCCACATTCACCATGACACGGATCATAAAAATGAAAACGCAGCCAACATAACGTAACAAAGTCAAAATATTTAAAAGGTCTAGACCACATAAA
Organism: Cyprinella venusta; assembly: GCA_038021265.1. Lineage (NCBI taxonomy): Eukaryota > Metazoa > Chordata > Actinopteri > Cypriniformes > Leuciscidae > Cyprinella > Cyprinella venusta. Next base: position 21,500,326 of record CM075874.1, on the reverse strand, counting down.
GTCATACTGAAACGATGCTTTACAGCTCTAGTGAGTGAGTGAGTGAGTGTGTGTGAGTGTGTGTGTGTGTGTGTGTGTGTGTGCGTGCGTGCACTAGACAGAGAGCCTCACACAAACACACACGCAGGCTTATAGAAAGCGCTTTAGAGGGATGAAACAGTTTCTAACCTCGAGGTGTGCATTTTAGATGGACAAAATGCAGCTGTTCCAATAACTGTGATCGCTTGTTCATTGTCAGAGTGCCATAGATCTAACAAACAAAAAATCAACGACAAAATAAATAAATAAATGCACATGACACGCTAAGAATTTGCTCTTGAAGCAAACACGCATCAGTGGAACACATCAGGCAGCACAAATAGATTTGCGCAAACTTTCACTTTCTATGCACTAAGACAACATAGACAGTGTATTTTAACAGCAGCAGCACACGAGGTTGTTATGACCATGAAGACAGTGTGTTGTGACACTACTGGGTAAAAATAATAAATGAAAGCTACAATATTGCGCACGTTTCATTAATTGGAACACAAGTGAATGATGCCTTATCTGCCATATAATTTTTTTTTTTTAAATTAAATGCAATGTGCTGAGGAATGTTGTACGGAAAAACGAGAGTGCCATTAAAAATCAGTTATTGGTCCGGTTATTAGCATTTATGTCCGCGGGAAAATTAGAAACACAAACAAGCTCTTTTTTTAAAGGAAAAAAAAAGTTTAAACTAGGCTACACAATATCAAAACTCTATATGAACTGATTAGCATATTGTTTTATAGACAGACCAGAACACTTTGTTTTATTACAATTTTAGCAGGTAGATACAAAAGAAGCCTATATCCCTGAGATTTCCTGAAATTTCCATATTTCCAAAGTAAGACAAACCAAAGTAAGGTATAACAGCACGCACATCGGCATATAGGCCTAGGGTAACTTAGCCTATTCAAAATTAGTAACAAAAACTTTTCCATCTTACTACCAGTCGGTTTACATTAAGTAAATGATGTTCTTAAAACTAGAAATGTAAAGTTTAAATAGCCTATGCCATACACATCAAGTAGCCGTTTGGAAAAGCTCTCCAGAGTGGAGAGATTGTGGTACCTGCTTGGCCTTTTGCTCGCTGAATCGTGCTCGGTGTCTCGGCTGGAGGCTGCACGCGTCTGGGGTTCGAGGCTACTTCAGCGCACGCGGCGGGAGAGGGATCCGGGAGCCGGGACTCAGACCTGGGCTGCAGGCGCTCTTCCGAACCGCTGTCTGCAATCGGGTACACATTTAGTTCACTGAGACAAAAAGTCACACACAAACAGTGAACTGCAAAATAATAGAGACACACTCAGACTTTTCGTATAGGATATTCCCTGGGTTAAACTTGTTTTAAAATTATTCTACTTCAAATACTATTATAAATTTAGCTATTACAAATAAAATTATACTACTTCAAATTATTTACTACTTCAAATACAAGTGTGCAAGCCAATAAGATAAAAATATAAGTATAAAAATATATATATATATTTTTTTTACAATAATCTAACCCCTTAATCTATTGGATGCAAAAAGTACTGATTAAATGCATAATGTGTTATAGGCTACAAATTCGCTAACTGGTCATTTGTATATTTTCCTAAATTAGAAATGCGACGAAATAGTCCCCAAAACTAAAATATTAGGCTATTGAGATAAAGTTGGATACTTGTTTTAGCCTACAGAAATAATACAAATTCAACTTTAACAACGATTCAATCGCAGCCTTTAAGGAACAAACCAACATTAATCAAAAAAGAAAAAAAGTACGAATAAAATTGTACAAAAACTGTCTTGTAACACACTCGAAGAAAAAAAAAACCGACAAGTGAAAAGGTAATAAAGGTGATGTAAGACACATTGTTTCAGCACCAAAGAACATTGTTTAAAAACTAAATATCATGCATGTCTATATGCAATATATAAATGACTATTTAATTTTTTTCCATAAAGATAGAACAGGTCTGGGCGTCTATTAAAAATATTTCCATGCAGTTTTTTGTTTGTTCCATTAGCTCAGAATAATAGCAATCTCAGTGACAGTTAGACAATATTCACCTGTGCACTCAACGAAGTCTGACTATCCCCGTCTTTGGTCAAATAAAACCCAAGCGCGTCACCGAAGAGTTTTAAAAGCGACTAGCGCCCCCTCCCTGACAGAGGCGCGCTCACACAAAGCCAGCCCTCGAATTGAGCACGGTCTTTCTCGTTCCTCAAACTGCCAGACACAATCCCTAGAAACCTTCTTGGTTTTAGAATTTCAAAACTGTAGGCACTCATATATGATTTAATTGACAATTGTAATCAGGACAATGAAACATATAGGCCAAAAAAAAAATAGAATTTTGAGTGGCCTCATAAATAAGCTTTTTTATTTCAAACATAGCCTATCCAACTACTATAGCCTATAGCTGACAGCTTTCCGTAGACTTTATTATGTTTGTTTTTGAGTTCAATCATTTGTCCTTCTGAGGTTATGTGTGATTTTGACAGAGCGTGCAGGTTCGCTTGTGCCTCGGTAACCTAGAGAACCGCGAGAGAGCACTGAAGCACGCGCTTTGTAGAGGCGCTCCGTTCTGCGTTCAATAAGCGCGCGGGATAGAGGCTTTCCAGCAAACACACAAAGAAAGGGAGAGAGTGGAGATAAAGGGATGGGGGGAAACAAGTACAGTAAATTAGCTTGGAGACGGGATTTGACACCCGATGTGGACAGAGACCTGAGGGAAAGAGAATGAGACTTTACCAGGCTCTGTAGCTACTTCGTGACCTGATCTCGCGTGCTTTGGAATAAAACTTTAGTATAGCCTACAACTCTGCTCTGATCAATGCAAGGCTATTGTCGTATCATATCTTGGGGGCGGTTCTGTGACCACTCTCACTATTCTAGCATGTAGGCTACTGCCAATGAAATAGATAGCCCACAATATCACCAAGCTTTACTTTGTCATTAACGTTCATGTTAACGTGCCAGTGTCATTGGAGCGCGTGCTTAGCTGATCTGAAATTCACATCACTAAAAGCAGTGAAAGAAAGCACTTTTTAAAGCGCAACAAGAGCGTGTTTCTGTATATCGGAGTCAATTTAGAGTTCATAATTACCAAAACACACGATTATAAACACCACAAAGATACTTGCAATAGGCTATGCCTAGTCACATTGTATAAACTCGGTCATGTTGTTTGTTCAAAAAAGTCTTCTGACAGCAGGGAAACATGGCTTTGTTGATATTAAAAGTAGCCTACCCTACACTTTGGTGAGGACAAGAGTGCGATAATGGTAAATATAAAACTTTAGATTTTTTTGTGACGACATTATTAGCCTACTGTTTATATTTGTTTAATGTCCAAATGCCTCTGTCACTATTCACGTTTGGTCCTTCCGTATCTTAAAGACAGAATGAATGAAGCTCGTATCATCTCATTGAGACGTGGCGAAGCATTGATAAGACTAGATCAAACAACCGAAATTATTCTTAACCTAGATACTACAAACAAATAAATAAACAGTCGTGCAATATTAAGTCACGCTTTTAAGAAACGAGGAGCGCGCGACACTCACTCCGTACTCGGGCGGATCTCACAAGACTCTCTACCGGCCCCGCGCGAGCTCACACAGCGGTTTCACCGGGGTGAGGAATAGGCATCCCATTTCCATGACAACCTGAGAGAATGTTATAGGCTACTTTTCGCAAATTAAATTCGGATTCACTCCATCCATCTACAATGACATCGCGCACAACACAGTACATTCACGCGGTAGTATAGGGATCGAACATTCAACAGGTCCGGACAAGAAAGTTTTCTATAACATAATGCCATGCAGAAATAGCCTATATGATTGGAGATCGCGATACAAATGACAAAAATCAGCCAAAGCATGTTGTCAGTAATTTTACATTTCAATGCGTGGGCAAATGTTCACTTTGTCTATAAAGCGTATTTAATTAAAATTCCCACTTACTTGATTTCTGTTGAGGTTCCGTCTTTACATATGTTTGTAAAGCCTTAATAATTCCTTGTGCATATCCAACAGAAATTTGTAAAAACTGAAAATAGTGGTTGGATGGAAGTTGGTTTTAAAGTCGCAAAAGTTGATGGATTTGTCATTAAAAATATTATTTGACTGATTTTCCTCTTAGCTAAGAAGAAAAAAGTAGTCCGTGGTTCTGTCAGCTCCACTATAACAGAGTCGGCGTTAACGGAGAGGATGCGCTGAGCTTAAATTGCAATGTGCCTTTGTTTATGTGGCGCGCGCTGAGCGAGAGAAAGTCTAATAGCACATTTAAGCGTCTGGCTGTACATAGAGAGCCTGGAATGCGTTACGTCAATGTGACGCCATGGGAGAGGTGACGTCGGCAGGCTGCACTGTAGCGCTCCCCCGGCCTCGCTTGTACAGTATACACACATAAGCCGTACAGTCCATGCCAGGAGAGAGAGAGAGAGAGGAGAAGGGACAATCTTCTGATTCTTTGTCAGAGGTTCTCTGAAATAGCGCGGTAGGGCATGTTGTCGACTATGCGTCTACTCGTGGAAATTAGCGCAATAAAATGAAATTCGTGTCAGCATAATCCCAGAGCTGATGGAACTATTTTAAATGTCCTTATTTTGCTAGCTGGTACCGACTTGATTGATCAAAGCAAAATGTTCAAGTGCAGGTCTTATAGTTTTTTTCACTATAATAATAATAAAAATAATCATAATAATAATCATAATAGAAAAATAATCACTGTAATCATATTATTAGGGACAATACACGTTTATTAAAGTGTGCAAGATCAATACACACGTGCGCTATGGAATTTAAAGTTACCTAACAAAATATCTGTAGGCAAGCTTCCACTGGACAAGCAGACTAGCCCAAAGAAAAGTCATTGTAATGTCAGTCTGTCACTTGCCAAAATTTCAATTTACCTCAATGCAAACAAAAATATAATAAAATAATAAATATAAATGACAAGGCTGTGAGTTCAGGTGAAACCCCAGAGTGATTCCGCCGTGCTCACTAAACAAATAATTAAGAATGGCTAGAGTACACCATACTTCAAAAAAACAAGTCATCAACAGCCAATCACAAGACGCGTAATTTCTTGGCCACGTTCTAATTCTGGCCAATGATCAGCTCCCGGAGGCGGGGTGAGGACTTGACGCACTGAAGCGCGTGACTGACGCAAGCGATGTTACTAAATTTAGCAGCGGTGTGAGATAGCAGATCCTTCATTCATTGCGCCGGGGCGGATCCGTTTATTTTAGACATTTGATTGTGTTCCAGCCAATCCAAATATAGTCGTAGACAGGTATTTTTAGCGGAAGCGTGTCCCCGTTACCTCTTACCAGGGAACAACCTTATGATATCCCCATACTGTAATGGGAGAAAGTAGAGAACCGATAGCCTCGGGTAATTTTGTCGCAGGTCTCTTCATTCTAACCACGTTGTTTAACTCGCTTGGCTCTCCGGAAAAGCAGGATAGTGTGAGTTCGGACGTCCTGGGGATATTGAACAGGTTTCGGTTGTTGTGCTAAATGTTTTTGTAGATCGAATGTGGTTTAAAAGCAGTCATTTAAAAAGAATAGTTCGTACTTAGCTAAGATTAGCGACAAATATTGCGTAGCAGAATAAGTTAGTCGGTAAAAAGTCATTTTTCTTCCACAGCTTACGAAGACCTGTTGCAAAGAAGTTTTAAATAAGGCTGTTCTTGCTAAGCACATACACCAGGGTCTATATCTGAAAGTAAAACGTATAACTGCCTGGATAAATATTCTTCCATTTTGGAGCGAGGAATTGGCTTGTGTTTGCTTGTTGTGATATTTGTTTGCCAAAATAAAACTCGTTTATTTCCAAAATAAAACTCGTTTATTTTCAAAATAAAACTCATTTATTTTGACTGCTTCCCAACTTCAAGAAGTCCAGTAGTTTATCGCGCGGTCTGTTGTTGTGGGGAACATGTTCCTCGCGAGACGTTATGGAAACGCTGCGCGCGCGGAGGGGAACTCGCTTCTTTAGCGCTGCTGCCTGCTTTGCCGTCACGGGGAATCCCCTCTCCCTGACCTTCCCCCGCCTATAAGCGGGTCAAGTGATATTAGCCTCGTTTGTGACAAGACAGGTTCTGCTTGGGGTGGTTAGAGACAACTAGTTAAATTACATACCTTTCAAAGAACCAGAAACTGGATCAGTATTTACTGATTGCATACAACATGTGCGAAAGTTAAAGCTGAAAGAAAGAGATATAAGCTGAAAACAAATGTGTTTTACAGTCATTTTCAAATGTTCTGTCTTGACAAAGGCACACTTCTCAGATGTTTACTTTTTGTACATTGACATTAGTCTTGAAAATAAAATCAAGTTCTTGATATAAATATTTTTTTTTCTGTATTTTCAACCATAAAGGCTCTGCACTAACCATAACATGTATATTATTTTTTTTTACTACAACAGAAATTCACATGCTTTTTCATTTTGAAATCAACACAATCATTTCTAAACACTTTATGTTGCTCCTATCTGTCTGATTGAGGGTGTCTTCTTCAGCAGAGGCTCTATTCATAAGGGCACACTCGATCTGATTAGAACAGTGAATTGAAACCATAAAATCAGGAAGGGTTTAAATTAGAATGAGGAGAATATTCTTCCTAGTACTTCTAGGCCTAACTTTATTTTTTTACATGAATGTAAAAACATATATAATATACAAAAATATATATAAATTGTATATATTATATACATACATATATACATAAATTGTAACTGTTTGGAGAGTATGAATAATGAGCACTTTTATAAAGGTCTTGAACTTTGCCCTTTACATTGTAAAGACATGTATTTCAACCTTAAAAGACTTAAACTTAAACTCCCACGTTTTCCGGCAGTGATTGTAGGCTACAATGGATAGATTTATGATTGACAGATATCCTAATGGCTTTTACAGCACTGACTCATCAAAAAGGAAGAGAAAACTGCTTAGAGGTGAATGATAATAGTCACATGATGAGCAATGACCTGGATGTGAATGACATCATCAAAGTCATAGGCCTACCTGCTTAAAAAAAGTGTTAAGTATAATTTTATATGTTCGTGATTATACTAAACTGCTTAGCGGACAAGGGCAGTTTCTAGGAGTGAATATAAAAATGTAATTTTACTCTTCTTATGAAACCTATGCACATTCATGTGTTAATTAAAGTTATACTTTTTTCTATCTAACTTTTGGGAAAAGGAGCGCGCATGCTTTCACTGGGCGGCGTTGGGCGCATTGGCGGGAAATGTTGCTCGCCTCTCTGGCACTCCAATGCTCGCCACAGGAGAGCAATGGCCAAAGTCAAGAGTTTTGCTAAAGATTTGTATTACATTTCACTTTGCTTTTTCGCTAAACCCCGTCATGTGCCGTCAGAACACTTCGAATATTCGCCATACTTTTGTTTTGCATCTTTTTAAAGCGTAGAGGTGGTCGTTATTCACTGCTAAACGCGAGCACAACGGTGAGTAAATAATGACTGAATTTTAATTTTTGTTGTCAGCAATCCCTTTAATAGTGGAAACTAGAATGTCGTGAACTCTAATTTGCTCAATTGTTTAAAAAATCATTCATGATTTTACAATTGAACAGTAAATAAACATATTTGAGTTGGTGGAGGGTTCGAGTTCAAGACCTGACCTGAAACCTGTCTGGGTTACAGAAACACCTGAAGGTGGAGTTGGGATGGTGCGTTTGCCTGAAAAGAGTTTCAAGACTGAGGTTAGTGGTGGTTTTGTCTATATATGCATCCTCTAATGATGATTGGCTGGATGAAATGAACATATTCCTCATGAACTTGTCTTATGAACACTTTTTTGAATGACAGTGGGGTTGTTTGTGCAAAAAGCATTAATGGAACAGTTTAGATCAGAACTAAGCTGCTTTTTCTAGTTTATGTTTGGTATAGTAACATTATGTTATCTATCTGTTAATGAGATATGTTTATGAACTGAAATACATAAAAATGCATGTCCCCATGAAACCATAGGCAGTTGTTACAATGGTTCTGTTTGCCCTTTAAGATTTTGAGGGCCCCCTGAAATTAAAATGAAGTTTTTTAGTTTTTAGTATGAATGTGTCAGCCTTAAGGTTATGAATAAGCTGGTGTGTTTCAAATCAATGACAAAATTTGCCCTTAGGAGTTTAAAGCATTAAAAGCTTACAGTCTCTCGCTTCCTCTAAAAGGATTTTTATGACATCACTGTGAACTGTCCAATTAAAATCAAAATCGCATCTTCTGTCCAATAAAATGCTCTCTAGAATTTGAAGTGTTTCACCCCCTAATGCTATAAATACTACCAATGCGACCGGCCTTAACACGTCACAAAGCAAATTATAAATTGGAGATGTGTTTTTTGGTTGCTCAAACTCTTGAGTTTTATTTTGTTTTAACTGAACTCTACATGTCTAGAATTTATTCACACCTCTGCTTTTGAATCCAACGTATCATCAGTGTACTTCGGTTTCACTTCCATGGTGCTGTCAAGTACGAATTGCAGTCTGTGAGGTAAACTTAACACTAAATATGTTCATTTAATATTAAATATGGCCATTAAATATGTCCTGCCTTAGCTTCCTGTTTCAACACATCATACACAGCTGTGTGTTCTAAAGCACTTCAGTGGTCCTTTAATCGAATAAAATCACATGAATGGCTTTTCTTGTAGTCGCTTCATTAACAAGCATCTACAAGAAAAAAAATATAAACTTTTCTCTCTTTACCTCATTTTGGAAGACTTATCTAATAGCTGTTGTAGCAACAGGAGCTGTTATGTGAGCTTTTAAAAAATAGATTTTATATCTATTTACACTCACCTAAAGGATTATTAGGATCACCTGTTCAGTTTCTCATTAATAGTTATCTAATCACTCAATCACATGGTATTTGCTTCAATGCATTTAGGGGTGTGGTCCTGGTCAAGACAATCTCCTGAACTCCAAACTGAATGTCAGAATAGGAAAGAAAGGTGATTTAGGCCATTTTGAGCGTGGCATGGCTGTTGGTGCCAGACGGGAAGGTATTCAGTATCTGCAGAATCTGCTCAGTTACTAGTATTTCAGAATCTGCTCAGTTACTGGGATTTTCACACACAACCATTTCTAGGGTTTACAAAGTATGGTGTGAAAAGGGAAAACATCCAGTATAAGGCAGTCCTGTGGGCAAAAAATGCCTTGTTGATGCTCGAGGTCAGAGGAGAATGGGCCGACTGATTCAAGCTGATAGAAGAGCAGCTTGACTGAAATAACCACTCGTTACAACCGAGGCAGTAAAGCATTTGTGAAGCCACAACACGCACAACCTTGAGGCAGATCGGCTACAACAGCAGAAGACCCCACCGGGTACCACTCATCTCCACTACAAATAGGAAAAGGAGGCTACAATTTGCAGGAGCTCACCAAAATTGGACAGCTGAAGACTGGAAAAATGTCACCTGGTCTGATCAGTCTCGATTTCTGTTGAGACATTCAGATGGTAGAGTCAGAATTTGGCGTAAACAGAATAAGAACATGGATCCATCATGCCTTGTTACCACTGTGCAGGCTGGTGGTGGTGGTGTAATGGTGTGGGGGATGTTTTCTTGGCAGTCTTTAGGACCTTTAGTGCCAATTGTGAATCTCTTAAATGCCGCGGCCTACCTGAGCATTGTTTCTGACCATGGTCACCATGTACCCCTCCTCTGATGGCTAATTCCAACAGGATAATGCATCATATCACAAAGCTCAAATCATTTCAAATTGGTTTCTTGAACATGACAATGAGTTCACTGTACTAAAATGGCCCCACAGTTACCAGATCTCAACCCAATAGAGCATCTTTGGTGGAACGGGAGCTTTGTGCCCTGAATGTGCATCCCACAAACCTCAATCAACTGCAAGATGCTGTCTAATCAATATGGGCCAACATTTCTAAAGAATGCTTTCAACACCTTGTTGAATCAATGCCACATAGAATGAAGGCAGTTCTGAAGGCGAAAGGGGGTCAAACACAGTATTATGGTGTTCCTAATAATCCTTTAGGTGAGTGTATATCCATTTTATTTTTATATATTGAAATTCTTCCTAAATGTTAATATAATGTTGTTAAAGTTTAACATTGCATTGTAAAAAAAATGTCATGTAACAGGGTGGACAAATTGCCTAGACCACATGTGACATTTTTTGGTTCATGATAATTCGATTATACTTGCCTGAGCTTGACCGGTGGGTTTTTAAAAAAAAAAAAAAAATTATGACGAACTGGATTTTTTTTTTAGAAAGACTAAAAAAAGAATAAAAAAAATGTATTTCAACAAACCAAAATCCACCGAACTGTAGTAATGCCTTTTCTATTTGTTTTGTTTGCAGTAAATGTCTGGCAACCACTCCTGCCAGTTTTTAAATCGTAAATTTAACAGGATTTTCACAGTGCATGAAGTACGTGGGTGTATGCGTGCATCTCGTCCTCTTACCACTCCTAAGTATTTGTGTTACCCCCACTGTGTGGGGTGTCAGAACAATTGTACAGGAATTCCAACTGATAGTTCTGCAGGTGTTCAGAGGTGAAGTATGCAGACTGCTTTTGTTGTGAGCATACCACTGAGTCAGAAAGATAAATAAATGGAGTACTGAATCTCATGGTTCATGCATATGAGGACTGATTATTGATCAGTGTTGATTATACATATTTTGTATTATAATGTTATTTTGTTTAGATTCATCATAACCTTAAATATTTAACACAAAACATATAATCGCCTAACAGCACAGACATATTCATATATTATTGAATATTAAAAAAAGATAGTCCTTTCAGAGTTCAAAAGATATATATATGTATATGGCATTAATTAGAAGGCTCATTAAACATTAAAAAATACATTGTCTGACATGCCAAATTTATGAATGAGGCTTTCCCAATGAGTAAGCAATGGAGATTTGATTTGCTATTTTAGTCTTTGCTGTATATTGTATTTTTGCATAAGAGCCTATGAAGTGATACCCATGTGCAAACCTCTTGGAATGCATGCGTAGTAGTTTTCTTTGTGTGCATGTTTGTTTTGCACTTTTCAGGGGAGCAAACCATGACATGTCTGTTGGCCACTTGGTCAGGTCAATGAGTTTCTGAAAGGCAGGCAAGCCTAGTTTAAGCAGAGAGAGTGTGTATATAGAAAAGAGATGTACTCTTTCCTAAGATAACAATTCTTTGTAGAATGTAATCATATGGCGCACCTCATAGACACTCATAACCACCACACACAGAGAAACAGATTTCTTCTTGGTGTATCTTAAATGTCAGTGCGCTTGTGTTGTTTATTGCATAATTAAAGGTTAGTTCACCCCCAAATGAAAATTTTGTCAGTTATCACCCTCCCACCCATGTTGTTCCAACCCCGTAAGACTTTCGTTTTTTTTTTTTTTTTTTTTCGGAACACAAATTAAGATATTTTTGATGAAATCTGAGAGCTGGATCACTCCTCCATAGGCTTCTTAAGGGATAGAAGACATTGTTAAAATAGTCCAAGTGACTACAGTACTGTGTGTCTGTTTTCCTCAGGATAGAACGCCATTGAGTAAATTCATGTATTTTAGGCAACAACTAAGGGGAACTGAAAATAAAGGGAACTTATTAGTAATTAATACATAACTATTAGATAATTCTTCAGGAATTACTTATAACCTGAAACATTCTAATGTGAAAACATAGGGAACCCATTTGTAATTAATAAGGAATTACCACATATTTCTGACTAAAATAAAATTTATTGTAAAAAAAAAACACTATTAACAAAATCATCTATAACCTTTGTAAAATACACTACAATGACTTGTTTAAGCTACATGATATCATTTAACATGTATAGGCCTACTGCCTACAGTACATTTAAACTCATTAAACAAACATTTTAAAAATCAAATGTCATCTATGTCAAAAATCATCTCTTAATCTGTGTTTGCTTGGGATTGAAAGCAGATTTATAAGATGAATAAGTCCAAATCTAAATTCTTAAGAAAGGTATGTGACTAAATTAAACATTTCAGAATGTTATCTATTAATGCAGCAATTAGTTGAATGACTTAGCAACCACACATAAATGTAACTCTTTATTGGGCACTGGTGTCTTTTATAATGGGCTTGCCAGATTTATATAAGCTCTGTATCCGCTTCACTCCATAGCTAAGGACAATCCTTCCCGGTGGTATCATCGCAGTGACATTTGGCCATCGTGACTTGAATTTGACACATATTTTAGGGCCTGAGAGTTGTATAGCCTGCACTCCTCTTCTCAAGATGCAACCCATTTCTGTAATCGGGGATGCAGAATTGCTCCATTTATGTCAATGTTTGGAATAGTGTACTTTCAGACACCCACATTTTCACCTTTGGAATTAAGGATACATGCAGTTCTTAAAATCCATGAAATCGAGGGGAAAACTTATCTCACGTCTTCTGACCTTCAGTGATAGTGGTGAATCAGCATAGTGGCATCTTGACATTTAAATCTGGGGTCACTCACAAAGACCGTATTACTCACCGCTTTGGTGAAAGTTGTGAGAATAGTTTCGATGATGTTAAAATGCATTCTCACGCATTCATACATTGTGTGGGTTTTTAAGAACTACCTGTCATTGCCATTGTGAATTTCCCGGCAATAGTTGGGGGAAAATATGCTCCTCCCGCATTTTTTTTAACCAATAAGGTCTAGCCAGTTGTCGTCATATTTCGGAATCCCTCTCTCTCGCTGGGTTTCACACCAAACCAGTGCCACACCCTCGTTCTGACACACACGATGCTAAGATATGTGTGGGACGTTGCCTTTAACTAAGGCATTACTTGCATAACAGTTGCCTGTTTTATGCAACTTCATTCAAAGGATTTCAGATGGGGGGAAGGGATACACTGGTTGAACAACTATGAATAACCTTCAATTATTTTGATCTTGAAATCTGTATTCTGATCTGAACAATTGAAAGTTTGCCTTGAGTAGAAGTTTTAGTTCAGATACATTGTCTGCCACACACGCATTCTGTAAAAAAATATCAGAGGTTGAGACATACTAGCAATTAGGTAAACAGCAAATACTTTCATCCTTTTAGTTTACCAAATGACTCAGAAGGTCAAGCTCATGTTCAGACAGGGATTCCCCAAACTCTTTAAAACAGCCTCACTGAAAGTTTTTTCAATTTCAGAGATTTTTAAAAAATATATATTTATGGCCTAATGTATAGCTGTAGAATTATAAACTAATACTGTATATATATATATATATATATATATATATATATATATATATATATATATATATATATATATATATATATATATATATATATATATAAACTATTTCTATAAAACAGAGGCATTGGTCTTTAAATGAGTTAGAATATTTTTTTTAAATAATTGGATTGAAATACATATACAAATATAAATACATTTCATTGTTTGTTCTTTTGAATAGGGTGTGCTGTGCCCAGTTTTCAATAATTTTGGATCTGAATGAGTCATTTCAGATTGTCTTCTCATATCATTGAAAATGTCAGTTAGATATACTAGTCTGACCTTAGTAGAAAGTGGGCGATGAGGTGACCTTTGAACTTTTGAAACATTCTGAAACATGATTTTTACTCAAGCCCTAAGTTAAGTTAGGTTAAGTTAAGTTAGGTTAAGTTAAGTTAATGTGGTTTGTGCACTTTTGTACATGTGAGCAAGATAGTATTGAAGTGAATGAGAAACTCAGAATTGAATATCCTGAACCTTATTCAAATGTCTTATCTTGTATTTTCCCCTCTGTGCTGGGAGTTTCTCTAAAATGATGTTTTTTTTAAAGGCTCAAAAACAACTTTCCTTAGATCCGTCCTTTGGTGTCTGTTATTGGATTTATGATATTTATTGATTTTTAATTTTTTTGAATTGATCTATTTAAATATTTATTTTCTTTCTTTTAATATATATATATATATATATATATATATATATATATATATATATATATCTTTTTAGAAATGTAAGTAATATACTAAGCTATATGATGGACACGAATAATATGAAACAATAGAGTTAAAGTAAAGAGAATTTGTGACTCTCTACAATACACATATTAAACATGCAAAGCTATTCAGTTATTTTAAAAGTCATAATTCATTTTGCATTACCCATTTTTTTTTGTGTCTAATGATGTCAGAATTATGTAACTAGATTATTCTTTCGCAAGCCCTAGCATGTTCCAAATCACAGTAGCATATTGACTTAATGGTGGAAAGTTAACTCGGCAACATGGCTACAAAGTGTGCCTGTTTTAATATTTCTTATGGTTGCACACTGTAAAAAAATATTTTCATGATTTGTAATCACAACATTTTTTCTTTTGTCAATTCAACTTAAATAATTTATGTAGTTCAGATAACATAATATTTTGAGTTTCTGGTGATTAAATCAATCTCATTCATTGTATTAACTAAATGTTTCTATTTTAATTAACTTAAAATTTTAAGGCAACCAGGTTAATTTTTTTTAAGTTAAACCAACAACATTTTTTACAGTGTATAGGCTTGTTGAGTGAATGTAAGGGGGTGTATGTGTGTTTGTATCTTTCTAAGAGGATATGATTCAGATGTGCTGGTTTTGGAGTAGAAAGGGGATGGTCTTATCTAAATGTTTGGACAGAGAAGTTTTTGTATAATAAATAATCGCATTAAGCGTCAACCATGTCAGCCCTAAAAGTAGGTCAAGACCAGGTCAATACACCTGATGTCACCTGACATATTGCTTTGCATGTTTAATGAATGTATGTCACCTCAGATTGAACTGCAGTTTTATCAAGTGGGTGCAATCACAATCTGGCTTTGATGTGACAGTCAGTTGTATGACCCACAGTTTGATAGTTTATGACTGTATACAAGACTGACAACTTAACGTCACACTGGTTTTGTGGGAAGATACACACGCAAACGCACTTTACTTCTTCTGTCTTGTGATCGCTTGAGGTTTTGGGAACCAATGGGCTCTTTTAGACTTTCTATGTCAAAAAGGAAGGTCATTAGCTTATCGCCCTCTTGATCGCTTATAGTACAAAGAGGTCTTGATCTCTAGTACAAACACTTACAAACACAAAACCCTTTCATATTTAGGTAAAGGGGTTTAAAAAAAGAAAGAAAATAAAGAACTGTATCATATCTATCTGATGTTTCCTGTGTTTAGTGAAACAATGGTTTCTTGGAGAGCTGAATGGCCGCCAAGTATTCAGTACAGTAGTTAAAGTGTAAATCGAACTGATCTCCACTCTAAAGAGAGAGAGACTTCCCCATTTGACTCCATTACAACACTGAATATTTATTCAAAGCACTTAGCTAAGTAATACATGTAAAATGAAAAATTGTGCATTAACAGTCCTGTAGCTCAAATAGTAGTGCATGGCTACTATTTTAGATTCCCATTAAATGATCAAATGTATCCATTTAAGTCACTTGTAATTGTTTATAAGGATATAATTGCTTTTATATTGTGAATAGAATTATTAAAGCTCATTGCTCGTGAGATTTGAGGAGCTATTGTGCACATGGGACATTGAGCCCAACCCTTTCCCTCCACTTTTCTGTCAAATATTCACTATCCTCTATAATAAAGGGATAAAAAAGCTAATAAATAATAATAAAAGAACTTGCAGCTACGTAGTAGTGACACATTTACTGCTCACTCTACACATTTCTTTTTTTATTGGAATTGGCTATATTTGATTTGAACTTGTATTGAATTGATTAACATGAGTGTCACCCGAGTTTGGCTATACTTTTTTTGACTGTTTATGCACTATAAAGTGTTCCCTTTTCTTTGAACAGAGGCACACTCACTAATGTGCATGTTAAGGATCTATTGTTGGCATACTTCTAGTTACAGCCAGACTGACGTGTTTAGCCCTTGTAGGTGTTTGAGGCCAGACACAGGGTCAAACTCATCTCTTATTGCCTGAGATTCAGCAGCCTGTAGCCTGATTGGATCCTTGGCACACAACCCTCAGGCCTGATTGGCTGAGAGGACAAATCATATTACCTGTCCTGTGGTCAGCCCATGAATACGTGCCCATGGTGTCATCCTATAGAGAACTGACTGAGGTGTTAAACTATAAATCATAGATGTTAATATCATCAAACTCAGCTTATCTAAATTATAGATAAGGTAGGCTTGACCAAATTTACGTCATATCTTTTTTTGAGGTCTTTTCATTGAAGAGTAACTCTTACACACGAACACATACACACACACATACATACATAACCTGGGCGCTCTGTTACCCGCACAGACAGGAAGTTTGAAACAGTGGGGCTTTTGTCTGTGATTTGGCTCCAGTGGTTTAGAACACGGTATAAGAGAGCTAAGAGCTGCTCTATCTCGCATGAGCACCTTTATCAACACTCCTTCACTTTCACTCCATCCTTACTCCTTTTTTCCCTTGTATTCCCCTGCAGACTTTATCTGATTTTCATTGACTGAAAACGGATTGAACTGCCTACAACCCCACAACAGTCAGCCTGCACTCTAATTATTTCTGTTAATTCCTTGCCTTTAATTTGTATTCATGCTCAAGCTTAAACATTCTGATTTTCTGGGATAAAAAGTGGTTTCATTGAGAATGTATTATAACGATAAAAATGTAGTTCCATGAATAATTTGAAAAAAGCGTGAGGGAAGAGACAAGTACCTGCAGACTGTTTTGTTAATGTAGACGCTGCTGGCCAGCCACTGTGGTCAGGGTCATGTTTGATTGGCGGCTGATGAATGAGTTCAACACAGTGGGCCAGCCGAGTGTGCAGCCCGTGGGTGGTTAAAGTTACAGCTAGGAGTGTCACATATTGGGCTAAATGGTCACAGAAAATCTGTCTCCATATAGGTGGTTGGGGGCATAGCGGGCAGACAGGTTGCAGAAATTAAAGAATTAAAGATTTTGATGACTCAAGAGTGAAACACTGTAGTATTTACATATGGTTTAACTAACATTTACTTTTCTATGAATGCAATTTTTTTTTTCCTTTGAATGCATTTTTGTATTGGACTTAAAAATGTGACAATGTATGTGTGTGTAAATGGAAAAGCAGGGGTAGATTTTTCTCTTTTTTTTCCCTAAGTGGAGTACTTTGATGGTTATGGAAGTTCCCAAATGGAGGAGAGTTTAAAAGAAGCCAAAAAGATCTAGTTACACGCGCTCTCTCTCTCTTTCCCACATATGCACTCAGTGCTGCTTAAAGGTTAAAAAGGGGTGAAGAAAAGAGACGCATAGATTGTTGTCATTTTAGGTCAATGCGGCACCAAATATAATACATTATCAGAGAAGAAGAAAATGTAATATATATGGCCATTTCTATTGATCTGTTAGAAGCTGCTGAACAGGTGCATTCCACTAACCTGATCCTGTAGTATACACTGGAAAATTCAAACGAGGTGTTAAGCGTGCACGTGTCCAACTGTCAAACTCCACGCAACCACTTATCTGTTCATCTGCTCAGAAGTCCTACTTTTCTTCCATTAAAGCTGATAATGGAAGCATGTTTCACCTCAAAGGAAAAATAACAAACAAACAAACAAACAAAAAATGTAATTGTGCCCCATTTCTCATTTCTGTTTTGAAATTTATATTTTTAAGTACACTCTAAAAAATGCTGGGTTGTTTTAACCCGATTTTGCGTCAAATATGAACAAACCCAGCCATTGGGTTACATTTTTAAATTACATTTTAACCCAATATTTGAGTTTGTCCATATTTGACCCAGCATTGTTTAGAGTGTAGTCACAAACCGACTACTTCTCAAATTGTGTCTTGTCTCATAATTGACTGTCATAAATGTGACTTTAGAACTCACGTTTCAAAAATGTTACATTCACAATTGCTACTTTCTCACAACTAGGCTACTTTATTTTTTTTTTAATTGTGATCATACACTCTAAAAATGCTGGGTTGTTTTAACCCAATTTTGGGTAAAATGTGGACAAACCCAACTATTGGGTTAAAATTGTAATTTAAAAATGTAACCCAATGGCTGGGTTTGTCCATATTTTATCCAAAATTGGGTTAAAACAACTTAGCATTTTTTAGAGTGTAGTTAAGACAATTTATATTGTAGATTTTACTTTATTTGTCATATTTATATTTTTATATATGTACATGTGACATGACATGTGACTGTCAAATTGTGATATTTTTTTCTCAAAGTTATTTTATTTCTCATTATGACTTTAGATCTTACATTGTGGATGTGTTTTCTCATAAATCTCACA
Source organism: Cyprinella venusta (assembly GCA_038021265.1). Classification (NCBI taxonomy): domain Eukaryota; kingdom Metazoa; phylum Chordata; class Actinopteri; order Cypriniformes; family Leuciscidae; genus Cyprinella; species Cyprinella venusta. The sequence goes on along the minus strand of CM075874.1, from coordinate 21,482,051 downwards.
ATTGCTCATTTATTTCTTATAATTATGATTTATATCACAATTTTGCCTGTATTGTATCACAGAAAGAAATACGTTGTGACTATCTTTTTATACATTCTCACATTTGCCTGTTTTATTTTTTTAATCTGAGTTGGAAACAGAATTCCATAAATAGACAAACAAAAATAGTCATTGACAAATATTGATTCCATAGTTATTTATGTTCAATATCCAGGTCAAATGGCCTGAGGTTTGCTCATTGCACTCAAACCACAACCTACGCAACCGAGCCCTATCTGCACTATTAACAGAAACAGTATTCAAATCAGCCAGACAATACTATGAATGTCCATCAGCCCTTAGGTCGTAGCAACCGCACCATTGATAATGAGTTCCTTTACCACTGGAATGGTATTTCATTCAAACTTCGGATTCAAATGAGTCGGCTTGGACTTGTAACAGAGGGATGAGGTCATCTCCTATATACAACATAATAGCTATCACCAACTGTGATGGATCAGGCTCTTTCTAAATATTGGCTACTCACTGTTTATATTCTGACTAACATAGTCATGCTCCGCTCCTTCCCCAGTGATGACATATTAGGAGCTTAATGTTTGTTACAAGTTGAATAAATGGAGCGGGTCTGTTTATATTTTCTGGAGAGCAAGCAGTGGAGTGATAAAGAGACCTTGGTTGTTTCACCAATTAAAAATGTGAGGAATGTATTAAGGGTTCTTCCCTTTTAGAACTTACTATTGCTGCTAGAAATATACTATTACACACTCTTGTCTTTGACTTTTAACCTCCCTAAGAATTTCACAGACGATGTTTGGTAACTGGTTATGTTCAAAATAAAATATTAGCTAACTTTTTGTCTTTGCTCCAAATGGTGTCCAAAGCTCTTGCTTCCACGCTTTAGTGATGTCATTTTTTACATAGTGAATTAAATCGTAGCCATTTTACAAGAATGTTAAGGGATGTGATGTGTGTAGCCAAGTACACTCTAAACGATGCTGGGTTGTTTTAACCCAAATTTGGGTCAAATATGGACAAACCCAAATGTTGGGTTAAAAATGTAATTTTAAAATATGAGCCCAACTTCAACTTTCACTTTCAACTGTAAATGTTTTAATTAGATTTTTAACCCAACATTTGGGTTTGTCCATATTTGACCCAAATTTGGGTTGAAACAACCTAGCATTTTTTAGAGTGCTGTTAATTTACTCCCCCAACGTACATTTCCTGCCATTTGGGTTCGACTCTACCATTAGTTAGGCCCTGTTGTGGCCTTTTTCAAATAGTAAAATACTACATTGTTGTCATGACTTTGTCGCATTGGATTTGGGTGGCACCCACAAAAATAAATATAAATCAGGTAATTAACTAATTAAAATAATTGTATTCTTTAGGCTTTGTCTTCATTTTATAGTAAATTATGGTGTAGACAGGAAAGTTGGGGTGAGAAGGCAGGACATGATGTCCCAGGTCAGACTCATGAGCCTGGGAACCTGTGTCCCCATTGCATGAGCCTGCTCAGTTCAGCTTTGTTGATTGATCAGAAAATGACAACAACAAAAAACAAAAATGTTAAAGCTCACCCAGCTATTATTACTACTGATCTGTCAAACTGGCAATGGAAGGTCAAAGTATGAGGTGCACATGATAGTATACAGTGTTATGCAATATGTATTTTGGCAAACGTGGTATTTATGCATAAAGAAAAATGTGCTGTGCACACTATGCATGCATACTATACAATATATATTTGTCACTGGAGAACATATAAACAATTAATTGTTCATGGCTGTGGACAGCTGAATTCAATTAAGTATAAAACATCTGAGCAACCAAGCACTTTCTTTTCTGTTTTGATTTTCTCGCTGTTTTCACACCAATATGAATCATCTTCATATTTACAGTTTTTTCAGCCAGCGTTGGCAGGTTTCATCTAACCATTAGGTGGATGATGCTTAAGTTGGATCTCTCTCGCTCTTTTCCTATGATGCTATCTCCCTTGCTCATGTCTGTCTTTCCATTTCTCTTTCACTCATTAGTCGCCATGGTGAATCAAACTATCATCGCCATGACAACTCAGGCCTTCAACAGCCCGGTTCCACACCAAACACGCAAAGGTCTCCTACGCACGGCTGCCCAAAACGCCGCTCTGTGTTTGTGAGCGCGAATGTTTGCGTGTGTGCATATGTGTGTATGTTGGTAAAACACAAGGGCTGTTAGAGAAACAGTCTAATTACAAAACTGTGATTTGCAATAGCATGGACTTGTTTACAAAGTGCAGCCCTGTTTAAATCGTCACAATACTAGGACGTCTTTTTTCAGCCTCATTTACATATGTGCATAATGATTCTCCCCCCGAATTTAGCATGCTGTTAGTGCTTGCGTGTACTTAGATTATTTTCAAGATGTCATCCATTGGTTATTTTTGACTGACTGGTATGTTATAAGACATTATTTATCCAGAGAAACACTCTTACTCACACAAAATTTTGAAACCCAACCAATTGAGGCTGTTGGATAATTATAATTAAGCATTGACAATTAGATAAACAATCATGATTGTGTCTTTGTGCTTTCTAATGCCAATTAGATGTCCTTTTATGGATGTCACACGTAGCCTAACTTAGCCTCTTTGACCGCCTGACTCTCCTCCCACCATGTGACCAGTGTCCTGTATACCTGTAGAAAGGGGAAGTGGTCGGTCATGAGTCTCCGATGACACACCCACACATCTGCAGGTTACCTACGCATTTTCAGTCTCTGTCACAAGTTACAATGGAACTGAAATATCTCTGTTTCACTCAAACACAGACACCCCTGTCTGGGCAGTTGCATCTCAAACAATGAGAAGCATATGTACTGTTAGATGTCAAGTGAAATACACTCACCTAAAGGATTATTAGGAACACCACTAATACGGTGATTGACCCCCCCCCCCCCTTTCACCTTCAGAACTGCCTTCATTCTACGTGGCATTGATTCAACAAGGTGCTGAAAGCATTCTTAGAAATGTTGGCCCATATTGATTAGACAGCATCTTGCAGTTGATGGTGTTTTGTGGGATGCACATTCAGGGCACGAAGCTCCCGTTCCACCAAAGATGCTCTATTGGGTTGAGATCTGGTAACTGTGGGGCCATTTTAGTACAGTGAACTCATTGTCATGTTCAAGAAACCAATTTGAAATGATTTGAACTTTGTGATATGGTGCATTATCCTGCTGGAAGTAGCCATCAGAGGATGGGTACATGGTGACCATGGTCAGAAACAATGCTCAGGTAGGCCGTGGTATTTAAACAATGCCCATTGGCACTAAGGGGCCTAAAGTGTGCAAAGAAAACATCCCCCACACCATTACACCACCACTACCAGCCTGCACAGTGGTAACAAGACATTATGGATCCATTTTCTCATTCTGTATATGCCAAATTCTGACTAGAAATGTTTTCCAGTCTTCAATTTTGATGAGCTCCTGCAAACTGTAGCCTCTTTTTCCTATTTGAGGCTACAATTTGCAGGAGGAATACTTTTCTTATTTTCAAATTCATCTGCTTTGGAGAGCGTTTTCCAAAAGCTACGTTTTCATTGACTTAAAATGCCATCTTAGTGTGGACGGAAGGCCAAGCCGGAGAGAAAAATATATGTTTTCGAATGAAAATGTTTTAGTGTGGACATGGCCTAAATCACCTTTCTTTCCCATTCGGACATTCAGTTTGGAGTTCAGGAGATTGTCTTGACCAGGACCACACCCCTAAATGCATTAAAGCAACTGCCATGTGATTGGTTGATTAGATAATTGCATTAATGAGAAATAGAACAGGTGTTCTAATAATCCTAATAATCCTTTAGGTGAGTGTTAGTGTGTTATGTAAAAAATAAGTGTATATATACAGTTGGATAGTAAAACAATTATTTTGTTACATCATGCGACCATTTGAAATGAAGTATAGTGAAGGGAAAAAGTAAATAAAATTGGGTACCACCTTCAAATAAATTGTTACAGAACCTAAAATATGCACTTCCCCTAATACCTCTGACTTGATATAGAAATCGTCATTTTGATATAGAAAAAAGTCGATGGGTTTAGTATGCGTCAACTACCCCAAAATAAATGCCTTTAGTTCCTGTCACAAAAATAAACTTAGAACTGAATATAGACCAAAGAAACAATGCTCCATCTGACAGAAATTGTGAATCTCTCTCTCTCTTTCTCTCTCACACACAAACACAGTCTTTTGTGATGTTCAGCCCATCATGGATGCAGCTGTCATGCTGTAATTGTCTAAGTGTTTGTGCGAAACATGGAAAGTTGTTTGTTGCAATGGTGAAATTCGTGGGTGGAGAGAAAGGCAGCTGGTGACTCTAGTGTACAGTTGCCAAATTTGTATGGGTGAGTGTGTGTGTATTAGCGTGTGTGAGGGGGTGGGTTGCGCACAATGGAAAGTGAACTCTGTCCACGTGACGTTTGTGGTGTTTCCTACTTTCACCAACCAAGGAACTGGAACTAGTGATGACGAGAGAGCCGTTAACATCCTCATCTCTCTTACTCTATTTTCTCTCTCTCTTTCTCTGTCTTTCTGTTTCAATTTCCTTCTTTTCTTCTCACTCCTTTCCCTTTCAGGGTATATGTCTCTCTGTTTCTGCTTTGTGCAGTTTAAGGTCACATGACTCTGATGACAGACCATGTATGGGCGGAGACTGAGCTGCTTTTTATGAATGAAATGTGTTGTTTACACTGACTGAGCTATTTTTGTGCACGAGCGTGTGTGTGTGTGCACATATATATGTGAGCGAGTGCTTTAATGTGTATGTGCGTGCTCAACCACAACGTTTCCTTCTCCTTTTTCCTCTCTGCTGATTCATTCTGTGAATAACAGCTCTCTGTGTTAACTTTTAACACATTCGTTGACACACACACACACATGCACACACTCTCAAACGCGGTGACAGGGTTTAGATACAGACTTCTAAATTTGTTGGTGAGTGTGTTTACTCATTGAGTCTATGTGTGTGATAAGGCAGCATCCTGTTTCCAGTGGGGGCTTGTGTAACAAGGCACCATGTTCCTAGTGACGTGCATTTGTGTGTGTGTGTGTGTGTGTGTGTGTGTGTGTGTGTGTGTCAGTAAAAGGATATTTATTCCACTTCTTGTCTTCTTAGCTATATGAGAAAACCACAGACAGATCTGCATCTAACCTGAAATATTTCACTTTCTCCCCTCACACACTTGACTTCACAGATTCACAGGATAATTACGTGTAGGCCACTTTATCCAAAAACGTGCTTAAAACAGAATCCAAATATTGTCAAAAATGTCTACGATGCTGTACAGTGATCTAACAGGGTCTGTCTCACTAGTTGTGAGGATGCTGTAAATAAGATTAACTTATTTCTGCTCATAGACTGCAGTTGCCAGTTTGATGCACACAAAGCTTGCAAGGGAACGCAGTTTGTTCAGTTTGCTGAATTTGTTGAAAGATAGAAGGTATTTTCAATGGTTTGTTACATGAACTAGGAATGGCTGCTATTGTTTCAAAAACTCTCAATATGATTTAATAAGATACTCATTCATTATTATTTTTGTGACAATTCAAAAACCTATGGAAAAAATCCTATTGGGTTTTTGGAAAGGGAACCTGTGTGATGCTAACTTCTGGGTTGGCCTACAAAAATACATCATCCCTGCACCACTTTATAGTGAGGAAGCTTAAAGGCACACTTATGTAAGATTTGTGGATCAAAATATCATAAATTTGAGTGCAAAGTGCACCTAAATTTAATTAATCAAAAGTGACAGTAAAGGCATTTTTAATATTACAAAAAATATATTAAATAAATGCTGCTCTTTTTACCGTTTACTCATAAACAAATCCTGGAAAAAATGCATCACAGTATATATATATATATATATATATATATATATATATAAAAAAATCTATAAAATATTAAGCATCAGATAAGCATATTATAATGATTTCCGAAGAATCATGTGACACTAAAAACTAGAAAAAAATTAGTTTTGGCATCACAGGAATAAATTATATTTAAAAATATTAAAATACAAAACACTGATTGTTCCCGGTGCCCCCTTCGGTGTTGGTCTGGTTTCACACTCACTTGATTCGTTGAACCCTGCATTTGCATTCATCTTAATGCATTTTAATTCATCACAACAAATGTGCATGGCTCATGATAGTAAACAGAACGTGGGTCAATGTATTCACTTGTTGTTTTTATTATTAATTTGGTATTATGTGCTTCAGAGTGAAAAACACTTTACTCTACTTTATGTGCTCCGCATGAAGACAGCTTTCTGCTGCTTGCAAACTCACATTCATGCAAATCGTACCATACCTAACCTAACCCCTTCCAGTGCAACCAAACTGAGACCATCTACATGTAGTCTTGGCATGATTTCCCCAGTGCACACGTCGGATCCTTATGACAGCTTTTACATTATCAATTTTTCATGCAAACCATGCTCTGTTTCTGACTAAACTGCCATTGTGAAAGCACCCTTACGCCGCCTTCACACTGGCAGTTGAAATCAGCTCCGATGCGGCTGCGAAACGACCGGAAGTCATTCATTTCCTATGGAGATTCGCAGACCGCATGCGAAAGGGTCCGAAACGGGTCCGACCGAGTGCGGTGCGAAGAAAATCGTGTCCGTTGGTCATCCGCATGCGTTCAAAAATTTGAACTCTTGCGAAAAGCTACGGACGGTTCCTATCCGACAATTCCAGCGGAAGTTGAGCGTTGCTATGGTACTGAGAAACAAACCCGAATTATTAACTTTTAATAAAATAAATAATGATTTTATATCGTTAAGTTGTCATGTCATTTTTTATTTTCATGACTTTCTAACGTTTATAAGGGCAGTTAATACAATTAAATTGAAGGTAGATATTAAACTATTGACCACTATATCACATTTTTAGCCGACCTGACATGTCAACGTCCTCAGCAACTTTCTTCACGCAGCATAACCCTCTCATCAGAGAGATCATACAAAACTGTCAGAATAAAACTTTAATCTCTCCGCCATTTTTGTTCTACCCGCATCCGACGTTTTTCACTGTGTAGTACGACGTCCGTTGGGAACGTATTGCGTATTACGGAGCTGATTTCATCTGCCAGTGTGAAGGCAGCATTAAATAAGTTTCTTAACAATATTTAACAATACATGGTCTTTTCATAGCATCACATTCATTACAGATTTCTAACCTACATTCACAACTAAGATTTATTTTACTTTAGACAAAATAAAATTCACAGACTCTGTTATGATCATTAAGAGACTTTGTCCCTGCAACATCTACTATTACGATACGTTATTTAGGACAACCTCCAACAATGTGGATCAGTGGTTACAGTAAAAATAATTACAGTAAAATAGGCTTTTGCATTAACCTGACCTAGATTTGCTGTTAGCATGTGTAAATGGCAAGTCTTTATATTTGGCCTGGCATATATGTGCACTGGAAATGAAAGTGATCAATGTTTAATCTGTTTGTCAAGAGGAATATTCTAGAACAAGACTATCACTCTTCAAATACAAGCATGCTATGCAGTGCCAAAGAGTTCACAGATCCATATATCTTGAATGTCTCAGTTGCGTTGGTGTGAATGGTGTCGGGATTAGATTTCCAGTTTACGTTAAAAGAGACCACCACACATTAAACATTATATTTCAGTCCCTAAAGATGATTTTATAGCTGAACTGTAAAGGAGACAAAGGTTTAGATGGGACAAAATTGTCAAAAAACTGTAGTATGCAGAATCGTTCTGCTTGTGTTTGTGCTTTTGTGTAAGAACTAGCAATAGAATAAAGGAGGACTGCTCTGTTCTTTTTGTTCCTTGTGTCGTTTGTTCCGGTGGAAAGACTCATCGTCAGAATTATGACTCACAAGTTCACAAAGCCCCACAGAATGAAGTCAGTGAGACCCCATTGAGACACACACACACAAAAACATACTCGTTACACTAATGAATAAAAGTGCAGCAGATGTTGTGGAAATTGTCCAGATTGTATATTTGTTGTTATGGAGGCTCGTTTATGTCTCATGTATATGGAACATGAAACGTTGCAGCACACACTCACATTCTCCACCAATCTACTCTTAAACAGCCACGTTCCATTGTGCATTGAAATGGTCCAACGTTAGTTAAATGTTTCAGGATGCGGCGATACAAAGCCGGGGAGTAAAACTGCGATTTGGTCTTGTGCAGAACAGCCTTGCAGTCTACAGAGCTTATTCTTCTCTGACCTTTTCCCAAATGCCAGAAAGAACCGATAAGAAACACTCTGAAAATGTTATAGTGGAAGTGACGCAGGTGCAAATTAAATTCATTTTTAGTCTGGGTATTACTTTGTGGGGTCATAACACATTCTGGGGCTGAAAGGACAGAAGGCTACACCTGTTCTCAGCAGCTTTTGAAATGGGTTAGTGACAGACGCAGACTCAAAAAAATATTACAACGTGCACATTGTAGCTTAATACGTTTGTCTGCTAGAAGTCACAATGAAACTGAAACCGTGGTGGATCTTTTCTTGTGTGTGACAGATTTTCAAAAAAAGAGAAAATTTGTCTCTATCCATCAGTTGTTGATTGGATTTTGAGATGTAGCCTAGTCTTTGCACTCAAATGAATGCAAGCTTGCAGTCGATTGTGGAGGGTGGGTTTAAGCAGACTAAAATTGGAGTGGTGTGTTGTTTTCCCTGGAAGACCAAGTTATGACATTTTGATTAAACATTATCAGGTCAAAAAAATATATATATACATTGATTTTTTTCACAATAAGTTCTATTTACAAAATGGAGTGAATTTTTTCATTTCATACCAAAGTTCTGTTCACAACAGTTCATCAGTCATGAGGGAAAATTGAATGTTTTTCTAACTTTCTCAGAACAATTAAACAATGGCCGTTTCTTAATTCAAAGAACGGACTTGCGTTCTCGCTTAGACCAGTCTGCCAGACTACCTTGAAAGAACAAACTCGGAAGGATACAAGGACACAAAACGCATGTTTGTGAGGCACATGTTAGACAGTGGGGCTGCTCCATCCAGTGCACCATAAATAAAGCAGAACATCACAGGTGTCTGGTGAAAAAAAAATTGACTTACATTATTGTTATCTGTTTATTTTAGATGAGTTTTTGTGTAAATGAATATGTATTTAAAGGGGTCATGAACTGTCTTTTTAAATTTTATTATATAGTTGTCTGAGGTCAACTTATGATGTTCGCTTGGTTTTTACATTCAAAAACATCAAAATGAATAAGTAATAGGCTATTTATTTTCTACCCTAGTTTTGAGCTCGGTTTTTATGCGTCTCACACTGAAGATTTGGAAATAACGCCCACTGCTGTGAGTGGACGTAATATTAGTTTTGCATATTATAATGAGTTTCAACTCACCCGTCGGTGTATGTGGGGGAAATTGTTTTGAAAACGTCCAATGTTGTAAAATGGCAGCCGGAATGATTCGACCCAGAGTCCGTGTGTTGCACAATTCCAGTCAGATCCAATATAGACGGCACAGAACCGTTCTCTCCTCTTTGACGTCATAGTACCCCACTTTGAAAAACGAGTCGTTTGCTGAGCCTGGTGTCAATAAAAGCTTTTATTGGACTAACAAGAACGTTTTCAATTCTGAAACTTACAGGATATTCTTATAATATGATGACCTCTTAGATGTCAAAAGCTCAAGGAAAATTTGATTTCTCAGTTCATCACCCCTTTAATGTTATGCTTCCTCAATGTTAAAATTGTTTTATATATGCCAATTATAAAGTACAGCAGGCTTTCTCCAGGTATTTACAACTTTATTATGCTAAACAAAACAACAAACGTTTACTTTCATAAGACATCACGTATTTGAGAGCTATCTGAGAGTCTTTGTATGTAAATGTTTTGAGTACAAAAAGTATCTCAAGTATGTAAATGCCCTGATCTTGGGTCAGTCCGATAGTGTTTATCATTCAATGCTTCTTTTCACTGTGGAAATCCAGAGCTTCCTGGTTCCACCACAGAAATGTCAATGAAAGTTATGGATTTTATTCACAGTTCCCTTGATGATAGCAGTCTAAACTAGCAGACTGCACAAATACGCACATACATACTCACAATGGTGGCATGCTGATCCCGGCCACTGCACAATTTACAAAGTCACTGTGTGACAGCAGCAAGTTTAAAACAAGCGCAAATGAAAAATGAGAGATTTTGAAAAAAAAAAAGTAGAGACAGAAACACAGATGTCAAATGAAAAGTTTATTGCCTCTAGTGGTCTGAGCTGAAGGGAGTGTGAGAGTCAGCATTGTCTTTATACCTCCTATGGGTATATCTTGAGAGAGAGAGAGCAGGAGATGAGGACAGGCAAATGAAAAGCAAGCAAGAGTGAGACGGCACTGAGACTCACTCTGGGATGATTTTATTTCTAGAGTGCTGCGTTCTGATTTCCTTCCCAAAGACAGTTGGGCGTTTGCTGACGATTCAGTCCTAAAACAACAGCGTGACCATACCAATGATGGGTGGTCTGCGTATACTTACGCAAAACTTACGCAGAATGCTCTACGTACATGCGTACGTGCGTGTGTTTCCGGTCGGAGCTGCACAGGGAGACAAAGAGACTCATTCAGACCCACAGTGACTGATCTATTACTTGAGATATAGTCAGAGTTCACATAGCAGACTTTGGTAACTTCAGCCACGCTGTGGGAAGAAAAAAATAGGTTCTGTAACCCGGTTTATATAAAATAAGTCAGGTCAGGGGAGGTTACATATTGAGGTTACACAAATACCACTTTTACCATCTTTTAGCAGAATGTTCAACAGTATTTACAAATGATGAAAAATACTTGACAAGCTGTCGTCAATTCTTTACTCCTAAATGCTCTCCTCACTATCTTTTCTATTGAACATGGTAGATGATGAGGATCGTTTTTTATTGATATAAATGACACAGACAAAATCAGGAATATTAGGCTGCTGTCAGTTTTAAAGGGATACTCCACTTTTTTTGGAAATAGGCTCATTTTACCACTCCCCCAGAGTTAAACAGTTGGTTTTTACCGTTTTCGAATGTATTCAGACGATTTTCTGATATTTAGAAGAATATCAGTAACCAGACAGTTTCTGGTCTCATTGACTTCCATAGTATATATTTTTTTCCTACTATGGAAGTCAATGAGACTATAAACTGTCCAGTTACTGATATTCTTCTAAATATCAGAAAATCGGCTGAATGGATTCGAAAATGGTAAAACTCAACTGTTTAACTCTGGAGGAGTTGTAAAATGAGCCTATTTCCAAAAAAAAGTGGAGTATCCCTTTAAGACCGAATGCACCGATCAAATATACTGACACGCATCCGGTTTCTTTCTCAACTGTTCGCTTATGACATTACTGAGAGAATACTCTGCTATTTTGACATAATTTTGGTGTGTATGTGTCTCTACAAGCGTAAGTGAACGCGAAAGATAAATCAATTCGGTGTTCAAGTGCTGTATGACGCCTCTCTCTGTGCGCACGCTTTGGGTGTGTAAGGCTGTGTACACAGATAACAGCGTGCGAGTCCCAATTTTCGCCTCTTCTACCGCATTTAAAATAGTTTGAATGTGTAAATTGGCAAGTCCAAGTGATAAAATTTCACTCTATGATGGTTAAACTTAACAGTTAATCCACGAAAACACAGATGCTGGTCCGTACGGATTATGGATCAACTGCGATCCGTTGCACGCCTAATAATAATAACAGACTTATCATCATGTTATCTTACCAGAGATGGCGAAAAATCCTACTCCAGTAAGAAAAAATTACTCAGAAGCGCTTTGTTTCTGCTAAGCATTATCTATTTTTTCCACGCATGCGCACCGGCACACCAATTATGTGCACCACTGAATATAAAATCTCATCGTGTGTGTGTGTTTATGCATGTGACAGGCGAGCTGCTGATGGAATTCTCGATCAGCAGGAGGAATAAAGAGGAGGTAATCCTGTCAACACAGAATTACAACATGGGGGACACATTGCGGGTTCTGACGTGGAATCTGGATTAGGATTACAGAGAGCCGACTTCACACACCATCTCACTGATAAGGGAATTCCATCCAGGATTATGACACACATACACTACGTTGCAAAATATTATATTTGGGTCTCATTCACGAACTGTGCAAGTGTATTGGCATACGATGTTTTCAAGAACAAATTTGTGTGCGAAAATGTTCGTATGCAGATTTGATACTTGACCATAAGTAATATTATATATATATATATATATATATATATATATATATATATATATATATAATTTGTATGATCCTCAAAAGACATTACAGTGACTATAAGTAATTTTGCTACTAGATGTCAATTCATTCTACCCAAACACAACCCCTAATGCTCTAATGAGGGTTAATAGGTGCAACGTTACTTAGTCAATTGAAAGTCTTAAAGCCACCATCAAAATAAAGTGAAACTTTTTTTTTTTGAGAGAACATATCTTGAACTAAGTTTATCTTTCTTACACCATTGTTTTTTCTCCTTGTTTTAAGTCTAAATCTAATATTTCGTGTGATTTATGCTTAAGAAAAAACACGTGGTAACAAGCGTGGTAACAGCTTGGTCTGTTTATAACATTATTTCCCTCACAAAACCGCATATACCACCTAGGTGTATCATTTACTTTAAACCTAAAAGCCACAGTCATGAATACAAAGTATATCAATGTGTCTATAAGTGTGTTCTAGATATGCATAAGCACACTCACAAACACACTGATAGTGATCTCGTTAGGTCAGGCTATCCCAAGCCTATTAGCCATCCTTAAAAGTGCATTTGTCCCTTCTCATAGCTATTGTGGCACAGCCCAATACACTAAGTAAGAGAGAAGCCATGAGGCAACAAGAGCGGGGGAAGCCGCAGCCGGAAACATTTAACTAGTTTAGCCAGGACTGCCCTAAGAGCCTTGATCCTCTCACACGTCACACCGAGACATGCTAACTCGTAAAGGCCTTCTTAAGAGTCTTTCCCCGTATGCATGTTTAAATCTGAACTTGGACACCTTGTTGGAGGGGATTTGACATCAGAAAGACAGCATGGAAAAAGCAGAGCATACTGAGAGAGGGCAAATGCTGAGGATGAGGAGTTGGATAGATGCCCGTAAACCTTTTTGGAGCTTCCGGTTCTGTTACTAAGCTAATATAGTTGTTAGCATATAAGCTGAATAACTCAGAGCTTTTGAATGGACAGTGGTGTCCAAAAGAAAATCTAATTTATACCTGTAAATAAATTTGAATTTTGCGTTGCGTTCCCTTTTGCGTTATCACTCAATTACTGTAAGGGGCAATTTGACCCCATCAATTATTTCACTATAAAAATATTTCACTTTTTGTTTGTTTTGTTTTGTTTTATAGACAGAGAAAGAAAGAGAATGAGAATGTTGAAGCATGTGTACTACCTGTGTAATGGAAATGATGCAGGCAGGTTTAAAACCTGTACCCTCATGAACATAACGGCTCTTCATATGCACTTCCCACAGCACTAAGGCTCTGACACTTTTTGTCATCTTGTGTGCGTGGGTCATGTTGTGTCGACATTGTGGAAACTAAATGTTCTTGAAATCACATTGTGAGGAAAATCCAACGGTCTTTACAAGAAAAAAACTACTTAATAAACATACTATATTGTCTCTTAATGAAAATATAAAAATGCAATAAGGTTAGTTTTAGGGGTGCATGTTAACATAATTATTCCCAGAATCAAACTAACTAAATCTAATAAAACCTCACTTTGATAACATAGTTAAAATATGCATGTATATATATATATATATATATATATATATATATATATATATATATATATATATATATATATATGTTTATTTTCGTTGTTTCCGTAATTTTGGATACTTCAGCCCCCAAAATTATCAGTGAAAATACTAACGCGCTTTGACTTTACAGTACTGTATATTTGAAGGACTTTTTTTTACATAATGCAAAATTCTTTAAAGGTTAGTGATTGGGTTAATTATATAATATCATTATTAAATATAATTAGCTTTTCTATCAAAAAAATCAAATCTATTTTAATTTTTCATATAAAAAAATGTGTGTGAGTGTATATACACGTGTGTAAGAGCTCAACGTAGCCATTGACTCATTCAGGTCTGTGTGTATGTGATAAGCCGTAGTGGCACTGGGTTTAAGGTTAGGGGCCCCTGTAGCTGAGCAATGTAGCCGGGAAGGGGCCCGGGGCTCAGGGTTCTTCTCCTAGTCTGACTCAGAGCTCTAATAGAGTGGCTCGGTCTCCTTACCATCTCTGCTTGTAATCTCATTAGACCAGCCCAGCAGCACATAAATTAATAAGACACACTTCTTACCTCACTCCCTCCTCCACAATCTTCAGACTACTCGACTTTTTTAATTTTATTTATCAGAAATACATTTCAGAATGACTTTCTGTGTGGATTATAGTTATTTCCGTCCACTGTGAGGTAGCAGAACTTTTGAAATAAAATGGATTTAATTATTTTTAGCGCTTACTAAAAAAGAGGGGAGTAAAGAGTTATCATCTAGTGAGCAACAAGTTATGGAAAGCTTAAAGATGCAAATATTGAAGCTATTCATATGCATTTCATACTAATAAAAATCCCCCTCTAAGTTTCTCTCTCGGCCTGTCTGTCTCTCTCTCTCTGTCCCTGAGGAGACTGTGTGAGATGATCGGTTCTGACAGGCTCACAGTCTGAACTGGGGGACGAGAGTAGACTGGGGGGTGGGGGTCCAATGGTGATTTTTCCCTTAGGGAAATGCCCCCCTCACTTGGCATACACACACACAGTCATCTCTATCTCTCTTTCTAATAATGACAGTCTTCAACACACAGTTAGCTTACCCAGCTCCATTGTACAATATACTGAGTCCTTTTGACATCAGGCATATTTCAAGAAAGCAATATGACTTGTTCAACTGTTTGGAATATGCAGTGTGTGAGGTTTGTTTATTAGTGACAGACACGGAAAATAATATCTCACTCCAAACAGGTCAGATTTGCTTAACGTTACCAACCTACAAAATGTGTATTTCTGTTTACGTGTAGCTACACATTTGTGATTGTGTGTAAACAAACACCGGATTTGGAAACTGGCAGGCATTTGGTTTTACTCTTCCATTCATTTATTTTTCCCTTTGTTCCATGTTGCTTTTGCATTCATATTCCATTCTCTTGTGTCAAAATTCTCGATATGGAAAAAGGACCCCAGAGAGTGAATAAGACGGGTCAGTTGACTTACCCCTATTATGCGATTCATTTAAAATAACTTTTGTGTACTGCAAAATATAAATATTTACATTTTAGTTTTAAATAACCTAATAGCTTTAAACTTGGATTTTCTTTTGTGTTTTATTTCAGTTTGTTTTCTTGGTTGGTTATTAGGTCCATGTTTGTTACTATGGTTACGCGTGATTTACACCTGTGTCTCGTTTAAGTGCCCGTGTTTGTCTTGGTATATATAGCCCTGTGTTTTCACTTTGTCGGTTATCATCTTTGTTTAGTGTGGCTGTTTGTTTCTTTAGCTCTCCTGAGTATTTTGGTTTGCGATTACATCAAATTGTATATGATTTGTGCAATTTGGGTTGCCAGGGAAAAACAAAAAAAACAAACAAAAAAAAAACGTGACCATAATCAATAGTTAATCGGCTATATGCACAGCTTCACTACTTCCTGGACTTCAGCCAGCTCCTTGTTTCCTCTCTGCCATTATTGGACAAATTGATTAATTCAGGTGTGCTTGTCCTCAGTAGTCACGGCAACAATAATCAGACACACCTGAATTAATCAAGTTTGGCCAATAATGGCAGACAGGAAACAAGGAGCTGGCTGAAGTTCAGGAAGTAGTGCAGCTGTGCATATAGCCCGTTGACTGCTAGCTAGTTTTTTTTTGCAAGTTCCAGGTTAATTCTACAAAAGAAAGAAAATGTATGAAACATCATTTGAAGTTAACTTAATCACATGAACTTAATCGTGATTTTAAATATTCTTGGAATTTCCATATAAAACACCATGCCAATAACTAAAAACTTTAAAACTAGAAGTACAGAAGTTATGTGGTCTTAAATCTGATTTATTTGACCTTTTTTCTTTTTTCCAAGTTTAGATCCTGGTGCTATATAAGATAATTTATTGTTTTAAGAGAACATTTCCTCTGTTAATGGATAATACTTAAAACCAATCTACAGAAGGAACAAATGAAGAGTTCAGATGCAAAAGCCTCTAAGTGCCATTTGAAATTTTCTTCTAAAATGATCATTTTTATCAAGCTTTTATATTTAAGTTCAGTAATTTCACTTAAATGGCAATGAAGATTACCTATTAATTGTCATTTAAGTGAAATTACTGAACTTAAATATACAAGCTTGATAAAAATGGTC
The DNA here is from genome assembly GCA_038021265.1 of Cyprinella venusta. Lineage (NCBI taxonomy): Eukaryota > Metazoa > Chordata > Actinopteri > Cypriniformes > Leuciscidae > Cyprinella > Cyprinella venusta. The sequence goes on along the minus strand of CM075874.1, from coordinate 21,465,627 downwards.
ATTTTAGAAGAAAATTTCAAATGGCATTTAGAGGCTTTTGCATCTGAACTCTTCAAATATTAAAGTACTTTACAAAGCATTACTGAGGAATCCTTATTTTTTACATTGTTTGTTTCTGGCATGCTCACATAAAAAAAAAGGAGACATGCATACATGCCTTGCTCAAGGTCAACGGCCCTAGGTCAGCAGAAATAGTCAGACATTAAAAGATGAGTAAAACTCGTTTAAATAATCATCACTTCATCTGGATAAATCCAACATAGCCCTATGCCCCTACCAACACTCTCATTATAACACTGCTGGGAGCCAGCGAATGTTCACTTTGTGTGTGCGTGTGTGTGTTTGTGCTGAAATGTATATACATGGCGTTCTGATCATTCTATGTGTGTGTGAAATGGGTTTGTGTAAAAAAAAAGTTTGTTTGTGTTTCTACATCTGTGCCTGTATGTTGGAAGTACAGAAAGTGTAAAAGTTTGCACTCCTGCTTAAAATGTCTGTGTGTGTGCAGTGATATGGCTGTAATTAGATGATGCTTAATTGGCAGGAAAAGCACAGTGCCACCGGGTCAAACAAGATGATCGGACAGACAACTTCTGGGAGTGTTTAAGGGACAATTACACACAAACACCCATTGACAAACGTAAAGAGGAGCACCATTAGTTTTGTCAATATCCGTTCGCAGTCAGCAGCTTATAATGTAATATATGAATTAATTAATATGTTTTATCAGATCAGTGGGTGGAGATGAGTAGGATTAGGGCTTGGTTTAGGGATCAGGGGACGGGATGGAGGCGATCAAAATAATTTAGCTTCATTTTTCAGGACTTGTGCAGCACACAATGAGGAAATTAACTTCATTGGTTCTTGGGTAACACTTTAGAATACGGTTCCTTCGTTAATGAATAACTACACAAGAACTAATGAGTAACACAATATTAACAATCTAGTAACTATTATTAACTAACAAGATACTCTGATTAACGAACTAGTAAGTAATAGCGCACAGACGAAAGTGGTAGTTCACTATTAAGTAGTCAATAACTACTATTTTTTAATACTTCCCAGAGAACTACTGAAAAAGTTTATTAACAATCTAGTAACTACTATTAACTAAAGGAAATTCTTATTAACGAACTAGTAAGTAATAGCTCACAGATGAAAGTGTTACTAGATACTTCTGTGGGAATTACTAATTATTTGGATTCGTATTATAAAGTGAAGATTATTGGAACTAACTAGTAATTACTCAAGTGTTACTACATGATCTAGTCATGATTTGTGCAAACGTTTGAGATTTTTGGTGAACTTTAGTATACTTTTAGAAAATGTCTTTAGTAACACTTGAGTAATTACTAGTTAGTTCCAATGATCTTCACTTTATAATACGAATCCAAATAATTAGTAATTCCCACAGAAGTATCTAGTAACACTTTCATCTGGGAGCTATTACTTACTAATTCGTTAATAAGAGTTTCTTTTAGTTAATAGTAGTTACTAGATTGTTAATAAACTTTTTCAGTAGTTCTCTGGGAAGTATTAAAAAAATAGTAGTTATTGATTACTTAATAGTGAACTACCACTTTCGTCTGTGCGCTATTACTTACTAGTTCGTTAATCAGAGTTTCTTGTTAGTTAATAATAGTTACTAGATCGTTAATATTGTGTTACTCATTAGTTCTTGTGTAGTTATTCATTAACGAAGGAACCGTATTCTAAAGTGTTACCGGTTCTTGCACGTCAAGCGAACATGCCGCTGTGTGCATTGATAGTTTGTGAATTAAAGCCTAAATTCAGTCTGTTCATCATATAAAACGATCATGTCTCTGCAGAAAATTTTAACTAAACTACTCAATTCAAATGGATTAGTTATCTCTTTATGAACTTTTTGAAGAGACAAAGTGGTAGTTGTCTACCTTTAAGAATGACGAATTAACAATTTTACAGCATTTTAAATATTTTTAACTAATATCAACAAATAGAACCTTATTAAAGTGTTTTACCAATATAACGTCTGCAAGTGCGTTTTAGCAGCAAATAAACATCCAGCACCTTTAAACGGTAATCTTCCACATTGTTATTTAGAAGCAACACCCATATCAATTACAAAACCAGTTTCACGGTTTTCTCGTATTTTGAGCACTCAAGGATTGTACCTTCAAATTTAGCCAGGCATAGATTATAGAGACAATGCACAGCCTGATGACTGGAATGGGCTGACTTCTGACAGCTGCATACCTGGTGTTACATGTGTGCGTGTGTGTCCCTGCAGCAATGCTGTGCTACGGATTGCTCCCTGATGTCTTTATTCATCTCTGTAAAGCCTAGGGCTGTTCTCTTGCCCTTACTAATGCCTACACACACGTTCACAGCAGGGATAGAAATCTAAAGTTATTTTGTGCTCTGCTGGCTCTCTAAGCCAATATAGCTCTTAATGAACCAAAACACTCCAGAGACTTCAGCCCTCTTGCTCAATATCACTGCTGTAGTCATATTGGAACTTATATTCAAGTTTTTAATATTCTTCATAGATCTTAACTATACTTTATATGGGATACAGTTTCAAGTCATGTTTTGGTTCATGATGAGATGATTATTTTTTTCTCACTATACCTCTGCACACAGTCATTCTATACTGAAACACAAAACATGCTCTTTCTTATGTCTCTCGTGTTGGCGTGTGGTTTCCTTTCGTTGGTGTAGTGCATCCTGATTAATATATGAGATATATGAAAAAATCCGAGGCAGAATTCATCGGGTAGGTTGACTTTACCCAGTGGACCGACAACCTTATTATAATAATGTGTACTGAGTGCCATTCTTTATTCCCTCTTAACTGATGATTGTGTCCCTGCACTTTCTGATTGTAAAAATTGCTGATGTCACAACTGTGATTGGTCTGATCTCCATCATGAATTAGCCTATAGAGGGGAGGTACAGAACTAGGTAAGCTCGTGCTCTAAAAATAACCTGACCCTTAAAATACAGTAAACTATGGAGCTAATCATCAACATTGGAAGAGCACCGCAGCTGGAATATGCTCCAGTATTTATCAATTGGGATAAAGTGGAGAGTATCCAGTTTCAAGTTTCTAGGCACATACATCTCAGAGGACATTACTGATGAAAAGAAATCACTCCAGAAGGTTGTCTTTAAGCACAGATGATAATCGGAGTTGAATTACCAGCACTAAAAGATATCTATAGATTACGTTGTTTGGCAAAAGCTGTAAGGATTCTACACATCCATGTAGTCACATATTTGAGCTAATCCCGGGATGACATGTTTACTCCCGTAGGCGTTATAAGGCATTTTATCGACTTCACGACTGAGGAACAGTTTTATTCCCAGAGCCATTGACACTCTGAATCAAGCCAACAAGTCTGTTGTGTTGTAATTATTTGAACTATTTGTTTTGTTAATTTGATGAAATGCAGAGAGAATGTTATCTCATGGAAATAGTGTGTAATTGAATTGAATCGATTTAAGGAACATTGTTGAACAGTGTTAAGTTTTATTAGTTTGTTCGAACAATTAATACTGTAGGACACTGATTCATAGTAGTGTTTATCAAACATCTCATCTTGGACTGATTGTAAACATTTAATTGTTATTCTATCTGTTATTCAATATATTAATTGCATCTGTGTGGAACTGCATGTGTAATTGTGTAATCGTTGGGGGGAACAACAAGAGTTGTATGCATACAGTGAGTGACAATAAAAAAATTCAATAATGTTCATAGTAGATCGGTACAGTTTGTCATGACACACTTTGTTGGCTTGACAAAGCTTTGTATAAAAGTTTAGACCAGTTTTAACTTTAAGGTTTGATGGTAAAAACATGCATCAAGTAGTAGTGTAAGAAAACCAGTCACCGCTGGCTAGTTACATACTTCGGAAAATCATCAGATAGATTGTCAGATATAGATAGACTCAGGTACATTTACATACAGATGGATAGATGGATTACAGTAAATAGTCAGACAAACTGTCACTGTATAGATAGATAGGCAGTATATCGCTATAGATATCTCTAGGCAGTTGCTATAGGGTGTTTTCGTGGTTGCTATGATGCTTGTGCTTAAAATCTGGTCTCTTTTAAAGGCACTCTTTTGATCTCATGAGCCCCTAGAATTTCTCTGTCTCTTGATATAATACATGAACAAATTGTTTTGGCCGATGGAAACAAACCACTAATGCCCATAAGAGGGAGAGCGGAAGGAGCTTCCATAGGCCTGAGTAACATCAGTGAGAGATTTCCTAATCCTGATGATATGAGAATGCTGTGGTCATTTTATTGTGTGTTGTATAATAGTTTTAATCTGGCGTGGCTCTCATTCCTCAGGCATGTTCAGACGCCTAATTTACAACAAACTTTGGACAAACCTCACACATCAAAGATGGGATCTTTATCATTTTGGATTTCATTTGGAGTGTGCGTTCACTCCCCATACCATACTAGGTCTGGTTGGCTTGGAGAGCGTGTTGAGGAGCAGTATCTGTCTGTGTGGGAGTTGTCCCATAATTCTGAGCGCAAAGGGAATTCCTGCTGTAGACCATTTTGAATGCTCAGCTGAGTCTTCCAGATTCTTCAGTACTTCACGTGATGCTGATGCGGTAATCACACCCGCCGATGCATTCCGAAATGGGAAGCTTTTAAGAATATGCGAGGAATTCGAAATATGTAGAATTCCAGGTGAGGAACAGAGCGATTGTGATGATGTATTAGGAACGTAGGAGGTTCTTTCTGATAAGGAACAGCTAACGGAGTAGTCTGGATTCCACAGGAAGATTTACACTGGCGGGTGTTTTTTGGCCCCTCAATACCAAATCCACAGAATCCCATCGTTGCACTGCTGCTACTCTGAGTGAACTGTGCTGGCTGAGTGATAACATATTTGTATCTATTTCAAAAACGTGTGCACATACATACGCAAGCATTCACACACACACACACACACACACCTCTCAGAAGAATTTCCTTTGATCTTCTACAGCAACAGACAAACTTTGCACAAGTTGTGTTTGTGTGGATATAAGAAAAATGAAAAACTTAACAGAGATGGACAGGTGAAGGGTGCAAAGCAATAATTGATTAGTTGTGTAAACATGGGCTGTTTACTTCAGTTTCATTTGTGTGACACGGTTGCAAAAGAATGCGGCATTAGTCTGTATGTAGTGAAAAAGAGAAAAATAGAGTATGTTTGTGCTGAGATAACGCCTCACAGACCCAACCCATAATGAGGGCATGTTTAGGGCATAAACTCAAGGCCAAACCACACACAAAAACACTTCATTTAGGGCAGGTAAGCTTTCATGTGTGCCACTAAATTACTAAATGAAGTGTATACCAATCTACCAAGCAGATAAACACATCTTATCCATTAGTGAAAACAAGCACATCTCATCCATTAAAAAAAATCGGTTCTATTTGAGTACTTAATAATATTTTGATTCTTATTTTGCCAGAATAGGCAGGGCATCCGGCTATAAAATACGCTTGATTTCGCCATAGATTCAGGTTTCAGAGTCGTGTGCGTCATAGCACGGCCGTCTATGCAATACTCATTCCCTTATCTCAGGTAACCGAGGTTACGTTAGTAACTGAGTCGTTCCTTTTTGAACGGCAGTCGTATTGCGTAGCTATACGCTATGGGGAACCAATCCAATCACACCGTGCTATGTTAAGCATAACAACATGTTCTATGACCCTAGTTGGGATGCTTGAGCAAGAGTCCAAATCAAGGGCCTAAGTCTGACATGACACTGTAGTCTGGGTGTCTGCATGATGATTGGAGGGTCTGTCGAAAGACTGCATCTCCTTTTGATTGACTGTGATTTAGTACAATAAAAAGTCACTGACGCGGAAGCTATTCGAGCTCAGTCCCATCACAGATTTTGTACTCAGAAGTGTAGAAGTGTACTCAACAGATAAACTGCTGTAACCGATTTTTCTTGGCATTTGCTTGGCGAAATTGCTAGCCAATTTTCATCAAACATTTCACAGTTTAACCTAATTCCCACACTTCATCGATGTCAGGTGCCTTTTTACGTGTGTGTCGTGGTGTTTCAATCACGGCACATCTGTCTAGTGGTTTCGTTTTGTGTGGGATTCGGAAATTCCTGCTCCGCGTGTTTGTTTTCTCTTGTGAGCGCACAGGTTGAGCTTATGCTCGTTCTCGTGCATAACGCCCTGTCTTGTCGTGTTCGCATGCGGTTTCGTGTTAGCTCTGTTCACGTGCTTTGTGTTTTGTGTTGCATGCAGTTGGTGTTTACATCGGTCACATGCTTTCATGTCATGTTTTGTCTTGTGCTGGTAAGCACAGCTTATGTTTTACACTAGCTGTGTGCTTTCATGTTGCAGGGCTCCAGACTAACTTTTTTCATTAGGAGCATAGTGGGAGAATGGGCTGACATAGCTCACGGTTCAGTTTGTTCAGTTTCAATATACATGCCATTGGCCACAATTATTGGCACTCAATATGTTTTGTAACCTCCATTTACCAAGATAACAGCTCAGAGTCTTCTCCTATGCCTTTCCATCTCTCCAGATCCTTCAGATTCACAAGTCCATCCACTCTCCTATACAGTTCACCCTACACATTTTCTATAGGGTTCAGGTCAGGGGGCTGGTCAGTTTTTCTACAATCAATATAAAAAAAAAATAATGTACACGGATTCCAATGCATTTCATCTAATATTTATATTCTATTTGACATTAGTTTGTTTTATTTTATTTTATTTTTATTTTGGGTTTGTACTGCATGTGTACAGAGGTATAGAAAGATAATATTAGGGTTATTTTGACTTATGTCTACATCATTTTTGCTTTTACAGACAAATAAATGAAAATAATCACTTTCCATTGACAGCATCTCCGTTGTTACACAATTTACAAACGGACAGGTCGATGCCAGAGAGTCTAAGAACATCATCTCCATATAATGCACTGTAACCATACCCCAGTGTTGCGTGTGTGTGTGTGTGTCTGTGAGACATTAATAGCCCGCCTGCTGATATATCTAGCTCTCTTTCCATCACACTGTGTGTCGTCGCACCACCTGATTCCTCTTTGGGTTGGAAGGAGGGGCGGGATGTAGTTTAAGATCCCCTACCCCACCCAGCTCATCCAGCAAGCTGACAAATTCTTCCATGGCATCCTTGGGTGTGCGTGTACTTTGGCTCCCTTGTGAGATCCCTTGTTGTGACTGTTTCTTGAGTCCAGTACTCACAGAATGTGCCAAGGGTTTGCCCTGCCTCGAGGGGATGAGGTGACCCCATAACATCTCTCACTGACACACACACACAAAGGCTGCAGATTTAAATTACCAAGCACACTCTTATCCTCGTCTTACTGATGGTACACAGTCTTACTAAGTCTAATAGTCTAATTAATACATTATTAATTAATTATTTGATAAATCACTTTTAATAATTTAGTTTTTATGTTTAAAATGTCAGTTAAATGTAATAAAATAATACATTACTAAATCATATATTTTTCATATTTATTTATTACTTTTTAATATATCAGGGATTTTATTTCTACATTTATTTTTGTAGTGGATTCCATTCAATGGACAATGCATTTGGACATTTTTCCTCTTTCCCTTCACTCTCATTTATACTTTTTTAGTTATGCAATGTTACATTTTCATCCGAGAAGTCCTACTTTTTAGAACTTTTTTTAGGTTTTATTTCTATGTAATAGAATAGGTATTTGTGACAAGAAAGGACTCTGAAGTGGTACATTCAGAATCGCTGCACACTTGAGAGAACAAGGTAGTGTTGGGTTAAAAGTTATCTGTGGGTTTTACATTTCATAATCTTCCCCAAAATCTCCATTATAAAATACCCTCCTTTTTCATCGTACTTAGCTAAAGGAAATGTAGTATAATAAATAACCCTTACAGCTGAATCAGAGCTGCGTGTTTACATGGACGTATATTTGATTTGCATGTGTGTCTGAGTTACGCAATATGACACAAGTGTTCCGTCATGAGGTGGCGGTTTTGTGGAGGCTCCTGCCCGGTCCAGAAAACACTGTGGGCCATTGCTTTGGGATGTTTTTCACATCCAAGTTCATCGTGAGTTCAGCTCCCAAGAGAGGTGTGAGTGTATCCGTATGCGTCTGAGTGTGTAAGAGGGGTCTCTATTCCCCAGACGTCGGTGAAACGTATCACTAACACTGGTATAACGCTAGCCAAACTCTTTCCCGGGTTTTATTTTTAACTCCGCCGCTGAGACAAAGGGTCCAGTCAGTGCTGCCTCTGAGAACCAGGCCACAGGAGCCCAACCAAGTCTGGCTGCGTCACACGCTCCCGTGTGTGTGTGTGTGTCTCTCTTTCTCTCTCTCTCTCTGTGTGTCCCGCGCAAGAGAAGACGTGCAAACGGGCCAGAGCGGAGGAGTGGAAAGAGAGAGAGAGAAAGAGGCCTGGCGTGGAGTCATCGCTGTGGTGAGAGCATCAGGGGCAGTGGGCCATCGTGATGATGTCATAGAAGGAGGAAGTGGTTTGAGTTGTGTGATATAAGAGGGGGGAAGTTTTCACCAAACACAAATGGCAGACCGTGCAACATTAAAAAAAAAATGCCACCATTTCAAAGGTCACGTCTCGATATGTAAAAGTAGGGGCACCTTTAGGACCGAACGTTTTATTCTTCTTTGGGACGAACTTGAATACATCTCATTAGGTAACTCCACATCCAAAACACGCACTCATACAGGGTTCTTGTTTGCCGAACCCCATAATCCCCTCTGGTTACCGTTTTCCCCCTGCCAACTACGCCCTCACTCTTTCTTTCCTTTCTTTCATTTTTTCCCTCTTTTTCACTTTTTTTCCAACTGTGACGCACTCTTCACATAATGAAACTGTTAAACAAGGGGACAGGCTCTCTCTCTCTTTCAGGGTGAGTAAAATGATAGTGCTGCTCTGTATTTGTGGCTGGCTGCATTCAGAGGGAGGCTATTTTTAGTCTTGGCGGAGCTGTTTGGAGGCGCTACTTGTGTCATCAGCAGCACCATGCCACGCGCTTGCCATCATATGGGCAGTATTTTTACACAGGGAGAGAACACTTGAGAGAACACTCGAGAGAACACTTGCAAACTCTGAAACTCATGCTCTGGCTTATAAATGAACATGCATGTTCAAGCCAACAAGGACATCAGCACCTGTGCCAGAGGGCAAGAGGAGTATAACCTGTGTTGGGCTTATACTTTCCCTCTCTATTAATGTGATAACATATACCAGTTTGCAATATCAAACAGTAAATGGACCAATTTTTGGATCTCCTAAGCATTTTTTTTTTTATGAACAATCTGTCTGTTCTACCACCTATTAATAGTCTGATTTATATTAAATTAATGTGTGTGTGATTATCATAATTTAATTTGCATATCCCAGAACAAAACCCTGTCAGCCTTTGTGATACTGAAGAACAAGGGCTTGTAAAATACTCTTAGGCCCTGTTTACACCTGGTATTAAGGCCCTCCCCCAAATGGCACCCTAAACACTTGTCTTCCTCTGAGTCCGCACTTTTGTGACGTAACATCGCTTTGAATGTCAGGAAGAAGTCTGCTGTGGAGCAGTGCGGAGTCGGCAAAAGTGCGTATCGAGGACGCACATCGACCACAAAATGGGATATGCTCGTGAGCGCCCTTCTGAAACCTAAAATGACCAAATGGGACTCTATGGTCCCATGGACTGGACTATGGTCTCATGGACTGAGAGACACGCACACACGGGAGCCATTGGAAATTCCCCAAGACCGAAAGTGCATATGAAGTGTGCCATTTGGGACAGGGCCTAAGATGCATTTTGGTCGATCGGATCACAAGTTGACGTAGCAGACACATTCCCGTTTACACCTGGTGTTTAAATCATTTTCTTGGACTTTTTAGCACTTTTTTCCTGATTTAGTGGAGAGGTGTATGTGTGGGTGAAATTATGGGTTTCATTTCTTTCGATCTAATGGATGAAATAAGCTCAAGTAATTTACATATGAACGTGACCAGAGACTATGGAAAAACATAAGTGCATTATAAGGAGAAAAATCCTGGAATGTTTTCATCAAAAACCTTAATTTCTTTTTGACTGAAGAAAGAATGACATAGACATCTTGGATGGCATGGGGGTGAGTAAATTATCTGCAAAAGTTTTTTTTTTTTTAAAGTGAACTACTTTAAGGGTCATCCACTTGTGATCGAATTGGCAAAATGGCTTCTTTATACCATGTGTATACAGGGCCTTAAATGTCTTGAGTCTGTGTGTATCATGTAACAGAATATGTCTGTATTACAAGGGTCACGGGTTACAGGAGACAGCCTTACATGAAAAGTACATTTGAGAGGATTTGTTTAGACAAAGAATTTTAGTTTCTGATCTATTATAGATGAGTACATTACCAGAGCAATGAGCAAAACAATATCCAACACCACATACCTCTCCAAGACTATCACCGTTTCTCACATCTTTGTCCCCAGTCTCAATTTCTCTATCCCTCACATACAATTAGGTACTGCCCACAGTGGGAAACAGCTGTGGCACAATGTGTAAACGACAGGGAATGGAACTAGTGCTTCCTGCTATCATAAATATAAACTATGCGATGGGCTATTAGATATCTGAATCTGAGTAAATAAACGCAAACATTTTAAGTTAGATTTATATTAATAATAGATTAATAACTGGCATGGTGTAACAACAGTTTGAAAAGAATCTCTCTAGAAAAGAGCTAGTTAGTATGTTTATAGCTAGATTTTTACATCTCTAATAACACATTTGGTTTGTCACATATTTTTGGATAATTTGCATTAACAGACTAGTGAAAGTTTGTTTCTGGCCAATATTTGAATTGTTTTGGTACCCATATGTTGGACATGCTATTGTCCAGAATCACACCCACAGAGATGTGGGCTTTTACCTTCTCTTAGAAAACTCTTCCACACAAGCACAAGCAAACTGTCACAGATACATGCTGCTGCTTGTAAATCAAACTGAAAGATGTACATGCTGAACTGTCCAGTAAATCGTGATTCTTTTTCCAGTAAAGATGTAGCCTACGGCCCATCTGAAGTAAATGTGTAGTAAACTAAATCTATGGAATGTGACATACATGACATACAGACATTATTTTGCATGCACTTTTTTTCTTTTTCAGCACTGTACCTGTATTGATGCACATTTGTGGCTCTGGTGGACTCTTTATTTTGAGAGTAGTGAAATAATCAGACTTGACAGCTCAAACTGCCTAGATCTGCTGTGGATTTATGTATTTTTATTCATGCAGCAATATGTGTATTAGCAGTACCAAGTCTATACAGCAGCAGCAATAATCAACAGTCCCCCAATACCAAATACATTGCCATATTCAATAACATGCTGAAACTTTTTAGAGAGTTGTCATGATTGAACAATAATTTGATTGGTTGATTTCCACAAAAAGAAAGAAAAGAAAGAAAAGTGTAAGAACTGTGGCTCTGTTGCTTAGTTTTCACTTTTAGACATTCAAATCTATTGAAGAAAAGTGTATTTTTTTATTTTCTATCCTATCTAAATATGAAGACAAATAATTAAAAAAAATTATTTTATTTAATGTATCCCGGCTACATATGCAAATAATATAAGCACACATTTTAAAGCCATTTCGTGTTTGATTTCCTCCAAAAGGGTAAAAACTGTGTCTCTGTAAAGTTAATAGTGAAAGTAAAAGTGACATGTGAATGTCACATATGGTAACCCTGCATTTAACCAAGAAGTTAGTGGACACACTGTAAAAAAAATATTGTTTCTTTAACTTAAAAAAATAAGTAACCTGGTTGCCCTAAAATTTTAAGTTGATTGAACTGGAAAAAGTGAGTTAATACAATGAAGGAGATTTATTTAATCATCAGAAACTCAAAATAATAAGTTATTAGAACTAAATGAATTATTTAAGTTGATTTGACAAAAGAAAAAAATCTTGTGATAACAAATCTTGAAAATATTTTTTTACAGTGCAAAGTAGAGAGTACTGAACACACACTGCAAACCGTGGACACACACAGCTATTCACTGCGCTGTGTGGTTAGGTGTATTGACAACTAAGTCATTTCTTGCTAGTATTGAGAGTCAAACCCGCAAACTTCAGGTTTCCAATCTGACTCTCTAACCTTTAGGCCACAACTGCCCCCATTGCTGCAGTGATGCTGTATCTTTTAGTATCCCGACCAGTTGTGATGCACAAATTATGCACTTCAACAAGTAATTTCACATTCTAGCAGAATCACAGTAAATGCTGACAATCATGTTTCTTAAAAACGGTGAGGTGTTTTGTGGCTTTCAAGCAGGCTGAGGTTATTTGCATTGGCTATCGAAAATAACAATAAGAAAACTCTCAGGCCAAGGAGACTTCCTGTTGTCATATGGACATCTGCCCAGACTGTGGTCTACAGGGCGTCACTGCAGTGGCCGTGAATGTGTGCTGTATGTGAGCAAGTTGCTGTGATGCTGCGATGACGTGCTCCCGTCTGGTCTGAAGGAGGGTGTTGACGGGGTAAAGTCAAGTCGGAAGTAAGAATTGAAAGCTGATGCACGTCAGAAAACATTATTCCTCAGCTGCCTTCTCAGCGCAGTCTACGTGCTGTGGTAAGCATGCGTGTGAGTTTGTGCGTAGTCTATGTACATGTCTTTTTGACTGTGTTTATTTGCAAGAGACAGTCTGATTTTTCCCATTTGTCTCACTGGGACCTGAGACAGCTGCTGTAGGCGGAGCTTGTTGACCAGCACAGCTGTGACCTCACAGGCCAGCATCGTCTCTCTGATAAAGACGCAAACAGACACACACACATACACACACTATGGAGTTTCTGGCAGCGAGTGACTGCATTCCATCTGTCCCTGATGTGCAGTGGTCAAGATTTATCTGGGTCAAGGGTCATGTGTCTGTGAAGGGCTGGTCAGCCTTGAACGATGCTCCGATGTCATTCAGGCTGGACCGTGCTGCACATATGACATAATGACGTTTGCAACCTGAACTGCATTGCAACGTAACTCTCAGGAGTGGTGCGTTATGGGATCATATGTAAGTAGGAGAATTATGTAACCCGCACATCATTGCTCTCCCACATCTGGAAAGCCAGTTACTCCGAGAACTGTATGATGTTGGGAAAAAGTTGGAACTTTCTGCATGTGATTAAACGTGCATGTTCTTGTTTGGTGATGATTTATTATGTATATGCTTCCAATTAGTAGCATAATTATTTATTAGCTTGCTGTTAGCCATGAAACAAAGATTGACAGAAAGACAGCAAAATGTGTTACACTTCCAAGTGTGCGCTGTAAAAAAATGTTTTACTGTTCATCCTTTTTAACACTTTTCATTGTTCATAATTATATAAAACGACATGGTCACACTTTCGATTATAGAGTCCAATTCTCACTCTAAACTCACTGTTAAAAGGATACTCCACTTTTTTTGGAAATAGGCTCATTTTACAACTCCCCCAGAGTTAAACAGTTGGGTTTTACCGTTTTCTAATCCATTCAGCCGATTTTCTGATATTTAGAAGAATATCGGTAGCCAGACAGTTTCTGATCTCATTGACTTAGTATTTTTTTTTCCTACTATGGAAGTCAATGAGGCCAGAAACTGGTTACTGATATTCTTCTAAACATCAGAAAATCGGCTGAATGGATTCGAAAACGGTAAAACCCAACTTTTTTCCAAAAAAGTGGAGTATCACTTTAACTACGAATTTTGACTTAATAAACTCATTACTGCTAATTATTAGTAAGGTAGTTTTTGGTAGGATTAAGGGATGTAGAATATGATCATGCAGAATTAGGCATTAATATGTGCTTTGTACTGTAGTACTGATAAACAGCTAATATCTTAGTATTATGTATGCTAATAAGCAACTAGTTAATCGTGAGAATTGGACCCTAAACTAAAGTTTTACCAGCAAAATCACCTCGAGTTCACACTGCGCAGAGCTTGGTTGTACGTTACACGCATCACACACATGGCCAGCGTCAGCCAATAGTGAGCCTACGTGTGACGTGCAACCTAGAAGCGTTGCGCAGTTACACTACACTATCTCGAGGCCCACAGAGAAGGAAATGAATAGTTGAATAAAGTCTTTATTTTTGTTTGTTTTGTGCGTACAAAAAGTATTCTCCTCGCTTAATATACTTAAGATTGAGCCACTGCAGTCACTTGGACTATTTTAACAATGTCTTTAACTATTGGGGTGACTATCCCTTTAAGGTTTCAGTGAAACGTTCAGGGAAAAAAATGTAATTTGTCAATAGAGTAACGATGTATGAAACACATCTTACACAGAAGTCACTCTCTGTTTGCATTTCCAACTTGTAGCCAATTTGAAATACGTGTGTGGGGAAAACTTTTGCCCTCAAATGGAATTCCACATTGAGTGGATTCCTACTGAAATTACTGGATTTCACCTGTGAAAATTGGACAAATAACGGTAAATGTGACTGCATCGAATTGCTAATTGCATTTTGTAATCATGCACATATTTATGGAACCCTGTGGAAACCTGATGAGAACAAAAGTTTGCTTAATCATTCATATCAAATACACACCTACAGCATTCATCCACAAATTAAAGTGCTGTTGTGTCTTATGTTACCGCCACTATATGATCCGCCCATATTTGTTTACTAAAATGTAACAGATACTGCAAATCAAGATAGCGAGGATATACCTTCTCACCAGGACTTTAGATAATCTCACTTTTGTGTGTGTGTGTGCCGTGTATTCGCCGGGCTCATGCTCATTGATGCAAAGCCCAATTGTTGTCCCAGGTCTGAGTGTGTGTGTTGTGCTGCCGCGCTCTTTCCATGTTATCCTGTATGTGATGCATATTTTATAGGCGGGGAGACCCCAGCGTGAGGTGACGCGTTCCGGACGCATGCACTGATAAACCCAGGACTACCGCCAGCTTTCCACACGAGCGTCAGCCTAGAATCACACACTATACACACTATCCTGTTGTTTTTGAGTTTTTGTTTTCCTATGACTGTGTGCTCAATGGAGTAGGTTCTGAAAATATGTAGGCCCTGCTCATCCTTGGTAGTGTGTGTGTATTGTTTGTGAGTTGCACGCATGGCAGAAGAGTGAGAGAATGTGTAGCAGCAGTCAGACAGGTCTAGCATGTCATCCGTGTCTCTTAATGTTCCCAGCCAAGTTCCTTCACGGGCAGGAACACGCTTGTGTGTGAGTGGGTCTCGGTGATATTCAGGGCTGTGTACTTTTGATGATATGGTCCCTCTGCAGGCCAGAACATAATTAAATTAGATTAGAATTTATTCAATTAAGTCTTCCTAAGCAATTGAAAAATGTGTTCTGTAGAGGAACAAAGGTTTGGAGAGTGCAGCTTCAGGTGAGCGTACCTACAGACAATCTGATATGCTGCTTTTATGTTAAAGGGACAGTTCACTCAAAAATGTGTTCACTTAAACATTCTGTCATCATTTACTCAACCTCATGTCATTCCAAACCTGTTTGACTGTATGGAACACAAAAGAACAGAATTTAACTGTTTTTACATACCACGTTGGCTATGACTATATTTAAATATGACTAGTTATGTCCACAATAAAACTTACTGCATGCACCATACTGAGAGACCAGATGTAAAAAAGATATTACGCTATTCTTGTCGTTTAATTGTATTAACAAAATATCTCCATGTCTAACGCTATTCCTTGAAGGTCTAAAATGCAATTACCCTTACACTGAAATGTATAAGATCAGTAAGTTATGACAACATATGTTTTTACATTGCTTTAACTCAAAATAGGTTAGGCAATTTTTTAGAAGTTACACAAGATTCAACTAGTTGTTTTTTTGTTTGTTTTTTAAGACAGTTTAATTTTATTCAAGTTTATATGACTAAAAAATAAGACTGTCATCTTTGGAGGATTGTAATATAAAAATTAAAAATTAGCATTAATCTTTAGCAACACTGAGAGTGAAACACGTATGGTTGATTTAAAACATCCACTGGATTCATGTAAAACAATTTAGTTCGAACGAATTGAGAAACTGGCTGCACAGGTTTACTGTAATATCTGCTGATTGAGACATTAATCATTGTGAGACTAAATCAAAGTGTTGTAGGAAGAGAGACATTATTCTGCTTTAGTTGAGACAGTTTTTTTTTTATCCACAGAGAAACAAATCACGAAACGTCTCTAACCTAAAAATATATTAATATATAATAATCTCCACTACAACCTGTTCTCTGAAAAGCTCAATTATGCATCAAGGGCCAACACACACACACACACACACACACACGCACAACTCCTTAGCCAGTTAAGCATGCTCACTAGCATATTCAAAAACAAATATTATCAGCTGCTTCTCTAATGTGCACATTCAGAAGAAACAAACACATACATTAGTTATTCACCCCATTCTTTCTCCGCTCAAGGCCATCAATCTTTTAAAAGAACAAATATCTGTGCGCTAAATCTGAGAGTTTGCATTTTTCTTTGGTGCATGAATCATTCAGGAGCGCTGCGTGCAGCCATGTCTGGATGGTCGCTCAGTGTACCCCTCCCTTTCCTCGCCCCAGAGCCTCCACCGATGCCCACAGTCAAGACATCAAAGTGATCCACCTCACCTGACTGACCACGCCTCTCAGAACCGTTTTATTTTAGCCCTGAAAACAACATTCTGTACTTGGATTATAATGGGCCTAATTCAGAGATCAAGGTTAATTACAGCAAATTACTTGTCCTTTGATTAGCAAGGCTCTGCCTGCTTTAGAGGTTTAAACTGAAAGTATATTATTTGAAATGTGAATATTTGACTGCTCTAAAACAAAATGTGTAGATTATTAGTATATATATTATATATTAAAGAAGAACTCCGGCGCAAAATGAACCTTTGGTCTAATAAAACATCAGTACCTAATCGAATGTAAAGAGTTTTATCTCTAAAAACTGTTTAGCGTATAACTGTTTAGCGTATAAGTACTGTAAATCCCCGAACACCGTTTCTAAACGTCCACAAAGAGAAAGTGTATAGCGCTGACGTCAGTTACCTGGATGAGCCTGTGTTATCAGTTTTTAGCGGTTGATATCGGGGAATAACATACTGCTGGATGGTGCGATTGACCAATCAGAATCAAGCATTTCACAGAGCTGTGTAATAACACAGGTTATTTAATACTGTAACAAATGTATTGCTCATTGTGAGTTTGTTAAATAATACATAAACTAATGTTAACAAATAAGACCTTATTGTAAAATGTTACCCAAATCTTTTATAATATTAGAAATGACCTTACAGTCACTGTCTCTTTACAGTGTTGATTCAGTACATTAACTGAATCCACTCTGAACTGACTTCTTCTGAACAATAACACTATTTTCTTTTAGAGCTGCTGCACAGCCAAAATGATATCTGTTTGCACCATTGAAAAATTCAAATTTAATGCATTCTAATACAATTATAAATTTTCTTTAAAAAAACTTGGATATTCAAAAGCAAGTCAAATCTTTCTGGACTAATTGAATCATGTTCATCTTTCACAAGAATTCAACCGAGACCATGTCTGATTTCTCTGGCTACGCTTGGACTCTGCTGACTGTGGATGAATCAAACAGATTTTCCATGACACAAAATTAAGCGTGTCCTTTCATCTACACTTGTGAGCGACTGAAGAACTAGATAAACACTCAAAACACAAGACACACAAGCTTGTTCATGTAAGATCGCAGCATAAACTCACCTCAATCATGTAATATATATATAGAGAGTGAAAAACGATATGTTGGTACAATAAAGAATAGGGGACAGATTTATTTAAATGTAGCCCCCCTTTATATGTGGCAAGCTTTCCAGAATGCGCAAGCAAAACAGACCAGGGATAAATGAGAAGAGCGACAGATGTACTGTACTCTAATGGACAAGGAGAGAGGAAGGACATAGTGTGTGAGACGTGACAGTGACACCCTGGTCCTGTGTCCACCCCCTGCCCCATGACATCACAGGGTGATGCTGGCTGGGACAGCAAGAAAACACACATGCACACTCATGCTTCCATAAGCCTTATCTCCCGGCTGTCCCTAAAGCATTACAACGGTCACGTCTGTTTGGACGTGGAAGCTGAGAGAAGGAGAACAATTCATTCAGTTGGAACTTTTTCCACAGATTTAATGCCAAATTCCTCAAAAATGTTATGCAGTTCTCTTCATTTTTAAGATAACATTCACACACTCCCACCCTCGTCCTCTCTAACAACAGAAAGAGACTGAACAAGATATTTCTAAAAAAGCATTTTTTTTACTTAAACTATTTATCTAGTTATGTGTTATTTATACACTCACCTAAAGGATTATTAGGATCACATGTTAAATTTCTCATTAATGCAATTATCAAATCAACCAATCACATGGTTAGTTGCTTCAATGCATTTAGGGGTGTGGTCCTGGTCAAGACAATCTCCTGAACTCCAAACTGAATGTCAGAATAGGAAAGAAAGGTGATTTAGGCCATTTTGAGCGTGGCATGGTTGTTGGTGCCAGACGGGCCGGTCTGAGTATTTCAGAATCTGCTCAGTTACTGGGATTTTCACGCTCATCCATTTCTAGGGTTTACAAAGAATGGTGTGAAAAGGGAAAAACATCCAGTATGAGGCAGTCCTGTGGGCAAAAATGCCTTGTTGGAGAATGGGCCGATTGATTCAAGCTGAAGAGCAACTTTGACTGAAATAACCACTCGTTAGAACCGAGGTAGGCAGCCACAACATGCATAACCTTGAGGCAGATGGGCTACGACAGCAGAAGACCCTAATGGGTCTCACTCATCTCCACTACAGATAGGAAAAAGAGGCTACAATTTGCAAGAGCTCACCAAAATTAGACAGTTGAAGACTGGAAAAATGTTGCCTGGTCTGATGAGTCTCGATTTCTGTTGAGACATTCAGATGGTAGAGTCAGAATTTGGCGTAAACAGAATAAGAACATGGATCCATCATGCCTTGTTACCACTGTGCAGGCTGCTGGTGGTGGTGTAATGGTGTGGGGGATGTTTTCTTGGCACACTTTGTTACCTTTAGTGCCAATTGGGAATCTCTTAAATGCCACAGCCTACCTGAGCATTGATTCTGACCATGGTCACCATGTACCCATCCTCTGATGGCTACTTCCAAGAGGATAATGCACCATATCACAAAGCTTGAATCATTTCAAATTGGTTTCTTGAACATGACAATGAGTTCACTGTACTAAAATGGCCCCCACAGTCACCAGATCTCAACCCAATAGAGCATCTTTGGGATGTGGTGTAACAGGAGCTTCATGCCTTGGATGTGCATCCCTCAAATCTCCATCAACTGCAAAATGCTATCCTATCCATATGGGCCAACATTTCTAAAGAATGCTTTCAGCACCTTGTTGAATCAATGCCACGTAGAATTAAGGGGAAAGTGGGGTCAAACAGAGTATTAGTATGGTGCTCCTAATGATCCTTTTGGTGAGTGTATTTCAGTTCTAATTCTTGTTTCTTAGTTTAAGTTTTTGATTATTTATATTTTATTTTATTACAGATGTATTTCAAATACCAAACTTAATAACAGAACTGCAAAAATGCCATTGGACGACATGAAACGACAAAATCCTCACTGACTACTTTTTTTTTCTTCTTCGTTTTTGTCTATGTTGGGGCATGACATCCTACCTTCAGTGAATGGAAAAGCAGCCAGGACATTCTGTGAAATATCTCAATTTGTGTCCCAATAAAGTAAGTTAAATGGGTTTGAAACAACGTGAAGTTAAGTAAATGACGAAGTAGCTTTCAATACAATTAGATCAGCAAATTACAACAAATTGGAATTTATTCTTGGCTAGTGACAGCTGCACCTGACCATGGTACAGCCTCAAAAAGCAAATTACACACTCACACATGCTCTGTCTGGCTCTACCACCCATGAAATGCACACTGGGAGTGTGTGTTGTCTTGTGAGAGCTAATCCAGGCCCTACAGAAGCATGTGTTACAATTGCTGAGGTCTTTGGTGATATATAGCACTGGCGTTTGTGTAATAGTGCTGAGTGTCTGTTACATAGTCTTGCATTTGGCCCTCTCTCATTAGGCAAGCCCCCCTCTCGTCTCACCACCTGACCGGTCTCCTTGAGCAGTAGTGGAAAAAGCTGGCCCTAAAAATAACACTCACACACTCATGCACCTCAGGGATGGGACAGAACATGTGTGCTAGTGAGAGGGGGGTTAATATTAGAAAGCACATACAGTAATACGAAGAGGGGAGACCATCCGCGTTGCCTGCGCCATTTTAATCTGTGACTTGGGATATCCTCGTGCCCCCCAACGTCATACGAACGTAGCGCATTCTTAAGCAGGTCACACGTTCACACATACACACATTCCACATTCCAGCGGCAGTCACACACGCTGTATCATCACTGCCTTCTCAGCACTCAGTACACTGCTATTTCTGTCTGTGTGGACCTGGAAAAAGACAGTGGTGGACAATTCGAGAGGAAGAGAGAAAGAAAAGTAGGGGGTGTTCTCTCCTCACTGCCAACGGAGTCACATTAGGCCAACTTACTGCCTGTCATCCATCCAGCGTTACAACAGTTCCAGATGATCAGCCTGGTTTGGTTTAAACCACCACCGTGCCAGCTGACGTTTGGCCACACGCCACTGCTCAAAATGAAGATGTGATGACACCGTTATCACTCTACATCAGATGATGATATTGAGCTCATTGGCTCGCGATCGCTTGCTTGTCTTCTGTCAGTTCTTCTGCTCTTCTGATCACATGGCGGCCGGTTTCTTCCGTTTCTTGTTAATGATTGACTGATCAAAACCGGCATTTTTACTGATTTAGGATGTAAACTAGGCCTCTGTTTGCTTTTGTATTACAATGTTCACTTTTAAAGAGTGTTAACATGTGAAGTAATGTGTTGGCCAGTGTAATCCACCACTGTAAAAAGTGATCAGTTGGCTTAACTCTAAAAGTACTCAATAGTTGAAATGGTAGCCTCAACAATATATCGTTTTAAGCAGCAGCTCAAGCTCAGTTCAAATTTAGGGGATTAATTGCCGTGGATGCGACACAAGTTTCCTTACTAAAAGGTGTGTTTGTATTGTGTTAAATGCTCAACAAATACAAGCCTTGCGTGTTTTTTCCCCCTCAAGATGCTTATACAGAAGATTAAGTAGTAGTAGTATCGTCTACTCCTCTATTAACTTGATATGCAAATTGAATTGGGTCAAGCATGCCATGAACCTTTACAGACAGGAATTTCTTGACTAATCACTCAAAGGTCTACATCACTATTGATGTTAGGGCTAAAGGCCTAAGGTCATTAAGCTCTTTTGGGTATCTGTTCTTGGCCACAGGTACAACTATTCCTTCCACAGTGTTGGGACCTTATGCTGGGAAAGTGAAAGTTAAAATGTCACATAATTGATCTGCACTGGCTTTTAGAAATTTACCCGTTATCCTATCAGGGCTATATAATATATATATACTATATAATATATATATAGTAAATATTTTGCTATATATATATATATATATATATATAGTATATACTTCAGATGTGAATGAGATTTTATAGTTTGAATGTGATGCAATAAAAACACAGTACCGCAGAGCGTTTTTTCTGTTGCAAACACAAACAACGCAGCCAGTGTAGAATGATTACCAAACAAATGACTCTTATTATATTGTTCTTTTTAGTAAATCAAAAAACATACAGCATGACCAGTGTAGTCTGATTGACGAACAAATTATGGTTACACTTTATTTCGATAGTCCACTTAAAACATTCTACTAACTATAAGTAACTTTGCAAATACATGTCAACTAACTGTCATTAGAGTAATAGTAAACTGTCAGCTTAATATCTGCTAATACTTTATTTTGTTGGTCCCCCAACAGACATTCAACTGACTATAAGTAACTAAGTGACTACAAGTAAACTTATTCTCCAAACTCAAAGCCTAACACCTAACCATAACCCAACAGTCTACTGACAGTCCACTATACGAATACTCTAATGAGAGTTAGTTGACATGTAGTTGAAAAGTCACTTATTAGTAGAACATCTAAAGTTACTATCGAAATAAAAGTGTAACTTATTCTCATGAGCCCACTCATTTTAATAAGTCAAAGCATGCATCTCAGTGTCCGATTACCCTACCTGATCTCATGGGAAATTTTAAAAAAGTTACAGGGTGGTGATTTTATATGAATTACGATATGAGTCGTACAAAAACATGATTATTATTAGAAAGAAGTAAACATGAAGGTGCCCTAACCTCACCCTTAAAACATATTACTGGGGCATAAGCAGATCATATAAAAATGTTCAAATGAGATAATTCAAATTCAAACGAAATTAGCCACCAATTTGCCAAAACATAAAATTGCCATAACAGCAGTGGGTGAAAAGACTCCAAACCATTTTAACCAATCAATGACAAAATCAGCTTCACGAACAAATGACTCTTATGAGCCAACTCTTTTAATGAATAGTTCAGTCAGTTAGTTTAAAAAGACTGGAAGTTATCAGTTTTAATCAGTATCATGAATCCTTCACTTAATTGAATCGGAGAATCAGCATCTGACTCACTGAACTGAATGTGTATCAAAATGTCAAAATGAAGAACGATTTCTGTCATTATATATAAGCAATGTCAGCAACGATACATACTCAGTGCTCCTAGTGTGTGTGTGTGAGTGTGTGTCTCTAAGGACCTCAGTAACTTGGTGTAGCCTTAGTGTAGGATCAATGGCGGCTGTCTCTCCATTCCATGCTTTATCAACCATATGATCCATTAAAACCAGGCACTCTACTAGCACGCATCCCTACACACACACACACACACTGCCATCCTGAAGCTGCTGCTCTTCTCCCGCCATTCCACACCAGTTGTCCGCTCTGGCTCCCTGAGGAGGCAATTCCAATACGGCTCAAACTCATTGAGCCATACGCCCAGTTACACTGCCAGACACACACACACACACACACACACACGGTGTACACGAGGCAGAAATGGACAGAGACAGAGACCGAAACAGAAATACACCCAAACATCAGAAGCGCACAGATCAAAGAGACAGATTACTAATGGAGGCCAACAATCAGCTTTCTTTTTGACTTTAAACACTTATCACAGAATTTGGTTTGAACCACAGGTGAAGGTGTGATAACCACAAAGTCTCTGTTATATGGGCGATTCTTAAATAAGGGGACAAAATAGAGACAAAATACTTTAATGAAGAAAAAAAAAACATTTCTTCTTTGAAAGGATGCTATAGCACTGTAATGGATTTCATACTTTTTAATGTCTACTCACTTAACCTCAGGTTAAGTGAGTAGACATTAAAATTGTTTTCGGATTTTGGAAATTTTTTAAAAAGTGTTTAAATCAGGGAAATCATACTTCAAAATGTTATTGTCCAAATAACCTTGACGTATTTTCATTTAGCAATTAGGTGTACATTTTATATGATAAATAAATACATTTTAAAATTTTGATGTCATCACAATCATACCAAGCATTCTAGAAAATCATTTTAAAGACTTTTTTAAAAAAATATTTAGTAATTATTTGATTATTTTAGATTTAGCTTAGTGACAGTTTGAAGAAAATGAAATATTTTCAGATATTCCAGGACATTTAATAACCGTTTTAACATAAACGAAACAGTTTGAAAAAGTCTAAATGTTTTATGTGAGCAGACATGTGAATGTTCAGGGAAACAATTCTCATTATGTGAGATCATTATGTATTTCTTAAGAACAGTGAATCTTCTTAGCACAGATGAAATTCATGATAAGTGTACAAAAGATTTAAGAATGCAGGAGGCTCACTTCCCACAGACAAGGAGTGTCTTGCCACTGCTGTATCTCTTGTTCTACTTATGCAAATGCCACCGTGTCATCACCTCCGGGCTATTACAAAGTCGTCCTCACAAAATATCTCTTTCAAGAAGACAAACCGCACTTGTCAGTTTTTATTTCACATGTATCATTAGTATGACATACTGCTGCAATGGGCGAACACATGTAGGTTGCTGATTCGAGAGTTACAAATAACTACTGAAATATCCAAGGTATGAATCGTGTTTTATTTTGACTGAAGGGTGTAAAATGACCAGATTTAGACGAGCATGACCTGGCCTGTTTACACCTGTTATTATCATCCATCTTGGGTGTTCCATTTCAGGAATGTGTGTGTTTTTCTAAATTTTTATAGTCTCAATATTCAAAACCAACCGTCGATTTAGCACAATGGATGACTGACAGTTGAGTAGTTGTTGGACTTTTAATCAACAACACATAACATTTACAGTACAAATGCGTTGTCGAAATGGGGGTTTATACCTCCAATGCGCTTTGAGTCATTGGATCACTAAGCGTTTTGGACCCCGTTTAGATCTGACCACGCCCCTAACTTTCTTGTTCCAGTATTACACAGAATTTCCCCAAGTGGAAGGGTCCACCATACCGGCTTTTAGGGGGCGGGGGCAAACTACACGCTTTCCTGAACCACATCCTCTGAAAATGAGCTAAACCTGCATTTCCACCTTGACTAGCGACTGCCAACCTGGGGTTTCCAAACTGATCCGCTCCACTTCTGGTTTCCTCCACATCACTCCCTTTCTCTCGAAAATAATTGTATTCTAATTTTGATTATAACAATTAAAAAAAAACTTATAGAGAGAATGTGTTGAAAGTGATATCACTGAAGTACAGAGGTGAATGTTTGTGTGTCCTCTGAGGAAAGAAAAGGTCTGGTAATATGTGTATGTGAGAGAAATAAAGAAGGAAGAAGTATCTGCATAGAAAATGAGCCATGTGGCCTTTAAAAACTGATTGCATGAGCTTCTGCATGCAGCTGTTGTTGGTGATATCTGTGAGTGGGGCTGTCCCTCTACACAGGCAGTGGTTAGAAGTCAGGAAATGGTTACAAGAAAAAAAGAAAAAGAAATGCGCTGAAAAAACTGAATCTCGAGGTGTGAACACGCTCACCCAGACACGTTTTCAAATTTCAAATAAATTCAGGGTGAATTACAGTGACTTCCTCTAGTCATTGAATATGCAAATAGACCTATTTCCATGTCAAAATAAATATATATAGTAAAAACACTAATGGTGCAATATATGACAAATAAACATGAAAATTATATGTTTTAAAAATAGTCAATATCATTAAATTTTTTTAAAAAAAATTAAATAAAATGCTTTAATCTTAGTATAGCCTAGTTTTTTGTATCTGGAGCAGCGATTTAAATTATTGTATGCTAATGCATTAGTCATAAACACTGGATCTCAGCCTAAAGTAGCACATAGAGCCCAGTAGACAACAATTAAAACACAGTCCATGCAATCTCTCTCACACACACACACACTCAAATGCAGCACTCCTTGCCCATATGGATCCATTTTTAAGATGATACTGAATAATTCTGAGTGTGTTGTTAGCTGTTGGGATTAGAATGAACCAGAGGGAAACCTTACTCTCAGTTAGGACATTAATAATGAAGATCACAGACTTAAACTCGCACACACACACAAACACAGAGAGGCTGTTTAACCTATTAGAGTGGGTCACAGCGCCTCCTAAAGGATCATTTCATGCTGTCGGGTGAAGATTATGATTGACGTTCGGTTCTATGAACAGCTAAATCGCTACTGTGATCCTTCTGTTTTATGTCCGTTTGTGGATATTATCAGCAGAAACAATTTAGCCAAATCTAGATTGGAAATTCTGAGGGATATTCATTTGTGCGTGAAGTATTCCTTTAGCAAATTTTATATGCAATGAACTGAGGTAAATGATATGAACTGGCCTGTTTTGATTCTGAACATGACTAAATGATGTGTAATAATCCTGTTGGTCATTAAATATAGAAAAATAGAGCATTTAATTTAGATGTTTTGACAAACATGTATCTCAGTGTTGCTAATGGAAGGGATAGCCTACTCGTCCATTTTTAAGTGAAGATGCTGTTAAACTGAGGCTAATTCCCATGTATCTTTCAGCCAAAAGATAAGCCATATGGAATCCCTCATGAATTCAAATTGCATGCATTTTATAATACGAATCGGTAGTTTTATTGGCCACTTGCTTTGGCTTTCCTTCATACAGTTCTTGCATCGGCCACAACTCCTTCCCTGAGTTTCTCAACATTTCTTAAAAAATGTCAGTGCCATTGTTTTGTCTCAAGATGCACATTTATAAAAGCTATATAAATGTCCTAATTAAACTAAGAACTAGTTCTGGCTTAGTCTAAGCCCTTATTTATGTTCATTAAGTTCCATTACAGGCTGCAAATTAAATCTGCCTACTTTCAGAAAAGATCTTATGAGGAGCTCAGGTGCAGATTTTCTGGTTTCTGGGGTGCTGAAACCCATAATTTCAATGAGTGAAAAAAATCCACCCCTTTACAACAGATTAGGAATATATAATTGCTATTTTAAAGCAAAGCCACATATTGTGCCATTTTAAAATAAAGAATTTCTGAGTTTTATTCCCTTTTAATATAATTTAGTGAGCTTGGCAGGGCAAGATTTTGTTTTTGCACAGGCACAGGTGATTTAGTGTTGATAGGACATGACTACAAGCTCAATGGAATTGGAATAATAGCGCACCTATTACGTCAAGTTCAGAGACTGGCGGAGCCAAAACAGCTCGCACAGTAACGGCATGTCTGGAATGTACATTTGCATACAACCACTTTTTATCCCACAGACTGGAGATGTGCTAATTATGCCCTGTGATGCAAATCAGACCCTTTGGTTTTTTCCCTTAATGAAAATGAAAGAAAAACAATGGTGACAAATGTTTTACAGCATTTTATTGTACAATTTTACATATTAGTTTGTACAAAGGTTTAACAAAAAGAAAAGATGTCCTGATCTGGTGGAAGGAGGGCAAGATGAGGGTTTGTAAATTACCAAATGGTTGTAATGGCTGGGTAAACTTGAATGAGGGTGAAAACCCTTTGAAATGGAGGTTTTAATGAAGGAAAAGGTGTTGATGGTCAGAGTTTGGTCCAAGTCCAATGGCTTAAGATTCGGTGGCAGGCTTTAGGGTCCAGATGTCATGTAGGTTTAGGAGCGTGTGTACTTTCCCCAGATGTGTAGCATGAATACAGATGCGATAAAGAGCAGACTCATCACCAAAACGGGCACTGGGCCACTGCAAGAAGGGGGAAAAGAAATAGATGGTATTACTGCCAGATCTCATTATGATCATAAAAAAAAAATTGGTAAGATAGAGGGACCCCTAGTGGAGCACAGACAGACTAAACTCAGTAACTAATTCTCAAATTTCAAAGATCCTTGATTAGAATATGAGAGGAATTTAGATAAAGCCTGGCACAAACTTCCTCCCTGAGGGCCAATCGGGACTGCTCGTCTTAATCATGTGATAGAAGACGGTGTAATTAGGATTCTAAATGCTGGCGAGTATGATACTGTTAACGAGCAAGGTGGAAAATGTGGGGCTTTATTAAAGCAGGAACTGACCATCCCCTGAGTCGCTAGGCAGCCGCGTAACCATGCCGACAGAAGGCCCACCCCTCAGGCTTTAATTGATGTGACCTTTTCCAACGGAACTTTAATTAAGCTCAAAACACACAGACACACACACAATCTAAAGAGTGAAAAAGACTTCACTCATAACTCCAGACTCTCTAACTGGAAGAGACTCTTGACTGTAAATGCAGCCACTGTAACCACACTCAATTCCATTCTGACATGCTCGGACAATTCCTACATATTGAATGAACAGATGTAACATTACAAATCTAGAACCGCTCTTTAAATGAAAAAAGGAGAAATTGCTTTAGATTATAACAGACTATAACAGAAGTTGGTTTCATTGAGAGAGCCTGTAAATACAGGCACACACAGCTGTAGGAGGGGAAACGGCAGGGGAGACATCAAATAAAGACGGAGGTTGAGCCCATGAGGCCAATTTCCTGTCGTTAAAATTTCATGTTTATCCTTATAAATGCTAAACCTCTCAGAACCCTCTGCCCATCCCTTTCGTGTCACTTCCTGTTGAGCTGAGGGGATGAATTAAAAATGAGCATCTGTGTTGGTTCTCTGCACATTAAGTACCTCAAATCATAACCTTTTCTTATTTTGTCCTTAAATTAAGCAATAAAAATGTCTAGCGTGATTTCCTAGCTTGTGGTTTTATTATGATTTTTTTAAGTCATAATATCTAGCAATAAAAAAAAGGAAATTAATATTATGAATATTATCTTGTAATAAGAAAAAAAAAAACTGACGTCAACATCTAAAGATAACATTTAAATTGGCTGATTATGCCCGTTAATTTTTTTAATTGCTTCATTTCTGCAGTCTATTTTCAAATACATGCCTGTTATATATTTGAATAACTGAATAAGAATTATATATAGTAATGTTTACTAACAGCACTATTTATATGAACATTTCTAATAAACAATGTTATTCATGTACATACACTCCAACTCCCATTCAAAAATTGGGGGGTTTTGAAAAAAAGTCTCTTATGTTCACCAATGCTGCATTTATTTGATCAAAAATATAGTAATACCGTGAAATATTATAACAATTCATAGTACTCATTTTCTATTTTAATAGATTTAAAAATGTAATATATTCCTGTGATTACAAAGCTGAAGTTGTGCCACTTAATATTTTTGTAGAAAACTTCATACAATTTTTTTCAGGATTCTTTGAATAAAAAGCTAAAAAGAACGGCATTTATTTTAAACAGAAATCTTTTGTAACATTCTACATGTATTTACTGTTACTTTTTATAAATGCAATGCATCCTCCCTGAATAAAAGTATTACATTTTTTTTTAAATGACATTTAATATTTTACTTTCTCTTTGGGTTTCTAAATCCTTCTGCGTGAGTACTCACACTTTAAGTCCCGGTGAGTCCTCGGTGTAAAAGCGCCACATCCCTCCTGTGCCAGCTGATGCTGTGGATCTGCCTCCGCTGCGTGCGCCACTGCTAGGGGCTTTCCTAAAGGAATCAACAATAAGAAAATATGCTTTAACATTCAAGACAAATTAAAGTGTCAGATATTATCAAACACTCAAATTAAATTAAAATGCCAAACAACTGATAAGAGCCTGACCATCAGTACAGTGAGCAACTAAATCATACCCTGACGGCGTCACATTTACAGGACAAACATTAAATAGAGACTAACAATTGTCAACTGTCACTTATAGAGGTCAGAATAAACAAACTCACTCAGGTCTTGCTGATCAAATCACAGTTTTCTAACAAACACTATTAGATCCATTCTTGCAAGGTTCTTACCTCTGTCTGGCTGAGGTGCCGGCAGCACGGGGGGCCACGGTCTTACTCGGGGAACGGCTGGAGGCACCAACATTTGTTGCACTAGCTGCGGGTCCAGGCTGCGATGACAGACAAATAAAGGACTTGGTAAACCAAATGCACTGTGATTGACTTAATATGACTTCTGGCACCAACAGAAACTTGTGTATCCATCTTTCAGTAATAACATGCTACAATAAGAACAATAAGTTATAATGCTATTATATATGCTATTAATTATAATAATAATAGTAGACCTTTAATGGCTGATAAATCCCACCAAGATAAAATATATCTCTTATGGGAGGATGATAAAATATTTTTAAAAGATATAGATCACAAAATTTTCATCCAAGATAATAGTGATATAATGCTACCTAAACTCAATAGCACAAGTATCCATGGTAAAAGAGTGGACCAGATTTAGACTGAAGAATTGGTGTGGGGGTCCAAAAGAGAGCCACGTCTCCCAAACAAATGCGCTGATGGCAGCTAGTGTGAGCAACCCAACCCACAAACTGCATTAAATCGTCTGGCTCAAGACTTAATACTATTCAAAACCCGACTGCTAGTTATTGAAACTCATATGCGATTAGCTACTAAGCAATTAAATGGTAGAACTGATTAGACTATTCCAAATAACGGTAACGTTACGTTATTAGAAAAAGCATGACTGGCTAGACAGCTAGCAATCCAGATATAACTGTTAATACGCGCAAAACATTTAACATAATAAGCTCCACATATAAGAAATACTGTATTAAGAAACTTACCATTTTGTTTAATAGTGTGTGTTTCAGGAGACTGCGGGTAAATAATGAATATAAGTGACTGTCTCTGTAACTGAACCCCAGCCGATCCAGACAACTACAAGAGAAAGACTATTGATGACGTCTCGCTGAGAAGGCCACGACAGCCATCTAAAGGACCCCCATAGGAGCCAGTAGAGCGCCTGACTGGAATTGTGATCTTGCGTGTTACTTTAAACGCAATTTGGATTCTTTTGTAAACCTAATTTGATATAAAATGTTAAAACAGCCCGTAATAAAGGTAATTGAAATCAGGGAATGCAGCTCAGCTTCTAAATGTACTTTTGTGAAAACTCAAAGGCGGTAGAACAGTGTGCAAGTGACGTGTCGCGTGCAGTTGATGATGATGTGTACACAGTAGGGCAGACATTTTGGCTCAATCAGGAAGCCAGTTTCACTGAATAGCGAACTTTGAGACATATTTCATCATTCATACAGACGCCTGACGGTAAAGGTACGCGTTTTCTCGTCTCAGTGTTTTTTTAAACATTTTGCTCTAGTACAGTTTGAGTTTGTGTAAAGAAAATATGATGTTTTATGTGCTTTGTGTTGTCACTACTTAGTATGTAGCAGGGTACTGTACTGAGTCTAGACTGACTGTATATGACATACAATATAAGAATAAATATTTACCCAACTTTGAATTGGCGTTTCGCACTTGGACTGTAATATACAATAGAAGGTATTAGAGTTTATGACAGATGTCTTAGTGAACTGTTGTAACATCGTAGAGACAGGATATACTTGATGTAATCAAGGTTAAGATGTAATTAGATTAATCATCTGATAAAAACAATGGTAACTTTATAACCATACTTTGGGAACAAATGTGTACCCAGAAGTGAGCCAAATCTGACAAAAAAAAAAAAATAGATGTCTATGAAATGTTGTCATTTAAATAGCTAAGCAAATATAAGATTATGTATATAATTACTTGGTTTTGTGGAAAAAGAGTAACTGGAAGGTCTAGTTGCTTTGTGTTGAGCTTAAAAATGAGGTGTAATTAACTGTCATTTGACCTCCTTTTGACTCAACAGGTTCTGGTCAGAACAGGATGGTTCGGGTGGTGTTTCTGCACCCTGATCTGGGTATAGGTGGAGCGGAGCGTCTGGTGGTGGATGCAGCTGTAGCTCTGCGATCTCGCGGCTGCACTGTTCAGATCTGGACGGCACACTATGACCCCCGGCACTGCTTCTCTGAGACCCTCTCACCTGACCTGCCTGTGCTGTGTGTGGGTGACTGGCTGCCCACCAGTGTCTTTGGATATTTCCACGCTCTCTGTGCATACCTGCGCATGATCTACCTAGCTCTCTATCTTGTGCTCTTCAGTGGGGAGGAGTTCGATGTTATTTTCTGTGATCAGGTAACTACTAATGCTACTAAAACTGGCTACTTATTATAAGTGTTATGTTTGTATTGTTTATATACCACTATAGTATTCTATTGAATGTTATTCTATATTTTCAGTTGTCAATTTCATTTTAGTTTTAGTAATTATGGTATGTGCTTTTATCATATTTATTTATTTATTTAGCTTTAATATATCTTTCAGTTTTAGTAATTTTAGTACTTCAAATTAGTCAGATTAATTTCCAACAAATATTTTTTTTTTTCTCTTTTTAGTCAACTTTAGCATGGGTGTGTTCACTTATGCTAAGCACTGTATTCTCAATTCATCAACTCATTGATTGATTCAATGATCTGGTCAGAGTGAGTCTCCATAGTTAAACTTTAACAACCGAATTCATCAAGTCTGACCCAAAATAAGACAAGAACCTGGAGTGAAAGTGAGGTACTAATGACAAATTGTATTATTGTTTATTTTAAAATGTAATGTTATTGTAGAATGAAAACATTTAGCTTCTACATAACTGTAAGTTGTTTGTGAACTGAAAATGCCATAAAAATCATAAATTAATGTTAAAAAATAATAATAGTCATAGTTAGTCATCTGGCAAGTTATCATCACAAAATTAATCTCAACTGTCTTATTTCATCTTCAAGAGGTTTATTTTACAACAATGACTTCATGCATTCCACTGGAATCAAACCCATGACTTTGGCGTTGCTAGAGAAGCCAAGAGCATAAAAAAAGCACAGTTGTGCCATAGACTCTGGTTAAATAAAATGTAGTGGTCATTATAGAGAAACATTTGACCACTCAGGCTGCGATTGGCCAGTCAGAATTGAATATTCCAGAGAGCTGTTCTCATCAAAATCCCTTTCAAAGTAAAGTCTGTTCACTCTGCGCCCATATTTGCAACGCCTTCGGGCAGCTATTTTGAGAATCCAATACCAACCAAGCCCAATCTACTTGAACGGGGGAATCCTGAGATCTCAAAAACTGCTTCTACAAAAAAACTGCTTTCTACTACAACAAAATCGGAAATGAACATTGCTATAAATGTTGTTTCTTAAGCTCAAAAAGCTTCTTTCACAAGCTAGACCAGCCAATGTGCATTTGCAGTCCTAAGCGCCAGTCTCAGAACACTTTTTGTAGAAACTGGAGCTTTTAACACCAGTGACTTGATGACTACCAATTGGCGATTGGTTCTTTTATTTAAAAGGCAGGACATATTCGGTGATATTGCATACTGCACTATTCTCCCATTCATAAGTAACATGAGTGCAGATTAAAGTATTAAGTCTCTACAGTCTTTGGTTGTCATCAAAACCACCGGGTTTAATTTTATCTCCTATTTCCAGGTTTCAGCATGTATTCCTTTTTTGCGTTTGGCACGTCCTAGGAAGAAAATCCTATTCTACTGTCATTTCCCTGACCAACTACTGACTCAGCGTCGCTCTGCTCTAAAGCGGCTATATCGCGGCCCCATCGACTGGTTTGAGGAACTGACCACGGGCATGGCCGATCGAATTTTGGTCAACAGCCAGTTCACAGCGGAAGTCTTCAAACAGACGTTCCCCAAACTAGCTGAGATCCACACCGACGTCCTCTATCCCTCTCTGAACTCTGCAGCTTTCAATGATGAAGTGGAGGATCTCAGCGGGCTGCTCCCTGAAGGCCGAAGCTCCCTCTTTCTGTCAATCAACCGCTACGAACGCAAGAAGAACCTGCCGTTGGCGCTGCAAGCGTTAGCGTCCCTGAAGGAGCGTCTGTCTACGGGGGAATGGGAGCGTGTGCACCTCGTAATGGCGGGGGGTTACGATGAACGTGTGGTTGAGAATGTAGAGCACTACGAAGAGCTGCGCTCACTAGTGGCCTCTCTTGGCCTGGAGGACCATGTCACATTCCTGCGCTCTTTTTCAGACAAACAGAAACTGTCTTTGCTGCACAGCAGCACTTGTGTACTGTACACCCCCAGCAATGAACACTTTGGCATTGTCCCCATTGAAGCCATGTACTCACGTTGCCCAGTTATTGCAGTTAACTCGGGTGGACCGTTAGAGTCTGTGGCCCATGACGAAACGGGCTTCCTCTGCGAACCCACCCCTGAGTGCTTCTCCGAGGCAATGCAGAAGTTTGTTTCAGACCCTAAACTCAAGCAGCGTATGGGACAGGCTGGCAGAGAGCGGGTACAGAAGCACTTTTCGCTGCAGGCCTTCACTGAGCAGCTCTACAGTCATATCACCAACCTTACCCAATAACCAATTATGCCATAATAAAGGCCATTCCGCTTGGGACCAGCACACGGATGCATCCTACCAGTCCGGTTGCCGTGGAGGGACTAATGAAAGTATGTCGTCACTAATGAAAGAAAAGAGCAGCAGGAGTTAACATGGCTTAAGAGTATAATACAAGCCTTGAAGAATGTGGAGCACTCGTCCGACCGAGAGGGTAATGAATTATTGTGCGCCAGCCACATTGATCAAGCTGGTCACTGCGAGGCCTGAGTGTGTATGTGTGTGCTTTTTTTTATGCCGAAGGACCATTAGAGAGTTTCTCGGACAGAAATCGATAGAGAAGTTTCTGTGCCCTGCTCTGTTCGCCAGTGTCTATGCTTTTGTTTAGTGATAACTATAGAGGATGTTACGAGTTATTAAAGTCTCAAACTAAAGATGCTCATAATAAGGTTGTTTGAGTCGAAAAGAAGTTTTCCTAGGACACTGAAGGTCATATGCTGTATCGGGTTTGAGGTTGTTACTGATTGTGTATCTATTGATACAAAACCAAAGCCCAGAATAAATGAGATGCTGTGTTGACTTTGTCATTTGAAGCTTTTTTTTTTTTGTATACATTGGCTACAGACAGAACATAGCCTATTTATTTCAAATTAAAACAAATCACTGTTGTGTTAACATTTTTATTTAATTTGACCAATTTTGTACTTGGTCTTTTGAGCATTTTATTTTCAAATTTTCCAAAACCCCATTTTTGGGATAGTTCATCTAAAATGAAAATCCTTTCATTATTTAATCACCCTTGTGTTGTTTCAAACTTGCATGACTAACTTTCTTCTGCTAAACAAAGATATTTCAACTGTTTTTTGTGTATATAATAAAATACACGTTTTGGACCCCATTGGCTTTAATTGTGTTCAAAATATTTTCTATTGTGTTCGACAGAGGAAAGTCAGTCATACAGGTTTAGAATGTCTTGATGCGAATTGGTGATGATTTAATTCCATTTAATTCAGTGACTCCTTTTTCCACAAATACTTTTTCTGTAATACTAAAGCATTGTTTTCAAGTGCTGTTCTTCAACTATCTTACTCTTTTTAACCAATGCATTTATTTACATGACTTAGTCAGTTATACGTGATTTAATGGATATGAATTAAGAATAAGGACTTAAAAAAATTGTTATTCTCAATTTCTTTCCGGTAAAATATTTTAGAGCTTATAGCATAATTATAAAATTGGATAGTTCAGTTAAAACATATTTGTTTTTAAAATGCCCACAGTGTTTTTATGATTTTAATTATTTCAACATTTTTCCAGGTCTCCCTGTTTTTTTTTAAAGGATACTGTTCTTGAGGAGGTGAATTAAAATAAGAAATATCTTGATTTTTTTTAGTTGCTTTTGCATATTTTAAAGCTTGTTTTGTCAAATTATTTAAAATAATTTTTTAAATAAATTATTTTAAACATAACATTTTTAAAAATAATAATAAAATAATTTGAAATCATTTTGAGGCCCCCTTTGAAATTTGCTGAGGCTTTTAAGTAGGCCCTTGGCCCCTGGTTAAGAACCACTGCTTTAAACGACCTGTCCACTCATATGAAACACTGGATATCTGCGATAACCTCAGAGGTGAGCGCACTTGGGCTTGCAGCTAAATTAATAAAGGGGGATGGGGGCGGTGTGTTTTTAAATAGGCTTTAATTCTGTATCGCAGACGGTCAGATATATTGCCTCGCTAGCGTCACATCCGTTTTGTTGGCAGTTTGGGAGCAGTTTTTGTTGTATTTCCTCATTAACACTCAATGCGTTAAAGATGAGGACCTTATTTTTAGCCTTGCACTGATTGGGTTTTAATCATACATAAAAAGAGGGGTTATGGGGCCAGCGAACATGTAAATCAAGCAGGCACAATAACAAGGTCAGAATGCACAACCTTCAAACCTCTCGCTAGCACTGCCTGTGTTTGGGCTAAATATATTTAGATACGAATCATTGAATAGGAGAATGGAGGAAAGTTTTAGGTTTTATTGTGCAGATGTGACTGACATGACCTGTAATTAACTGTTTTCATCAAGCCTGCACTCGAGAATACAATGAATGAGCCATTGGGCTTCATATTGTATGAGCAATACACTTTCTTCAAACTAGTTTTGC
Source organism: Cyprinella venusta (assembly GCA_038021265.1). NCBI lineage: Eukaryota > Metazoa > Chordata > Actinopteri > Cypriniformes > Leuciscidae > Cyprinella > Cyprinella venusta. The sequence goes on along the minus strand of CM075874.1, from coordinate 21,429,738 downwards.
ATACATGGTAACTGTGGTAAATGTTTACTTTTAGAGTAAGAGAAATCTGCGTAAAACACACACAACACTAATTCCCAGTTGAGTATTTGCTGATCAGTGGTAAATCTCATAGTAACAACATTTGTTCCCAAAGAAGCACATTGTAAAAAAGGAAGTAGAAATAATATCTTTCCCCTGATGGATACACACAGACAGGAATATCTCTTAACTGTTTTGTATGACATATTAGTTTACAACCATTTGTATTCATAGCCTGTCTTTTGGTGTTTTCTTATATGAAACGCTTGCAAATTATGATTTCAAATTTTACAGCTTCAATAAAATATTCCATCACATTAGCATATATCTGGTGGGGATTATTGGTGCACTGTGAGGGGTGGGCTTTGATTTACATTTGTGGTATAAAACAAATAAAAATCTTGCTCCGTTTTTTTTAAATAGCAATCAATAACATCTCTCCGTGGCAAGTTATGAGCAAAATGATAGCCTCAATAAAACCAGTTATTTATCGCCAAAGATAAAGAAACGTTACGTGTCAAATTTACTAGAGACAATGGCCCTGTGCAGGAAGCTTGGGGAATTTGATTTCTAAGACTATGTCTATTAAATAACTAGTGATGTAGTGTATGACTGTTACATCAAATACATAAGGGAACATTTTTATTCAGGTGAAAGTGGCTTTGCGTACCATCGTAGCTTTGAACTAAGTAGAAACTGACCCAGACAAGAACGCAAGACCTTTATCCAAACCCTTTTATTTTTACTTCCCTGTCCAGGTGTTTTGCTCTAATCTAGGAGTGCTGTGTGTTTCTGGAGATGGTGTGTGTGTGTGGTTTAAGATAGAGAATGTGTGGTTGAGATGCTCATTGCCCTCATGATCCTGGCTGCTTTCCAGCCTTCAGTTGGCCCCTAATCAGCGAGCTGTCACTCAAACAGAGGTAGTGACACCGCGCATATTCACTAGTCACCTGGGACCCTCGATTAGACACTCAGCTACCCCCATCTGCCCTCCCTGAGCACACAAAAAACAACTCCCCTCAGAGTCAACAACACACACTCTTAGCAAACCATGTTTTGTCCTACATACACACACTCTTGACTCCACTCTAGAAAGTGTTGAGTTGTGTGTTTACAGTAATGTATTTTAATTGTAATCAGGAGGACTGATCGCGTGAGGCTGGCAGCGGTTGGCAGAGTGACAGTGATGCCAGCGAGCCCTCGGCCCAGCTGGAGATCAGCGCTCACCTGAGGTGGGGTCGCGTCAATCACCCATCCCGTCCTGCTTGCCGCGCGCCCCCCGACACCGCCTATTTACCCTCAAACAAAAGCGCCGTTCAACTTGAAAGCCCTGTGCGTGTGAGCGGGTGTGTGTCGAGATGGCAGAATAGATTGAGCTGTCAGAGCAGTTGCTCAGAGGGAAGATTAATAACCAACACAAACAATAACGTTCCCGCCATCACCATAAATATGCTAATGACCGTTATCAATACAGCAGCTAATGGAAGCGCAGGAATTACAGAGACGGCCAAGAGAGAGGGCACGAGGGTTAGCCATTTATTCACAGACCGCTCTGATAAACCCACAGCGCGCGGCCCCTCAATAAAAGCACCCACCCTTAAAAGCTATCAGCGAGCGAGTAAAACAACACTTCATTGTGCGAGTGTGTGTGCGCAAATGAAGAGGTAAAGGAATATGCGTGCCAAGGATTTAATTAAGAGTCACTCAGTGGAGCTGCTGGGGTGGGAGAGAGAAACTCATTGTGGACTACTGACGTTTATTAGTAATCGGGCATCTGAGTTTTAGAAACTCAGAGAGGGGAAGAGAGAGATAACAACTTTTATACAGCCAGAAAAAGAAAAAACGTAATCTGTAATTTTGTTTCCCGTGATGGATGGATGGATTTTTGTCTTGGTTTTCAGTAAAAATAGGCAATTTAAAAAAAATCTTAAATAAATTGCTGATTTTCCCCAACCTAAGCAATACTTAAAAAATGTGTAATTATTTTCAATAAAGCATTGGCAGTATATTGTTACATATAAGCTAAAAAAGTTGTTAAAAGCTTAAAACAAGAACAAAATGGCAACTGAAAACATCCCAGCAAACACAGAATGTTCCCCTAATGTTCCCGTATGGTTCCTATTTGGTTATATTTTTGGGAACCAAATAAGAACGTTCTGGGAATGTTCCCTGTAGGTTATTTTTAGGTTTAATTATATAACCTAAGGAGAACGTTCTGGAAACGTTCCCTGTAGGTTATTTTTAGGTTTGATTTTATAACCTAAGGAGAACGTTTTGGGAACAGTCCCTGTATGTTATTTTTTTAGGTTCCCCTAACCTTAAGGGAACGTTCTATTTATGTTAAGAAAACTTTCCTGGGGAACCAACAGGGAACGTTCTGGGAACATTCTGGGAACCAAAAACTAACATTCCCAGAACCTAAAATTGTTTGCTGGGATACTTGGTTACTAACGTAACCTCGGGTCTCTCTATAAGAAGGAACGAGTACTGCGTAATATCTTATGCTAGGGGAAAGACCTCTTTCCTAGAGATATTGAAGTCAAAAAATTATCCTTAATTTTGTATTAATGTAAAACGCGTTGCGGCAGCATGCAGACAGGCAAGGTGGCTTAGCGTGTCTATTGGCTTTCCTGCGGCAAGAACGACCGGAAGCCCAAGCTTGAGGTGGTACTCATGCTTTGAGCCAAAACTGTGGGTGCATGCGGAGCAGGCCCAAATGGAGTACTGATGATGCTAAGGCCATCAGGCCCAGCATTCTCTGAAACCTCCTGAGCGGGACTATAGCGCCGCGGTGGAAGGATTTTATGAAGCGCTGAATGTTTAGTCTGCACTCTGGCGACAGTCGTGCTGTCATAGACAGCGAGTTCAGCTCTGTGCCCAGGAAAATTATATGCTGACTGGGGGACAGTAAGCTTTTCGCCCAATTGACTGCGAGACCCAGTTTCTCGAGATGTTCTAGTAAAACGGTCCTGTGTTCTATGAGCTCTGAATGAGATCGAGCTAGAATCAGCCAATCGTCCAAGTAGTTCAAAAAAACTCGCATGCCCTGAAATTTCAGGGGTGTGAGCACCGCGTCCATACACATCGTAAATGTATGGGGTGCAAAAGACGAACTGTAGGACTGTGTATTGACATGCCTGGCCCTCGAAGGCGAATCTCAAAAAAAAAAAACGCCTGTGACATGACGCTATTTGTATCTGGAAATAAGCGTCCTTCAGATCTATTGACGTAAATCTGCGTGAAGATTGTCCTGGTTGTAAGCATTCTGAACTGGCGTTTCATAAGCACCTTGTTCAGTTGTCTTAGACCTAGAATGGGTCTGAAACCCCCGTCTTTTCTGCTGTAAATATCTCCCGGGCCCAAAAATCTTATTTAAAAAAGATATCTGGAGTCATCGATACATGTGCATGTTTGTTATTATCTTTCTCTAACTTTTTGTAAAGGGCAACTTGGCCTCCCCCAGAGTTTTCAGGGTGATGATATTAATGGAGTGTTTTTAGTGGATGTGTATAGAAGCGTTTCATTGGAACAGAAGCTTCATTCAGGGTAATAAGGACATTGGGGACTATTCAAGAAGTGAAGACTCACACTGGCATTACACTTGATTAATATGGGCTTAGAGATGAAGTGATCTTGCAAATCACATTACTGAATATCCACAGTATTTGCAGTTTCCCCTTTTTGAGATTTTATAGGGGTGTGAATATGTGGTTAAAAGCAAAGGAATGCTAAAAAGTCAGCGTGACTGTGTGGAGAATGGGAAAGATGAATTATAGCTGAATGAAATACACAACTTTAACAAGTTCCAGAGGTGTGAATTAAGCACACACTGGCGGCTCTTAAACAGTGTGTAATTGCTAATTGGCTCATTACTGATCTCTAATGGTTAATTGTGTTGTTGCAAATGGCCAGATATCACTCAGATTCCCATGAGAGTGATGAAGGATATATGATTTTAATGACTCACTAAGCAGAGTTTACAGCTATTGTGAGTGTGCCTGTGTGTGCTTGATTAAAAAAATATACTTTATTTAGTATCAGGTTTGCTCTGCTGAAGATCATAACCACACCATCTATGCCATAAAAGCATTTTCCACTATAGATTGCCATTCAATAGCCATGTTTTCTGTTGAAATAAAAATATTTAATAGATTTATTACAATAGAGATTTTACCAAAACCTTTACCGTTACCTTTAGGAGTTCAAATTAACAAAGTTGTTTTTTGTTAACTTAAAATATTAAAAATCATTTATGTTCATTGAAAATTTGTATATAAAAATATAATATAATAAAAGATACAAAAATATAATTAAAAATTATCTAATTAAAATATATATATTTATTCAGCTGCCAGTTTTTTGTGCAAAAAAAAAATTAACAAATTTTGGTGTGAAATGGATATTTTCACTGTTGTATTTGATGTCACAGCTCAAAACAACCAGCTACAGAACTGAAGACCCTTGAGTGCCAACTCTCGGCGGTCCTGTGCCAACCTAGCAACTGCCATTGAGAAAAATGAGAATGCTTTCACCGCATGTTTCAATGGTTTGTTTGTTTTTGCAACTAACTACATGTTGGAATTAAAGTGAAGGAGTATTGGAAAGAAAGAGAAAAGTTAGATAGAATGAAATCTGAGGTAGGAAAAGGCAAGCAGCCAAAGGAAACGAGAGTGAGTCAGCCTCCTCAGCACATCAGAACCCGAAGCCATTTCTTAATCTTTCCTTTCTCGCTCCCCCCTGTTGCTCGCACGCCTGCTGTGTCTATGCAAGAGTTGAGGGCCGATGTTGTCAGCTGTCAGTTACAATATTGACGCTGATCTGGCTCAGCTCCGGACACTGAGCTCATAAAGCTCACCTCTTGGGAGGTGTGAGCGCTCGCGTGTGTGTGTACCTGAAGGTGTGAGGGTATCTCCTGGGTGATTTCCACTAGCTTAACCTGCAGTAGGGCTGTAATTAACTGGGGCTAATTATTGGCAGGCAGGGGTTAGGATGCTTATGAGAGATCCCTGTGCTGCCTGTGCAGATAATCACAGCTTAGGGGCCTGTCAGAACTGTGTGTGTGTGTGTGTGTGAATGTGGAAACTCTAAGCAGCGTGGATTCAGGTAAGAGTATAGCCCCATCTAGCGAGATTCAACATTTGAATTCAGCAGTTCTACAGGCATTCCGTTCACATTCAGGATACTAAACAGATGCTACGGCACTATATCAGTATGGAAGATGACTGTTAACGTGCTAACAATCATAAGTATCGCAATCTTTTTTTTTTTTTTTCAAATTCCATAATGAATTTGACAGCAAGCAGCATCTGTTGAGCTGAATTGATTTCATCTCTTAATCATCATTTCCTGTCATTCGAACAGACTCATAACATATTCAATTAGCAACTGAACCTCAGCCAGCAATCTATATGAGACGGAGGAGAGGTGAGAAAGGAAAGGTGCAGGAAGGGGAGAACACATGGGAAATCACCGCACGCCACGGCACCGCAAACATCTGTAGCGTAATCCGCAGAGGAGCTGCTGAGATACTGAAGGTCAATAGAGAGGGGTCTAACAGGACAAAGACACTCGGATGTGTCATTTCCTCCCATAATCCCATTCTTCCCATTTTTTTTTGTTTGTTTGTTTCATATTTTCTTGTTTTAAATACTGAATCTGTTAGTCTGGGGAGGGGAGGGGGGGATAATTAAGATTTCTGAAAGAAGTCTCTTGTGCTCACCAAGGCTGCATTTTAAGTGTTTTCTCTTTGTATAATTTTTTATGTAATTTATTCCTGTCTGAATGTTCAGTAGCCATTCCAATCTTCAATGATCCTTCAGAAATCATTGTAATGGGCTGATTTGCTGCTCAAGAAACATTTCTTATTATTATCAGTGTTGAAAATTGTTGTGCTGCCTCATATATATAATATTTGTATTGTATATGTGTGTATATATATATATATATATATATTTGTATATATTAATATATAATATTGTATATATATATATATATATATATAATATATGTATGTATATATATGTACTGTATATAATTTTTTCTTTCTTTTTTTGAAAACCATGATGTATATTTAAACACTTGGGATGAAAACATTTTTGTTTTTGTTTTTTTAAAGAAATGAATACTTTTAATATGCAAGGACGCATTACATTGACCATAAATAATAATAATTTCAAACAAATGCTATTCACTGAACTTGCTATTTATCAACATAATCCTGAAAAAAATGTATCACAGTTTCCACAAAATATTGAGTAGCAAAACCATTAATCAACATAATAAGAACCATATTAATAACTGAGCACCAATAATAATTGAGCAGCAAATTGAAATCAGCATATTGGAATGATTTTTGAAGGATCATGTGGCATTGAAGACTCAATCAATATCATTTTAAAAGATATTTAAAAAAAACACTTCTTTTAAATTGTAATATTATTTTATTTTATTGTATTTTTGATCAAATAAATGCTGCTTTGCATGGTGCACATAAGAGACTTATAAAAAACAAATCTTAATTTTTCCAAAGTTCTGACCAGCAGTTTTGTCATCACATGACATTTTTTCTTTACTTCGATAATGAGAGAACTACAGCAGAGAAATCTATGTAAAGAGATATTTTGTTGTACATGATGGGTATCCACAGAGGAGCATTGTACAGTGTCTATTAATTAAGAGTTATTATGTAGTGTGTTATGTATTCATCACATTTTATATGTACCAATTACAGCAGGAACTGCAGGTTATTTTCATAACTACATCAATTACGTTAACAAACACTCTGACAGGAGATTATTTATGCAAGCGTGTGCAACTGTTTGTGTGTGCGACCACAGAAATCATGATAATGATAACCTCATCAGTGTCTGTGATTACAATAATGATGTTAGTACACAAATGCACTGGTCTCTCATTAGGAGAATCTGTCCACAGGGCAGAGCAGGGGGGCTTGTGTCTAAAACCTAATTCATCAAATCCACATGGAGCCACACACAGAATGCAGTTTAAGTGCATGCTGGCTGTGTACTATCCATACAGCAAAAAGTGATGCACAACATGGCCAAAAGTGGACAGACCAATTGAATGACCACATTCTTTTGTCCTACAAAGAGTAATGTGGGTGTGTATCTGAGAGATTACTGAGGATCTGACCTATGCCAGGGGTGCAGGCACAAATCACAGGCCACTTTATTATGTACGCCTATTAAACTGCTCAGTAACGCAGATATCTAATCAGCCAATTTCATGCAATGCATTTAGGCAGGTAAACATGGTCAAGACAATCTGCTGAAGTTCAAACTGAGCATCAGAATGGGGAAGAAAGGTCATGTGGCATGGTTGTTGGTGCCAGAAAGAATATTTCAGAAACTGCTGATCTACTGGGATTTTCACACAACCATCTCTAAGGGTTTACTGAGAATGGTCCAAAAAAGAGAAAGTGAGTGGCAGTACCGTGTGGGCAAAAATGATTTGTTGATGCCAGAGGTCAGAGGAGAATGGCCAGGCTGGTTCAAGCTGATAGAAAGGCAACAGAAACTCAAATAACCACTACTGAGGTCAGCAGAAGAGCATCTCAGAACGCACAACACATCGAGCCTTGAAGCATGTGGGAAACAGCATGAAGACCACCAGTGCCGCTCCTGTCAGCTAAGAACAGGTAACCGAGGCTATTCACACAGACTCGCCAAAATTGGACAAAATATTTGAGTCTCGATTTCTGCTCTGACATTCAGCTTATGATTTCATGTCCATCCCTTTATTGTCTAGGCCAAGCCATCTTCTGATAGCTACTTCCAGCAGGATAACACAGCATTTCACAACGCTCAAATCATCTCAAATTGGTTTCTTGAACATAGCAGTGAGTTCACTATATTCGAATGGCCTCCACGGTCACCAGATCTCAATCCAATATATGTAGGGTAAATTATCATGTCAGTATTTATAACACTATTTTCTTCTCTTGACAGTCTTGAAGGAGGCCTGTGTATTCACCACCAGGAAGGAACCAAGAGGAACCAGCTAAGACGGTATATAATTTTTATGTTTTATGAATCTTGGCATGACAGACTTATCACCCAGACAAAGCATTTTATCAAACAACATATTGGCAAGTGGCAATCAGCAAACATACACTGGATTTAAAAACATGAAACATTTAAGTGTTTCTGCAAAATTTCACTGATATGTTGGAGGAGACTATGGAGACTCCTTATTTTTCCTTCCCATCATCCCGAGTCATCCAACCTGAGGACAGCCACGCAGAATGATTGACAGGCCCTGCCGTGATCCACAAAGATCTGCACATCAGTTAACGATATGACCTCCCCGGGTTACCATTGTAAACGTAGGGTGACCATATTTTGATTACCAAAAACCAGGACACTCGGCCCGGCAAAAAAAAAAAAGAAGGAACTTTATAAAATTTTCATCATTTTATAAAAACAGCCAGGACTGGACGTGAAAACAGGACTGTTGGTCACCCTAGTAAACGACCAAGATTGGTTCTAAACTAGTTTGATTGAGTTAACGATAATTCACGTTTAATGACGCTATTGATTGGAACACGCGGGTGTTTGTGTTCTAACAGCTTCTGTCAAACCAATCAGATTAGCTGAGTACACCTGTACAACCGCGGAAACAAATAGCGCAAAGTAAACACATTGATGGGACGGGCTCGTAGCGTGAGAAAAGCTGCGATCGCTCCGGGATCAAATAGCAATCAAGCGGCAGTCAGACAAAGCGGAGATTTCTGTGACCGGACTCCAAATGAGCGCGCAAGAGACAACTAGAGAAACAGAAAGCTCATAAGTGCTCGCCCTCGATCTCTATTTGCTCAAACTAAGAATTGAAGATCACTCCTCGCGTTGCGCGCACACACATAGGCTCAATCTATCACCTCAACGCACTCTCATGGGAGAGGGAACCTAACACATCCGACCATCGTCAGATTAATGGGTTAACACCAGGCACGTGCCCATAATGTGCTCCCAGGGACGCGGCAGACAGTCCCGTCTTCTGTGGGCAACAGACATCTATCGATCCCTCTGTATGTGTGCATGTCTGTTCTGTGTACTAGACTCAAAGCGAGGGAAAGAGTGATGGGAATGTCACCAGTGCCTGCTCTGCTGACAGTGCGTAAGGACTGTTGACAAGTTAAGATGAAACCTCACACACAGGCTCTCTCAGGAATAATAGGGCCCTGTTTCTTTCTGTCAATAACCATTCAGTGTTTTGGGGTGTGTGTGCATGGCACTCTAATAATAATATAGTTGCCAACAATATGTGGAATATATGAAGGTGAAACTGTGGCCTGTTTTAACAGTCAACCAGGCCCATTTCATGGCATGCTGTGAATCTGGTTATTAAGTAAAAACATCAAATACTCCTTAAAAATAATATTTCACCGCAAAAAAAGGACTCTAATACTTTTTGTTTGTTTACTTCTCGCAAACTTGCAACTTTTAAGAACACAAAGATCAATGCAGCTTTTTAATTGTATAGCAAATAGGATTTTTTAAGTAACAGCAAGTAACCTGCACTGTAAAAAATATTGTTGGTTTAACTTAAAAAATGTAGTAACCTGGTTGCCTTAAAATTTTAAGTTCACTGAAATGGAAAAATTGAATTAATACAATAAAGGAGATTGATTTAATTATCAGAAACTCAAAATATTATTTTAACTGAACTACATTAATTATTTAAGTTGATTTGACAAAAGAAAAAATGTTGTGATTACAAATCATGAAAATATATTTTTTACAGTAAATGCATTTTTACAGAACACAGAAACCTCTTCCAACATGCACTGCCACATTAATAATTATGGTACAGTTGTTTTACCCTTTATTTCTACAATTTATACAAACATTTACATTTCGATTTACTTTCATGATGATGCCAAAAGTTGAAAATTCACCCTGTTTCTAAATGCATAGTATTTTTTATTTTTATATTATTCGTCCATATAAATGTTAAATAAAAAAAATACTTTTTTTGTTTCTTTTTAAATTCAAATATCATGACTCAATCTTCTGGAGAAACAACAGACTTCTCTGGTGACAAATGCCAAACTTCTCCAATCATCTAGTTGCTACTCTGCTACTCTCCTCACAATGGTCTGCAAGCCTGCATTGAGATATGCTTCCATCCAATCAATAACCAATAGACTGAACCTAATCCGCATCCTCCTTTTGTACGTCGCACTGAAGAAAAGATCTGTCGCTATTTCCATTAAATTGCGACTTTAAGACAGTACATTTACATTTAATTGTTTAGCAGCAGACGCTTTTGGTATAGTGTTAATGAAAAAGCTGTCATCTATCTGTTTCTTGAAAGACTCAGCAGCTCGGGTTGAGTAAGGTCATTCCACCAGCAGGGAACAGTCCAGTTAAAGGTCTGTGAAAGTGATTTTTTTTGCCTCTTTAGAATGTCTCCACAAGAAGCCGTTCGCTTGGAGAACACAAAGTTCCTGGATGGCACATTAGTCTTGAGGTATGGGGTGAAGACTACAGAGCCAACGGTTGTTCTGCAAACATCATTTGATGCGAGTGCCAATTGGCAGCGAGTGCAAATTGACGAAGAGAGGTGTGACATGCGCACTCTTCACTCTTGCCCCTGGGTTCTGGATCAGTTGCAGAAATTTGACAGTACATGCTGGAAGGCCGGCCGAGAGAGCATTACAATAGTCCATTCTTAATAGAACAAGAGCTCGGACAAGGAGTTGATATGAAGGGCCTGATCTTTAGCATTAAGACAGTAAGGATTTACACGGAACAATTTGAAACTATTTAACTGAAGGGAACAATCTGCATATTTGTTTTAGATACCTTCTTGAAATTGACAAAAAAAAATTAAGTCTTGGCAGACTGATATTTTGGTTCAGTGAAGACATCTTTGAATAATGAAAAGTAGTCACCTATGTTTTACACCTATTTTTTTTTTACTATATTAATTAACATGTGAAAATCAAAGGCATCATTTGATGCATCTGCATGCTGAAGGTTTGTATTTGTTGTTAAAATACACAACATGCCTTAAAAACAGACTTTCTTGAAAATTTCAAATGAAATACCATAAATAGTTCGCCAATACTGATTTGTTTTTAAAGCCGGTCAAGAAGGATCCATTGTAACATTTGAATACTGGTCTCTCTCTTCCTCCCTCTTTCTCTTCCTCTCCATCTCCCTCTCTCCGGTTGTCTTTCTCTTTCCTCCGTGCGTTTGTGAATGGGACCTGCGGCCATTGTCTCTGTGTCAATCACACACTCTCACACACATACCCAGGAGACACACAATTGACATTTGGCGGATTGCTCTGTGTGTGTGTATGTGTGTGTGTATGTATGTGTGTTTTAGGTTATTAAGATAAGGCAGGTATGCCGTAGGTTCTTCATTAACATGTTAGGGGATCTCATCATCCTTTCTCCTCTAGCACTGTGGCCGTAATTGGGTAAGGCTATTAGACACAGAGTGATCACGCCTGTGTGATGGCAGGAGGGGGATGGTGGCGTGGCCAATGGGGGAGGATGGAATCTTATAGCTATATGACACAGTGTGTGTGTGTGTATGAGAGCACATCTATATCAGTGTGTATATGTGTGCTGATGGGATTGGACTATTAAAGCTGATGTCGGTTTAGGTAGACTTTAATAGTCCTGCTAAGCAGCGGGTAATTGGCCGTATCCGGAGAAAAAAGGAGAGATTGATTTAGAGGTGTCTGGGTTTAAATGGACACCTTGGAGGATGGAATTTTCAGCTGTAAAGTCAGGCTATGTAGTGACACTTGGCATCTGTAACTGCACAATATGACGGAGAAATAAGGATGAATACAATACTCTTTGTGATTCTTAATAGATTGATCCTGAATTTGTATAGAGTACAGTTTTGAATGTGCCATTCCATTTTGTTTTACTATCCATGGCTTTATCTTTGATCTTTACACTATTTTGTAACAACCATGTGATCTCCCTCCATGTGGTCTAATTTAGACATTTTCCTTCCATTAACTGATGGTTTGTGAAGGATTGGTGCTGCTGAGACATATAAGCATTTGGTAAATTGCTTCTGATTTTGCTGTCTTAAATCACATTCCACCTTACTAATCAGATACTTGCTAGAAAAAAGCTGAAGTGAGACAGTGGGCTTCTTAATTAATCTTGTTAAAACAGGAGGAATGAATGGTGTTAAAATACAGAGAAATATAAGCAAAATTGTTTCAGTCTGACTCCATCTAAGAATGATAAAATGACAAAAATATCACAATAATATATCATGTAATTTTAAAGGATATTTTAAATGTACACTAGCAGTAGTGAATACTTTCAATATTGTATATCACTTAGGCTTATAAAGTGCTAAATTGCAACCATAGACTGTAAAAAAATAGATTGCAATATGATGTACCCTCTTTCCGTTTAGAAATTAAACACTGCCATCTAGTGATTCGTGTGAGGTTCACATTCTGCCCTACTGTTGTGAAAACCAAAAATCTTGTAGCTGAGAGCGATTAATTAGTAATAATAATAATGATAATAATGTGTAATAAAAGTAGCTACACTCTCGGGATGGGTTACCAGAATTTTACTTTAAAAATATTTTTGTGAAATTGTTACAAACTGAGGATTAGATGGCTGTACATTTTAGTTCCTACTTGTAGACATCATTACATTTTATAATGTTAATAATTTCCTCGACATACCTATTAAAATATGTTTTGTTACTCTAAAATTTGAGCTTCTATTAGATGGTATAAAATGCCACATGATGACGATTAATTCGTTTAAATTGACTTCTAAAACATGTTGTAACATTTTGTTTTTAATCGTAGAAATTGTTCCTTATTAAATAGCTATACCTTTCATCTGTAAATTATAAGCTTAACATTCTACATTTTCCTAAAAACAATACAACATTTTTACAGTATTAGGCCTCATCTTTGTCTTTTAAAAACCTCATATTTGTTTAATAACGTTTGTAACTTACATTTAACCAATTACACTGTTTTAACACTAATCTACAGTGTGTCTGCGACTTCAGTTTAGTGCGATGCTATTGGAACGAAATACTGTCGATCTCTACTCTATCGATTGACGTGCAAGGCGAAGACAACACATAAAGAGGGGAGAAATAATGTCTAAAATCCATGCATAACGGTTCCATATGTTCAAAAGTGTGCAATGATTTCATAATTAATAACAAATTGCTATTTCTAAATAGTGTATACAGTTAATATTATCACTGAGCGCCGTGTCAGTATCAAGCAACATCAGTATTGGTTACAAATCTCACCTTGAGCGGATTGGTTTGCCCCTATTCATTAACGGCACCTCTCAGCAGCACCCCTCCCCCTCGGACCAAACGAAACGCTTTATCATGAAAGGGATTTAATTAGCTACATTTTATTATTTGTTATCAGTCTCGATATCAGTACTGGAATGCGACTAGTAAATCAGGACCGAATCTCTTCGCCTGTGCAATAACCGTTATCGCATCATGTATCTTCTGCACCCGCTGCTGCAGATCTGTGCGCTGTTTGATGCGACACTGTGGCTGGGGGTCTCTGCCAGCCCTACCGATGATAACGTACTGCGGGCCGGCCATGGAGAACACGGAGAGCCGGGCCATGAAGAACCACATAAGGACTCCTACAGCACATTCGCCTCCGAGTTCCTCGAGTCCAGATACCTCTCAGACGAAGGTACGAAGGAATAAAACGACAATGCTTGCTTTGAAATCATGAATGTTGTTTTTGTGTCGTTTCTCTGTAAATGTTTGAAGCAATTTCTGTAGTGAATGGTCACACTGTTTGATGCCCTCCATCGGTCACACAACAGTCCTTTTAATTGGGTTAATTGTATTGTCTGTTAGTGATAAATATTAGCAATAATTTTATGAAATATTGTTTTTGATTCACTGGTCCTTTCCACATATCCCTTCCATATAAAATCAGCACCTTGGTCAGCAGCCCACAAGCCTGTGAAAATCATTTCCACTTATCAGCAGACTTTCCCAAGTCTATTTAAGGCTATTAAGCCTGTCTATTTTATATTCAGCAGCCTATACTGTATACAGATGCCCAGACAATGATACATAAAGTAATGACGTATCAAGGAATAGAATAGAATAGAATAGAAATAGGAACTCTTAATACCACATGACTGGGCCAGTGTTATAGATAGATAGATAGATAGATAGATAGATAGATAGATAGATAGATAGATAGATAGATAGATAGATAGATAGATAGATAGATAGATAGATAGATAGATAGATAGATAGATAAACATAAATGAAAACTAGAAATAAGATTTTAAATTAAATCAAAATACACTACCATTCTTAGAGTTGGGGTCAGTAAAATTTAAATTTTCCTATGTTAATATATATCTTCAGTGTTACAGTACATGATCATTAGCATATGTTGATTTGGAGCTCAGTAAAGTAAATTTTTCCTTTTTTTTTTTTTTTTAAAAAAAAAAGCTTAATATAAAGCTTTTGTTACATTATGAATGAATTAATTTCTTTCTAAAAAACAACAACAAAACAAACAAACAACAACAACAAAAAAAAACAAAAAACGTGACCCCAAACTTTTCAGTCGTAGTGTCATATATAATGTAGGCCTAGAGGCGTCTAAGGGGTCTGTGTTGGTATTCTAGAGGTCTACTCAATGTTTAATCTCTAAAAAAAAGTTATACACCAGTACATTATGCAAACTAATCAACTAAATCATTGACCCTCCCATATTACTATGTATTAAGTAAGTAAAATTAAAATGTAATGTAAAAAATATATTGCATCATTGTTGTTTATTTTAGTAGTAGGACTAGCTGGAATCAGTTCATTAATGTATTGGTTTTCTGTTGTCTCATAGGTTACCCCTTCCCAACTGCACCCCCTGTGGACCCATTTGCCCGCATCAAAGTTAGTGACTGTGGAGTAACCAAGGGATGCATCAGGTGAGCGCATGGAACAAAGGTTAAAATTAGTCTAGGTACAATATATTGTTGTTGTAGTAGTATCAAATAATAGTGTATTGCATGTTGTATTCTGCCAGTACACTCAGGAGTTCTAAATGTCAATCAGCCAATAGCGCTGCTTGTCTGTGTCATTCAGTGGAAAGTTCTGCAGAATTCTACAAATTATGTAGAATTCTTGTAAGTCTGTGTTGACAATTGTTCTAATAATTAGAAACAGGTTGATGGTAACACCTGCTGGGCATTACTGCATGACGCGTCTACGCCGGTGTCAAATTGCCAGCGGCAGGGTCATCAGCAGGGAGCCACCCTTCACCGAAGTTTCGCCCCTTTAGTCCCAGAACATCTCAGGGTGGTGGGGCAACAGACAGGGACCTCTCCCTGTGACTGGACTTAGATCTTAGTTCCTTTTGCCTTGAGGCTTCTCAGCACCCCAGCTCTTGCCATTCCTCCTCAGCCATAGTTAAAAGCTTCCTTTTCTCCACCTCTTCAGCGAGATCTTAAACGGACAGTTCACCCAAAAATGAAAATTCATCAGATGTCATCATTTACTCATCCTTATGTTGTTCTGTGAAACACAGGAATCAACTGTTTTTGTCCATATAATCACATTCAGATCTACACAGGACCACACTGGCTTTAATTTTATGGAGAAATAATAACTGAGATATTTTTTAAAACATCATCTTTTATGTTCCACAGAATAAAGAAAGTCAAACATGTTTGGAATGACAGGAATGTGCGCACATGAATAAAACGTGTGCCTCCATTTATTTGTCTCTCTATCTTGCTGTAGATATGGCAAACCAGGCTGTGACGCAGAGACCTGTGAATACTTCCTGAGTTTCAGACGCATTGGCACAGATGTGGAATTCGAGATGAGTGCAGACACTGACGGATGGGTTGCTGTTGGTTTCTCCTCTGACAAAAAAATGGTAAAAGGAGAGGGAGTGAATATAAAGTGTGAATGTTCTCAGACCAGATAAGAAATACACAGTAATATTGTTGTTGTAGGGAGGTGACGATGTCATGGGCTGTGTTCATGATGATAATGGACGTGTACGGATCCATCACTTCTATAATGTGGGCCAGTGGGCCAAAGAGATCAAGCGCAACCCGGCACGGGACGAGGAGGGCATTTTTGAAAACAACCGCGTCACCTGCCGCTTCAAACGGCCTCTCCATGTGCCACGGGAGGAGACTCTAGTGGACCTGCACCTAAGCTGGTACTATCTGTTTGCTTGGGGACCTGCCATACAAGGTAAGTCATATAGCCAAATTTTAAAGGAGCTCTATTGTATTGCATTTTTATGCTTTAGTTAAGAGTGTAATGTTGCTGTTTGAGCATTAAAAAAGGTCTGCAAAGCTACAAATTGAATCTGCTTAAATAGTGCACCCTGATGAGACCGTGTAGTCAGCAGGTTTCATTCATTCATTCAGTCAGCAGGTTTCTTTAAGCAAAGTCATTTTATCCTACTGTAACAAATTGTGGGTTCCATCATACTCAGGTTCCCATATGCAAAAATGGGCTAAATGTTGACATGCTAAAATATATAGATTAAAATGTGTATATATATATATTTAAATTGGCTGAAAGATATACAATGTGCTGAATGTTAGCTTGCTTAAGAGCACAACCTATTTAAGTCCACAGGCCGTCTTATCTATGAACTATGCTTCTAACCACAGCTCGAGAGCTGTAGTTCCAACCATGTTAGTTTGAGACGTTTTGCGAATGTACTATGGTTCCAAGAAATGTCAAATCATTCTACTATGTTGGTAACGATGGAACTTTTGATAAACTCAGCCCAGAGTGTTTCTGACTGATTGGGAAAAGAGGTGCTGCAACATATGTAAAAAATAATGTTTATATTGAACATCCAAGTATGAAAACCTATTCTAGTAGACCCCAAAAACAAAATCACAACAAAGTTAAGGCAACAAATTCAGCCCGGTTTATGATTTTTACCCTGTTTACAGACATTTTGTTCCGTTTTTCTTCTCAGGTTCCATCACAAGGCACGACATTGACTCCCCACCGGTGTCAGATCGCATGATTAGCATCTATAAATACGAGGACATTTTCATGCCTGCCACAGCCTATCAGACTTTCTCCTCTCCCTTTTGCCTCCTTCTCATCGTTGCTCTTACTTTCTACCTGCTGATGGGCACACCATAACCAGCCAAGAGAGAAGGAATACAACTAACCATGCCAACATGACTAATACAACTAGCTTAACAGTATTAGAAACAGGCAGCAATAAATAAGATGACAAACACATTGTGATTATACATCCTCAATCTACATAAACTAAAATGGTATTTGGACTGCGGATTAATATTTAGTTATATACAAGCAATGATTCTCATTCAGAGGTGAGAGTCAACCATTATATTATAACCCTGAATGGTATGTTACTCCATGGTAAGTTTAGTTGAAACAATCAGAGCCAAATTAATGTCAATATTTAGTATAATTAAGGTGCGGTCACAGTGAACCTGAAGGTGCAAAAGATTGCCTGAAGTGACGCATGTAGCAAAAACATTGACCAACAGCTTTCTGTTGCGGCGAATCTGTAAAAAAATTCTCGATTGTGTGGTTTCCTATTGAAATGACTGCATTTCAGCCGTGAAAATTCACCAAACAGTAGTAAAAGAAGTGTCCAAACCTTTACAGTGGCACATATCATGACACACTTTGAACTGCCTCCTATTGAATTTTAATGTTTTGCCAAATCTCAGAAAAAATGCTCTGCTGTTTGTAGTTGCCTGCTTTCCACTATTTTTCCAGTACATTATAGCTCTGATGAACATTTATTAATGCTGTGAATTTTAGACGGATGTAAATTAATGCCTGTGACTGACTACCCAACTTAATTGGCCCTCCAGCACAAACACACACATATAGTATTCATAACACATCACTGCCTTCCAGTTAGCCAACATTGCTAGCTCAATATTTGATGATGCATGCCAGCAAACAGCTTCATCTGAGCCATTTAAATCAGTGTTATACTGGAATAGAACCAGTCCAGGAGAGAATCATGTGGTTTTTATTCCAATGAATCGAAGACTTTCTATACTAAGGACTTCATGCCATTGCAAAACTTACAAATGTTTCAAGAATTGATTGCTGCCTGTGTAGAACGATTTGGATCACACCAGTTAGCGTGTGGTTGTATACTGTTCTAATTCTTTGGCACTCTTAGAATATCCTGTAAATAAAAAAAAACACACATTTGTATAACAGAATGAAGAGAGCCATTTAAAGATGTTTAGAAAAGTTTTTTTTAATACATTGTCATATTTACAATGTACATACGATTCCTTTTTGATGCAGGCCTGGTGCAGAGATAATCGTGTAATGTAGCATGAATGGAGACATTGTGTGCTAATGGTCAAGGAATAATGTTTGTAAGGTTGCCAGTGTTATATTTTAATATACTTTTGAAATTTTGTCAGAGAATTTTGAAATTTTGACAGTATCAGAGAATATGCAATGATGAGTGTGCTTTAGCCATTATTTTAATTTAAACATGTCATACAAGCTATTAGCAGCTTAGATTCTGAAAGGTTAACTGTGAATTCTCTCCCCAATTGGAAGCAAAGATGTTTGATGTTCCTGAACACATTCTGCACTTTTTAATAAAACTATGAAGACAGCTGAAAATGCGTAGTTTTGTTATATTTGTCTGGATAAAATGGGAATGTTTTCCAAATATCTGAATTCGGAAAAATAGTATTGAGGATTTTTAATCATCCTATTCAACTCCAATCTTTTGATACAACCATTCAGTTGAATTATGTGTTCAAAGAAGAAAGATTGTCACACTGGTTTTGGAACGAGCAAATAGTGGCACTTTTTTGGAGGTGGGAGGTGACGATCCCTTTAAAGATTCGTTCAAAAACGCATTTGAACAGCAACTGAAAAACAATCCAAGTAAGATGAGTCATGTTCCCTCGTTTACGGCATTCGAATACTTCTTATTAGTAAAAATAATATTTCAGTCGTGTGTATTTGACTACATTTCCCAGTCTACTTCACACTTTACGTCACTGCCCAACCTTCAGTTCCAAGTGGTGAATCCTCCTCCGGCCTGAAACGCAGCGATGCCAGCGACCATGGCAGACACAGTGGACCCTGGTCCAGGCGCGGCCACAGACCCGGACACCCCGCGCACAACCCGGCCACACTTCGTCTCGTTCAGCGATACCGTTCAGCCAGCAGTCGGGATGGTTAGCCAACTACTGAGCCAGCAGTCCCTGAAGTTCGACAAAAACATCAAACAGGCCTTCTACAACACGGGAGCGATGATCTTCGTAGCGATCTGTTGCGGAGCATCGGTGTTGGTTTACTTCATCCTGGAGGCTTTTCTACGGCCGCTGCTGTGGGCAGTGCTGTGCGGCACTTTCCTGCATCCGTTCAAGTACTCGCTCGCCCGCCTCGGCCGCTCTTGGCTCAGCAAGCTGCAGGACAGCGGGACGCCGATAGTCGTGGGCACTCTGCTCGTACCGGTGTGGTGCGTGAACTACGGGGTGGAGACACTGGGTGAAATGGTCGTAGATCGGCTCAATGTACTGCTGGCAGTTGGGGCTGGTGTACCCCTGCTTTATTTCTTATATCTATTCTGGAGCGTCATTGGCATGCAGGTGATCCTTAGTCACGTCTGTACCGTAATCTGTTTCGGCCTGGATTGTTTCAGCTATACGTGGGTGAGTACTCGTGAATGGGACAGAGACACGCCTCCTGTCAGACCATGCACAGGTGGACGGGATCGTGAAACAGGGACTGTTAAAATTCACTTCTTTATAGATAACATGGTGTAAACATATGAAAAAAAAAACATTAAAGAAACTTTGATACAATTTGAACAACAACTTGAATGCAAATTGTTAAACAATATTTACTATGTATTGAGCGAAGCATGCCTCAACAACTTTCATTGATAAGATTAATCATTTTTACACTATATAACTTAATTGATGTCACGCAATTTTGGCATTGACATCCTCCTCATCCATCAGAGAACCATATTTTTGCGTTGCAAGTCTGTCAACCTTTGTATGGACGCAGCTGGCTTCAGATAACATAACCACGGGCAAATGTGTTTGTTTACAAAAATGTGTTTAAACACATCTGCTCATGTGAAACATCAACCTTTCTTGAACCCATGTTTAACATGTCTGAGTAGGAATTGTAGCATGACATCCCAGATACCAAAAATATGGCCTTGAGGTTACACAGCCCAAATGAGAGATCATAATGCATATTTCAAGTTCTTTTAAAGGTTACAAGAACTCTACACGACTACTTTCACCACGACCTTCAATTTAATGACCTCACTATCTGATTTATTTATATACTTACTTTCTTGTAGGGCTTAATTGAATTCATACATGTCATGTGAAAACTGTTCAAATTGTAATTGGGAACAAATGCCCCCTTCAACAGAACCTTGTGATTTGCTTATAACAAGTAAACACACAGCTCATCTGGGAGTGGAGCTGGATTTTATTTCTTTTTAAGACCTGAAGAATGACAAAATTTGTGTGTTCAAATGTGTGTGTGGTTGATACACTCTTGCAGTGCATATGAGGGCTGGGAACATACTGGGGGCTTTTGTGATTATAAATAGATTGGTGGCAAATGTTTGGTGCAGGGCACAGTAGTTACCAGAGATGTCCAAATGTTCTCTCTGTTTTTCTCTTTGGCAGGTTGGAACGTTAGTTGTTGGCTATGTGTTGGCAGTGGCTTTTAAGTGGACGCCTGGCATGGAAAGTTACTTGCGTTCCCTGTCTGTGCCTGTATGGACAGCACTTATTTTCTACCTGGGTAAGACCCTTCTGTTATGAAATAGTGAATGATTCTGGTTGGGTTGTATGTGGCATATCATGTAGTGGTTGACTGACTCAGATTTTTTGATGGTCAAAATAGCAATATCTTAAAGAGCAGAGTGGTCAATGGACAATATAAAGCTTGTATATATTATATCACAATATTTAAATTAAAGCTTCACAAGATAAACAGTAAATAATATGTATTACAATTGCTGCAATGAAATTTATTAGGGGTGTGCCACAATATATCACAACACAAAAATGCAACAATACGTATTGTGGATCGTCTCCCACAAATAAAAATGGCAGTGGCTGACATTACTTTAAATATATCTAGTCAGTGAAAGAGTGCAAGCATATTCATCTAAAATAATTCTGTATTTTCAGCTACAGAATCATGAATATTTTTAATCTGGTGTCACCATTGTCCTTGCTTACAAGCCAAGCCTATTCATTTAAACCCACAATGTAATATTAAATTTAGCATTTTAATCAACATTAGATTTTTTGTTAACCTTTTACCAGATGTCTTGGAGTATCGCAATAATATCTTATCGTGAGTAAAGTATCGTGATATGTATCGGATCGTGACATGAGGGTATCGTTACACCCCTAAAATTTATATTTAATTTACATAATTTTTACAAAAGATTATACTAATAGAAAGGTAAGCGCTTTAGTTCTTTTTCATATGCAGTACAGTGTACTTTGTATAGCAGTACTGTCAAATAATTCATTAGATAGAACTGCTACTACACTGTAAAAAATATTGTTGGTTTAACTTAAAAAAGTAAGTAACCTGGTTGCCTTAAAATTTTAAGTTGATTGAACTGGAAAAAGTGAGTTCATACAATGAAGGAGATTAATTTAATCATCAGAAACTCAAAATAATAAGTTATCTCAACTAAATAAATTATTTAAGTTGATTTGACAAAAGAAAAAATGTTGTGATAACAAATCTTGAAAATATTTATTTACAGTGTAGAAGGGAACCCCCAGTTTACTGTCTTTGTTTAATAGTTTTATCCAATGAATTATTTGTAATAATAAATGATCCTGTGCATTTATGGTCAGGTGGTGGGGTTCTTGGCAGTGTAAAGGTAAAAGCTGAAAGTTTAGCATTGACCTACAGTGCTGTCAATGACGTAATGCTAAAAAAAAAAATCTCCCTCTCTTTTTCCAGTCTCTCTGACAGGGTCGTGGCGGGTGCCTGTGTTTGTCGTGGTGGTGTTCCTGCTAATAGTGGGATCTCAGCAGAAGCCTGTTGTTCCAGGGAAAGGTGAAGAAACAGGCTCTCTTACCATTTACACTCTGTTCTTTATGTCCTCTGACCTATGGTCCTCTCCTCTCTCTGTATAGACGAGCTGTCTGGTCATGTTCTCTCCTTTGCTGCTAATACAATCTTCATGGCAATCTCCTGCAGTAACTTCAGCCATGCTGAGAAAATACAGGATGAGACAAGCACCAAAGAACAATCCACAGGTGGCACAAAAAAAGCAAACAGTCCACTGTTAGATTCTAAGTTGTGTAAATATTTAAAGTTATTTGCAATGCTGATTTTGTGGAAAGTCAGCAAGATTTTCCCCTCTTCTTCTCCTCACAGTGTTGGACTCTCCGATGGACTCTCCGAAGGTGGTCTTCAGCCGGAGTCGAAGCAGACTAGAGTTCAGGGGTCTCCAGCACAAAGAGAGGACCAGTGATATCTACTTTGTGCTGCTTGCGTGGGCTATAGTGTTGGTGCAGGTCTGGCTCAACCTCTGGATCTTACAGTTATTGCCCATCCCCGTTGCTGGTAAATTCTGTGTTCATTGTCCTGAGGTCAG
Organism: Cyprinella venusta; assembly: GCA_038021265.1. Taxonomy (NCBI): domain Eukaryota; kingdom Metazoa; phylum Chordata; class Actinopteri; order Cypriniformes; family Leuciscidae; genus Cyprinella; species Cyprinella venusta. The sequence goes on along the minus strand of CM075874.1, from coordinate 21,407,085 downwards.
GAGTGTGAAGATAGTGTTCACATTTTCATGAATGAGTGCTATGTTTTTCAGTTTGGGTCCTGAAGAAGATGTTTGTGCGTTTTGGGATGAGGGACTTCGCTGGACGGACTGTAGCCAAATGGTGGTCGGCTTCTGAGAAGTTTGTCAAAGACAGACAGGATGCTGTGCTGCCTGGACCGATCAAAGGCTTAGCTCAGTTCTTGCTTCGGGTGGACACTAAGGTAACACCTCACATAGATACACCCACACAAAAGCGCTCGCATGTCTGCTGACCCACTGTCCTTAACAGCACTTGCCTGCTGGTAGTTGTCACCACATTTGTGCACATTTATTTTTGGAGGCGACAGATCTGTGATTACAAAGAGGAACTGAATGTGGTTGTGGCTTGCTAATTCTCTTTTTTACTTGCACAACTAAGGCACGAAGTACTCATAACTGACTGAATAAAAGCTATGGAGGTTAGATGCGGATGTTTCATGACTTGTGGAGGCGTGTGGGGAAAAATTAATTATTCAGCAGATGTATTTTCAATGTGAATGTGTTTTTCTGTAAGAAAATGTCATTAACCTAATAGTTGGAAAACAATTAAATGCACTTCCTGTCTTTTTGATTAGCTCAAATCAAGAGTAACTATTTTTAGTCTTTGCATAGTCATGTTGTATTTCTGGTTATTGTTGGTAGTTTTTGACTTCCATTTATTGTTTGAGGTTTATGATATTAGGAAGTCTACTCAACATTCCCAAAAATGTGCCCACAGTTTCTATTGTCCCTTTTACAGTCAATCTAGATTAAACGTCTCGGGTTAAACGTCTCGAGACACTAAATATATATATATATATATATATATGTTTTCTTGATGTTATCTTAATTCACATATGAGGCAAAATGTTAAACCTTGTAACTGTATCTGTAACAATTATTTTTTTTGGGGATTTGACTGTAATTTGCTTTATGTAAGCATCACATCCCTTACTGATTGTCCACAAGAATGAAAGGAGGTAAAAAAAGACGAAGACACTTAAAAAATAAGAGTCGTAGCAGATTATTAAGCTTTCTTTTGCCCACTTATAAAGCCCACCAAATCACACCTTCTCTAATTTTTCTGTATGAATATCTTTCTTAAATTTCACCGTCCGATCTTGTTCTGTTTTTGCCTTGAAAACACGTTGAAAACACTGCTTTCACTGCTGATTGGTTGTTTCTAATAACCGTTTGTCTCTCTGTCTCCCTCCTCAAAGCTCTGGCATTGGCTTAACAAGCAGGTAAATCATTTGTGCTAGCAGGTGTACAAGAGAAAGAAGGGAAGAACAAAGGGGAAGAGAAAGAAAGAATGACAGTGTGCTTTCATTAGAAGCTTTGGAGTGATGCTTTCCCCTCCCCACTGTCACCCCTCCATCTTTGAGCTTCTGCTTAGCTCACTGGCTGTTCCTGCTGTGTGGCACTTTGCGCTGTGGAAGGGAGCATGCGCTCTGGATGTGATTGAGATTCTGACACACTAACTGTCAGGGGAAAAAAATGCAGAACAAAACCCCAAGAGAGTCCACCGCCTCTTCCACAGCTCTTGAAGTGTGCTGGGCTGGTTGTTTTCAGAGTGTGTGAGATGCATTCAGGGAGAGTGGGAATGGAGGGTTGGGTGAAGGGATGCTCTGGTCTGCTGAGACCAAGGCTAGTGGTGTTGCTGGGTACTTCAGGTAAAGGCAGGTTTGGTAAAGGGGTCTTCTTCTGTCTGTTCCTAACTAGACACTCAAGCTGCCTGCTGCCCTATAAGGTATAAGTGATTGTCTTCATTAAGGACTTCACATAGGAAACCACACAAATAGAGCTCTGCACTTCCCTTTATTTCAGTAGTTTGTTCCCTTTAAGACAAGTCATTTCACTCGGCGGCCATCATTGAAACTTCTCTCGGGCATTCAAGTGCAGCTCCTATCTCTTTGAATGGGGAAATATAATATTCTCCAAAACTGTTTGCCAAACTTACGATTATCGAAATCTGTCAACAACTGTCTTATAAATTTTGTTTCTAAACGCTTGAATCATGACTGAGGGTGTGTCTCTGAAGACTAACTGCTTCTATTGGAACACCAGCTGCAGTGATGCTATGACATTACTGATTGGATCTTTTATTTAGAAGGTGGATCTTATTCCGCCATATTGTGCGTTGAACTTTCTCCCCATTCATAGTAATACGAGTGAACCATCTTTCTGTATATTAAATCTTTGATTTAATGTTAGCATGTTGCTAAGCTAACAGCTTGATGCGCTAACAAGCACATGTAAATATTGAGTAAAATCATCTCATTTTATTACTACATAACTTATTTTCATTGATGCTTTTCAGTGTTGAATGAAATTTAGTAATAATAAGTATAATATGTGAGTATATAAATATAATATAACCATGTACACTAAACCCTTTAATAAAAAATTAAAAAGAAGAATATTCAGCAAGGCTACATTAAATTGATGAGTAAAAGTGGCGAGTAATGTTATATCTCATTTTATAAAGCTTTTTTTAAAGTTCATTTGAATTTTCTATTCAACAAATAACTCTATTGTGATTTCCACAAGAACATTACACAGCAAATCCGTTCATGGATCATCATCATGGATAATAATAAGAAATGTGTCATGAGTAGCAAAATCAGCATATTAGAAAGATTTCTAAAGGATCATGTGACAAAGTCTGGAGTAATGATGCTGAAAATTCAGCTTTGCCATCACAGGAATAAATTACATTTTCAAATATTTTCAAATAGAAAATAGTTATTTTAAATTGTAACAATATTGAACAATATTACTGTTTTACTCACTTTTTTATCAAATAAATCTTTAATTATTTAAAAAAAAAACAATAAAATCTTATCAACCAATTTTTGAACTGTAGTACACATTTCTTTAGCATTATCTACCTTCTTAAGTTTATATTTGCTTGTTGCAATGCATTTCTGTGAAGAATCTCTAATGGAACAAACGCTTAAAAAATATTAATTCAAATATTTACTATTAGTATTTTATTATATTATATTATTTTTTAATAATATATTATTTTTATTATTAAATAATAATATATATATATATATTTTTTATATATATATATTATAATATATTATTTTTTATATTATATTATTATTTTTTATTATTATTTTATTATAATATATTTTATTATATTATAATTATTATTATTTTATTATATTTATAGGAAAAAAAGGGGGGGGGGGGGGACGAAGAAAAATATATAATTCCAGAGAATTTCAGGAAAATATCAGAGCTATTAACAAAATATTTTGATCACCATTATGTTCAAAGCCTTTTAAATGCACATTCCATGTCTTATTATGCATGCATATAGGTGTGTTGTTTCAAAGGAAAAAAAAAATCTTTGTAATCTCTCAACAAGATGTAAAAATGTAATGTTTTTGTTTTCAAGGGAAACCAAACAAACTATCTATATTCCATCCTGCAAAGATTTAGCAATATATATTTAGAAGATGTTGGAAAGACTTCAGAATTTATTCTGTCAAGGAATATTAGTTCTGCTGTTCGTTTGTCATTGTTAATGTTCTATATATAATCTCCTGGACCAAATTTTAAGATGAATCTGACTGTGGCTCAACAGGAGCAGATGGTGATGAAGTTATTTATAGGTCCGATAGTATGTCCCACCCCTCAGGAGTCTTTTTGCATTTGCCAGTATTATTTTGCTACTGTGTATCAGTTTTGAAGAGGGAGTGATGCAGTTCTTTTAGCCTGCTGTTCTTTTTTAGTCTTTCTTTAGTTTCCTTAATGATGTGCTTTGTACTAATCCATCATCAACATGGCTAGTTTTGTGTGTGATGTTAATACTTAGCACTAACAGGAACAGGGAACAGGATTAGACATGCAAGTGCCGCCCACAGGGCCTACAGAAGCTGGGTGAGCAGAGAAACCAAGTCCACCTGCCAAAAACAAAAATATGCCCACCACCTCCTGTTTCCTGACAGCTGTTGTTAGCCTGCTGTTAGCTACTTCACTCAGTAGTTAGTCTTGCTTAGTCATCCAACAGGTTAGCGAGTGTAAAGTAAAGAAATATCAGCATGATTTTGGCTAATGTGGCAGTTACAAGTGTGAATTTTCAACAGAATTAATATTTTCACAGCCTAAAAAAAATGGAAAAATGAACCTCTCTGTACCTTTCTGAGGCTCAGGAACTCATCCATGAATCCTCTGCTAAGTTTTCAAAGGAACACCTCACTCAAAAATGTTGTTTTTAGTTCCTCACACAAAACTAATGCAGGTCAGAAAAGTTAAAAAAAACAGACTTCAAGTTAACAGAATACATAACTTGGTTTTTATTGGATTATCCCTTCTCCTGGTAACCAAAAGTAAATAAGGATATAACAATATATTTCATTGTTGAGCGAACTGTTCCTTTTTATTTAATACTTAAAGAGCATTTTACTTTTCAGTTTTCAGAACCAAAGGAATGAACACGATTGCTCCTCAGGTTTGGCAGAGGGAAGCAGGTTTCTGTGTTCTCACACACTTGCATGAATGATCAGATTATTTGTTGAAACTGATCTCTCTTTCTCTCTCTCTCTTTGCAGATGATCGTGTGGCTGGAGCGCTCCTTGGATAAGCTGATCAGTATTTTCATTATCTTCCTGCTGGTAACTGGCACACTGCTCATGGCCTTGCTGCTCACAGCTATGGTACAGTGTTTCCAATCCACTGTACTTGGGCGGATTATTCCACTACGTGAAAGACATGAACCGTGACTGATCCCAGCCACCGTACACATCATCATCTCACCAATTGTATTTTTGTTCACAGGTGCACCAAGAGAGTGTTCATATCATAGAGGTCACCAGTAACCTGATCAACGAGACTGTGTCCAACCACCCAGAGTGGGCCAAGTAAGTTGAAACATACGTTGGAAATTAAGAATCTTCTCGAAATGATGCGTAACAGTGTGTGTATGTGTGTGTGTGTGTGTTGTAGCTGGCTCCCAGAGGCCCAGGTTGTTCAGAAAGCTTTAAACTCTGCTGCCACAAATGTTTACCAACATGGAAGAGAATGGATCACACATAAGGTCAGAGTTAAGAGTTTACAATTCTCTTGAAGACCACATGAAACAACATTTCTAAAAATTGAATGAGACTGATAAATGAAAGTAAATGGTGTCCAGTGGCTGTGAAAGGACAAAAAAAGCACCATTACTAGTATCATAACAGTGTTCCATAAAAATTCTTGGGCTATATTTCAAGTCTTCTGAAATAATAAGATAGCTTTGTGAGAGAAACAGTCCAAAACTGAAGTTATTCATCGCTTTTAAAATGTAATTTGTGTCATTTAAATATGCCCTCATTTAAAAGTATTATTTAAAAAAATAGTACTAATTATGGAAATAACACCATAATAAGACTATACATTTATAGAATAGACACTTAGTTGCATGTTAATTGCAAATAAATGAATCTGTTGTAGTGTAAAGTTTTAATAAATGCAGTTAGCTGAACTTTAGAGTGCTTTTTTGACCCACTTAAATGTAGTATTGAATAACACAATAACAGTAACTCACTTTACCTATGCTGAGTATTTTAGTCAACACATCAAAATAAATGTACTTTGAGTATGCATTGCTTAAGTGGCTTTATATTTCATTTATATTATATTGTCTGTGAATACAGATTAAAAAAAAAAACGTTTTTACATATGTTACATGTACCTTATATGTAATTGCATACAATTAACCCTCAACCAAAACCCTAGACGTATAGTAAGTACATGTTTTTTATTAATCTTACTCAGTACTTAAATATATAATTACACTGTAAATAAAGTGTAATAAATCAAATATGCTTTTGTTTTGTACTTAAAATCTTAAGTGCACTTTCAATTCATTTTGAGTGCACTTTTTTCCACATATACAAATGTGACACGGTCAGTTAGAATAATAATCATGATTTTATCGATACAACCATGAAAAGTAAGCTATTATTGGTTGATATTTTTTTATGCTCAAGCAACCTTTGTTACATCCGCAGAAATTAATAGTTTCAGAGCTGGATAAACATTTCAACAGAGTACTCGATTTAACATTTAATTACAAAATTTAATTATTAATTGGATTCATTTTTAATTTGGATTTCATTTTTAAGTCCTTAATCTGTTATTCTTTATGTCTTTGTGTAGAATTCAATGAGCATTTGTTATATGTGTGTGTGCATTGAAGCTTCATAAGATGTTGGGCGATAAAGTAAACAACACGGCTGTAATCGAGAAACAAGTTCTGGAGTTGTGGGACCGTCTCTATCAGTCCTGGATTGTTAAGGTGATTAACAAAATCTTACTCGGTCACACACAGTCGCTAACTTGCATTATTTGTTGTATACCAGTCAGTGTGTTTTTATTTTGTAGAACGTGACTCATACTGGACGGCACCGTGGAAACAAGCTACATCTGCACAGGCAGAACAGCTGGCTCGGGGACATACTAGACTGGCAGGACATCGCCTCATTCGTGCAGGAGAATATTGAGACTCTGCTCTCGGTTAGTCAGTGTGTGTGTATGTGATGGGGAGTGTCTTAATTTGGCAGATTAATGAATATGCTGTCTTCTGCGATAGATCTTGGAGTCTCTGTGGGTGGTGATGAGTCGAAATGTTGGTTTGCTGATATCCACAACAACCACGCTGCTCACCGTACTGTTCCACAGTGGCACCGCACTGCTCAACTTTGTCCTGTCTCTGGTAATAGACACACACACACAGTTGGATTGATGGGATTGGATATTTTGTTGTGATTTTAAATATTTATTGTCTCTCTGAATGTATAGGTGATTTTCCTGACCACACTTTTTTACCTGCTGAGCTCCAGTGGTGAATATTATAAACCTGTGAAATGGGTTATCAGCCTCACACCCCTCTCCCAACCGGGACCCTCTTCAAACATTATCGGCCAGTCTGTGGAAGAGGCCATCAGGTACACATGTCCATGTGGAGCTTTGGTTTGTCTTAAAGCAGTGATTCTCAACCCTCTCAATATAGAGAGATTGAACATAACTATATATATATATATATATATATATATATATAAAATAAAATAAATATATAGAAAACATAGGAAAATTAATTAGTTAATATACATAACTTTCTAATAGAAATATTTTTTATATACCGGTATATAAGACCCTGCAGACCCTTTGTAAATTTGCTGAGCCCCCTGGTTGAGAACCACTGCCTGAAGGGACATTTAAGGTTAAATGTAAATGTATTGTTGCCGTTTACACAAAATCTACTTTTACTAACTGATGGATGAGTGAAAAATAAAGAAACACAAAAATGTGTTCAGTATTAAGTCTGTATTAGGTGAAAGGATCTTATAGGGATAGTTCAAAAATGGAAATCCTGTCATCATTTACTCACCCTCATTTTGTTCCAAATCTGTATGACTTTCTTTCCTCTGTGGAACACAAAATACACTTTAAAAATTGTTGCCATATTTTGTCTGTCAATTTTCAATGTTGGTTGGATCCCAATGTTTTCCAGAATATCTTCTTTTGTGTTCTGCAGAAGAAAGTAAGTCATATAGAATTTTTATTTTTGGGTGAACTATCCCTTTAACACCAGTTAAAGACGCTGTACTTTGTAATCACCACAAGAGGGCAATACTGTTCTGCTTTTTCTGCCATTTTTTTCCATTTGTACAGATAATTTAACACAGATCATGATCGGAACAACTGAAATGGGGGTGAAATTGACTGCTATTAATATGCTGGTTAAGAATTTCGAAGGGGTTCATCTACAGGTAAGGGTGACCCAGAAAATGGAGAATGAATGGGGTCACAATCTTGCTGTTGCGCAGCGGTGCCCTTGAGCGTGATGCTTCTCCAGTGGAAATTAGCATAATGTAATTGGCTTAGATAAAGACATCTGTGTTTTTTTTTGTTTTTGTTGTTTTTTTGAAAGCACAATAACATCATTTTCCCTCCATAGACTATGTCATGAGCTGTGAAAGTGAAAGGAGGAGAGGAATTCGGTGTGAGCTCAGTGTGTATGTGTGCGCGCTGATGTTCCATTAGACCCATTTTTATGAGCACTATTACAGAGAGACTTATTCACTCTGACTCCCGTCAGTGTTAAGCTAACTGACAAAAGAAAAGCCCTCTGTGTTTCCATTCTCCCCCTCTCACCCTGTTTTCTTTGCAGGGGTGTGTTTGATGCCTCTCTGAAGATGGCTGGATTTTATGGCCTTTATACATGGCTTACACACACAATATTTGGCATCAACATTGTCTTCATCCCCTCAGGTTAGACTAAAATACACACAGACATAAAGCCTTTTGGATGTGGTGTTCATTTTGTTGTATACACTATCTTTTATTTTAAAAAATTGAATACTTTTATTCTGTAAGGATGCATTCGAATGATCAAAGGTGACAGAAATCTTTTGAAATATTAGAAATGTCTTTGCTATATAAAATAACGTGTGATGAACAGAAAGTTCAAAGAACAGCATTCTTGGTTTCCGCAAAAATATTAAACTGGAAAATTGTTTTCAACATTGATGATGATTTCTAAAAATTCAGCTTTGCCATCACAGAAATAAATTACATTTTAAAATGTATTCAAACAGAAAACAGTTCATTTAAATTGTAATAATATTTCACAATATTGCTGTTTTTTCTGCATTTAAAACATAAATAAATGCAGCCTTGGTGAGCATAAGAGACTTCTTTGAAAAACATTTAAAAAAGCTTAGCAACCCCAGACTTTTTGAACGGTAATGTACATTATCTCAAATTTGTCTTGCCTTTGTCTTTTTTGCTCTGTGCAGCAATGGCAGCCATCTTAGGTGCGGTGCCGTTTTTGGGGACGTACTGGGCGGCACTGCCAGCGGTGTTGGATTTGTGGTTGGCCCAGGCGGAGGGAGTCAAAGCTCTGCTGCTTCTCTTCTTTCACCTGCTGCCAACATATTTCGTTGACACGGCCATATACTCCGATATATCAGGGTGTGTTTGTCTCATATGCCATCTGTGGTGTCCAAAATTGACAGTTGACAGTTTACCATTTTTTTACTAACCCAAATATATCTCTATGCAGAGGTGGGCACCCGTATTTGACTGGTCTCGCGGTAGCAGGTGGAGCGTACTATTTGGGTTTGGAGGGTGCCATCATTGGGCCTATCCTGTTGTGCATACTGGTGGTGGCATCCAACATCTACAGCGCCATGCTAATGAGCCCTAGCAGCAGCCAGGCAACTCCAGTGCAGAGCCACTTCCCTGTACATCATGGCATGTATGTAATATAAACCTTGGTTGTGTCCTTAATAACTACTTTTTACATTGTAATCACCATTTGAACTATTCTTTTTTTTTTTGTCTCGGGTTATTTGCAGAAACCCCAATGCAGCTGAAGAGAAGCGATGAGTAAAAGAGAGACCTGACCAGCCTGTTACACTTGTTAACAGTAGCCCTCACTCTGGGGTACCCGTGAAAGACTACAAAAGAGGAAACTTTCCGTCTCCTCGCCCTAAGGGTTCACACGGCAACATAATTGCTACGTTCCCTGTAAATGTGGCTCTAATAGCACATAGCTTAATCATGGCCCTTATTATCGCCCTCTGTGCTAATAGTTCATTTAGCACTGAAAATCCGGGCAAAAAAAAAACGCTACGCCGTTTGCACACATCTGTGCAAAGTTTAGTTAGCACGCCTGTGCTTTGTCCAGCACTGTACTGGGGAATTATGCCAGTGCTGTAACGTTACCTTCAGTTAGCACACTAACAATACTACACGTTTACATCATGCTTTACTGTAACAGCTCACCAGGGTCCGAGTCAACGGACCATATTTTCAGGCTAGATCACTGATAGTTTTTGCTTATCTGGTTGTACTGATTATTTATCCCATATTGTGGATGTTTGGCATTGTTAAATGGTTCTATGTGTGTGATTGAAAGGACATTACTCTTAGATTTACTATTCAAACATTTGTTTAAAGTGTTACATCTTTCTGTTTCCATATATTTATAGTATGTGTTCCTGCAGTTCTACCTGCGGAGTTAAGTCTCTACCCTGCTCATTCACTACTGCCTGTAGAATGAATTGGTTTGATTTGATTGGACGTTTAAATGATCTTTACAGGATGATCTCCAGTTGTACGACTGAACAGCGCTGAGTCTGACCTATACAAATATATTATATCAGGTGGAGTATCAGGTGTTTATGAACAAAAATACTGTAAAGTAGCTTTAACTATAACAATGTGAAACTAGCTTAACACAACTAACTAAGTTTTTACGTTCATATTACCTCAAATGTCTTAATGAAATTTTCTCTGGTTCAGTTGCCCATTGAAGTACATTGTAATATTAATTTACTTTTGATCTTACATGTGCATTTTTTTTTTCTGTGTTGGATTTTAATTTCTATATGCATATCTTCCTGCTTAGGAAAGATGTTAAAATCCCTGTTTTTTTTTTTTTTTTTATTTAATATGTGGCCATCCACTCTGTATTGTTTAGTAATCAAACATTGGAAATATTAAGCTGTTAGCAGGGATACACAGGTACTGTACAGTAGGTAGAGTTGAAGGCAAAGAGAATGGTTAAATGCTGCTGGCTGCTTGTCTAAATATGAGGAAAGATACCTGGAAGTCAAGCTTGAATGCATTGTATTGAATAGATACGGCACTCACTCTGCTGTTTCCCAATATTATTGTTTCTTTCTTTATTTTGGCCAGGCTATTCAAAAAGCTGTTCACATGTTCTTTAAAAGATGTTTCAAGAGTGAAAGCGGATGCACTTTTTTCAGTTCAAGCCAAATAAGAGAGTGTGTGTATATATGTAATCATGGTTTTAAGTTTATGTAAAATACAAAAAAGTCTGTTTTGTTTAAATGCTGAACTAAAATAGTTTTAATAAAAACTGAATTTTCAATTGGGTACATCTGTATCTTTCTGGATAAAGAAACTCAGTGTAAAATTGATTTGTATTTTATCAGACTGATTTAGGGAGTTAGATGTTCTAACCAGTGGCGGAATGTAACGAAGTACAAATACTTTGTTACTTTACTTAAGTACATTTTTCATGTGTCTTTACTTTACTCAAGTAGAATAAATCGCGCATACTTTTTACTTTTACTTCGTTACATTTTGCAGCAATTATTATACTTTCTACTCCACTACATTTCTACAACTCGTCCCCTTGGAATTATAAGGTTCTATCTGCGTTCTGAACAGTTTTGAGATATTGAGCTTCAAAGTTTTTGCATTCCATATAGGAAAATGGGGAACAAGTTTCTTTCAAACATAAAAATAAGTCTAAATGTACAAAACACATCACATAATGTAAATAAATTGTCACAGAATAAGAATATGTGAATAACTCAATAGACCTCTCTTAGACCTGAGTACAAAAATGGAGGCTCTAGACCCTTCCAGAGTAGCATTTATGCCTACCACGTAGCATTTATGCCATTATAAATATCTCTATATCTCAGCTCTGGAAGGGTCTAGAGCCTCCATTTTTCCTCTCAGGTCTAAGTTCCATGGCCCTCTATCAGAATCCTGAGTTTCAAGAAGATTAGAGTAACTGAAAATTTCGACCGCAAAAAAAAAAAAAAAAAAAAAAAATGACTGTTACCCATGTCGGGTTTTTTTTTTTTTGGTGCGAAAAAATAAGTTTCTCCAATCTTCTTGAAACTCTGGATTCTGATAGAGGCCCATGGGACTTAGACCTGAGTGCAAAAATGGAGGTTCTAAACCCTTCCAGAGCTGAGATATTGAGATCCCACGTAGCATTTAGCCATTATAAATATCTCAATATCTGAGCTCTGCAAGGGTCTAGAGCCTCCATTTTTGCACTCAGGTCTAATTCCCATGGCCCTCTATCAGAATCCAGAGTTTTAGGAAGATCAGAGAAACTCAAAATTTCGACCAAAAAAAAAAAAAAAACACGACAGTGTTACCACTGTCTTTTTTTTTGTGGTGCGAAAAAATAAGTTTCTCCAATCTTCTTGAAACTCTGGATTCTTATAGAGGGCGATGGGACTTAGACCTGAGTGCAAAAATGGAGGCTCTAGACCCTTCCAGAGCTCAGATATTGAGATCCCACGTAGCATTTAGCCATGATAAATGCCTCAATATCTCAGCTCTGGAAGGGTCTAGATCCTCCGTTTTTGCAATCAGGTCTAAGTCCCATGCCTTTATCAGAATCCAGAGTTTCAAGAAGATTGGAGAAACTTATTTTTTTGCACGAAAAAAAGCGACAGGGGTAAAAGGGCCATGAGACTTAGACCTGAGTACAAAAATGGAGGCTCTAGACCCTTCCTGAGCTGAGATATTGCAATCCCACGTACCATTTATCCCATTATAAACCACTATTTTTAAAATGCGGGATGTCCTTATCTCAGCTCTGGAAGGGTCTAGAGCCTCCATTTTTGCTCTCAGGTCTAAGTCTCATGGCCCTCTATCAGAATCCAGAGTTTCAAGAAGATCAGAGAAACCACAATGCAATTTATAACTAATATCCCAGGAAACAGAACGTTTGCACGATTGAATCATTGACATTTCAGCACTCCTTCAGACAGCGACTTAAGCACAACAAGGCTCCTTGTTGCACGTTAATGTTTTTTTTCTTTTTTGGAAACTCACAGAGAAAAAAAATGTTAGTAACCACTTGTACACCTTTTAGTTTTTCTTTTGATATTTAGTTTCTTTTCTCCTCTGTATTTGTCTCTTGGACTGCTTCCGGTTACCCTTATCGCCTGCCTCGCTACGCTCCCGTCTCTGCCGTTTGTTCAATGTTCTTATCTGCTTTTGATTTTTACATTTTGTGTATAGTTTGTGTATTAAGTGCAATTTGATTACCATATGGAGTTTTTCCCATATGGAATTAATGTAACCTTCCTTCATTGGGGCGGCAGTGGCTCAGTGGTTCATGTGGGTTGTCTACAAACCGAAAGGTTGGTGGTTCAATCCTCGGTTCCACCTGACCAAGTGTTGAGGTGTCCATGAGCAAGACACCCAACCCCAGCTCCTCCTGACGAGCTGGATGACGCCTTGCATGGCTGCCGTCGCCGTCGGTGTATGAATGTGTGAGTGAATGGGTGAATGTGAGGCAAATTGTAAAGTGCTTTGGTGGCCATTGGGTCTATGAAAGCGCTATATAAATGCAGTCCATTTACCATTTCTCTAAATTTACGCTACTAAGTGTACACTTGCTGGTGTTTTGTTTCTAATTTACTGTTAGGCTCATTAAATAATACTAAGGATAAACAATATTTAAAAAGAATATAAATGTACATAAAATTAAAATAAATATAAAATTAAATAAAAAAATAACCCCAAAATATAACAATGCTAAATGGGGATATCTACAGCATATAAATTAATATACTATGTAAATTATGTGATCCACGTAAATGGCCGGCCCTCTGTCAAATTTTAAAACCCAGTGTGGCCCTTGAGCCAAAAAGTTTGCCCATCCCTGGTCTAGAGTCTCCATTTTTGCACGTTGGTCGAAGTCTCGTGGCCCTCTGTCAGAATCCAGAGTTTCAAGAAGATCGGAGGGGTCAAAATTTCGGCCAAAAAAAAAAAATGACAGTGTTACCCCTTATGTTTTTTTTTTCAGGTCCAAATTTTGACCTTCGATATCTCGGCTCTGGAAGGGTCTAGAGCCTCCATTTTTGCGCGCTGGTCGAAGTCTCGTGGCCCTCTGTCAGAATCCAGAGTTTCAAGAAGATCGGAGGGGTCAAAATTTCGGCCAAAAAAAATGTCAGTGTTACCCCTTATGTTTTTTTTTCAGGTCCAAATTTTGACCTTCGATATCTCGGCTCTGGAAGGGTCTAGAGCCTCCATTTTTGCGCGCTGGTCGAAGTCTCGTGGCCCTCTGTCAGAATCCAGAGTTTCAAGAAGATCGGAGGGGGTCAAAATTTCGGCCAAAAAAAAAAATGACAGTGTTACCCCTTATGTTTTTTTTTTTCAGGTCCAAATTTTGACCTTCGATATCTCGGCTCTGGAAGGGTCTAGAGCCTCCATTTTTGCGCGCTGGTCGAAGTCTCGTGGCCCTCTGTCAGAATCCAGAGTTTCAAGAAGATCGGAGGGGGTCAAAATTTCGGCAAAAAAAAAATGACAGTGTTACCCCTTATGTTTTTTTTTCAGGTCCAAATTTTGACCTTCGATATCTCGGCTCTGGAAGGGTCTAGAGCCTCCATTTTTGCGCGCTGGTCGAAGTCTCGTGGCCCTCTGTCAGAATCCAGAGTTTCAAGAAGATCGGAGGGGGTCAAAATTTTGGCCAAAAAAAAATGACAGTGTTACCCCTTATGTTTTTTTTTCGGGTCCAAATTTTGACCTTCGATATCTCGGCTCTGGAAGGGTCTAGAGCCTCCATTTTTGCGCGCTGGTCGAAGTCTCGTGGCCCTCTGTCAGAATCCAGAGTTTCAAGAAGATCGGAGGGGGTCAAAATTTCGGCCAAAAACGACAGTGTTACCCCTTATGTTTTTTTTTCCAGGTCAAAACTTTGACATCCGATATCTCGGCTCTGGAAGGGTCTAGAGCCTCCATTTTTGCGCGCTGGTCGAAGTCTCGTGGCCCTCTGTCAGAATCCAGAGTTTCAAGAAGATCGGAGGGGGTCAAAATTTCGGCCAAAAACGACAGTGTTACCCCTTATGTTTTTTTTTCTGGTCAAAACTTTGACATCCAATATCTCGGCTCTGGAAGGGTCTAGAGCCTCCATTTTTGCACGCTGGTCGAAGTCTCGGGGCCCTCTGTCAGAATCCAGAGTTTCAAGAAGATCGGAGGGGGTCAAAATTTCGGCCAAAAACGACAGTGTTACCCCTTATGTTTTTTTTCAGGTCAAAACTTTGACATCCGATATCTCGGCTCTGGAAGGGTCTAGAGCCTCCATTTTTGCGCGCTGGTCGAAGTCTCGTGGCCCTCTGTCAGAATCCAGAGTTTCAAGAAGATCGGAGGGGGTCAAAATTTCGGCCAAAAACGACAGTGTTACCCCTTATGTTTTTTTTTCCAGGTCAAAACTTTGACATCCGATATCTCGGCTCTGGAAGGGTCTAGAGCCTCCATTTTTGCGCGCTGGTCGAAGTCTCGTGGCCCTCTGTCAGAATCCAGAGTTTCAAGAAGATCGGAGGGGGTCAAAATTTCGGCCAAAAACGACAGTGTTACCCCTTATGTTTTTTTTTCAGGTCAAAACTTTGACATCCGATATCTCGGCTCTGGAAGGGTCTAGAGCCTCCATTTTTGCGCGCTGGTCGAAGTCTCGTGGCCCTCTGTCAGAATCCAGAGTTTCAAGAAGATCGGAGGGGGTCAAAATTTCGGCCAAAAACGACAGTGTTACCCCTTATGTTTTTTTTTCGGGTCAAAACTTTGACATCCGATATCTCGGCTCTGGAAGGGTCTAGAGCCTCCATTTTTGCGCGCTGGTCGAAGTCTCGTGGCCCTTTGTCAGAATCCAGAGTTTCAAGAAGATCGGAGGGGGTCAAAATTTTGGCCAAAAACGACAGTGTTACCCCTTATGTTTTTTTTTCCAGGTCAAAACTTTGACATCCGATATCTCGGCTCTGGAAGGGTCTAGAGCCTCCATTTTTGCGCGCTGGTCGAAGTCTCGTGGCCCTCTTTCAGAATCCAGAGTTTCAAGAAGATCAGAGGGGGTCAAAATTTCGGCCAAAAACGACAGTGTTACCCCTTATGTTTTTTTTCAGGTCAAAACTTTGACATCCGATATCTCGGCTCTGGAAGGGTCTAGAGCCTCCATTTTTGCGCGCTGGTCGAAGTCTCGTGGCCCTCTGTCAGAATCCAGAGTTTCAAGAAGATCGGAGGGGGTCAAAATTTCGGCCAAAAACGACAGTGTTACCCCTTATGTTTTTTTTTCTGGTCAAAACTTTGACATCCGATATCTCGGCTCTGGAAGGGTCTAGAGCCTCCATTTTTGCGCGCTGGTCGAAGTCTCGTGGCCCTCTGTCAGAATCCAGAGTTTCAAGAAGATCGGAGGGGGTCAACATTTCGGCCAAAAACGACAGTGTTACCCCTTATGTTTTTTTTTCTGGTCAAAACTTTGACATCCGATATCTCGGCTCTGGAAGGGTCTAGAGCCTCCATTTTTGCACGCTGGTCGAAGTCTCGTGGCCCTCTGTCAGAATCCAGAGTTTCAAGAAGATCGGAGGGGGTCAAAATTTCGGCCAAAAACGACAGTGTTACCCCTTATGTTTTTTTTTTCGGGTCAAAACTTTGACATCCGATATCTCGGCTCTGGAAGGGTCTAGAGCCTCCATTTTTGCGCGCTGGTCGAAGTCTCGTGGCCCTTTGTCAGAATCCAGAGTTTCAAGAAGATCGGAGGGGGTCAAAATTTTGGCCAAAAAGGACAGTGTTACCCCTTATGTTTTTTTTTCAGGTCAAAACTTTGACATCCGATATCTCGGCTCTGGAAGGGTCTAGAGCCTCCATTTTTGCGCGCTGGTCGAAGTCTCGTGGCCCTTTGTCAGAATCCAGAGTTTCAAGAAGATCGGAGGGGGTCAAAATTTCGGCCAAAAACGACAGTGTTACCCCTTATGTTTTTTTTTTTCAGGTCAAAACTTTGACATCCGATATCTTGGCTCTGGAAGGGTCTAGAGCCTCCATTTTTGCGCGCTGGTCGAAGTCTCGTGGCCCTCTGTCAGAATCCAGAGTTTCAAGAAGATCGGAGGGGGTCAAAATTTCGGCCAAAAACGACAGTGTTACCCCTTATGTTTTTTTTTTTCAGGTCAAAACTTTGACATCCGATATCTCGGCTCTGGAAGGGTCTAGAGCCTCCATTTTTGCGCGCTGGTCGAAGTCTCGTGGCCCTCTGTCAGAATCCAGAGTTTCAAGAAGATCAGAGGGGGTCAAAATTTCGGCCAAAAACGACAGTGTTACCCCTTATGTTTTTTTTTTAGGTCAAAACTTTGACATCCGATATCTCGGCTCTGGAAGGGTCTAGAGCCTCCATTTTTGCGCGCTGGTCGAAGTCTCGTGGCCCTCTGTCAGAATCCAGAGTTTCAAGAAGATCGGAGGGGGTCAACATTTCGGCCAAAAACGACAGTGTTACCCCTTATGTTTTTTTTCTGGTCAAAACTTTGACATCCGATATCTCGGCTCTGAAAGGGTCTAGAGCCTCCATTTTTGCGCGCTGGTCGAAGTCTCGTGGCCCTCTGTCAGAATCCAGAGTTTCAAGAAGATCGGAGGGGGTCAAAATTTCGGCCAAAAACGACAGTGTTACCCCTTATGTTTTTTTTTCGGGTCAAAACTTTGACATCCGATATCTCGGCTCTGGAAGGGTCTAGAGCCTCCATTTTTGCGCGCTGGTCGAAGTCTCGTGGCCCTCTGTCAGAATCCAGAGTTTCAAGAAGATCGGAGGGGGTCAAAATTTCGGCCAAAAACGACAGTGTTACCCCTTATGTTTTTTTTCCAGGTCAAAACTTTGACATCCGATATCTCGGCTCTGGAAGGGTCTAGAGCCTCCATTTTTGCGCGCTGGTCGAAGTCTCGTGGCCCTCTGTCAGAATCCAGAGTTTCAAGAAGATCAGAGGGGGTCAAAATTTCGGCCAAAAACGACAGTGTTACCCCTTATGGTTTTTTTTCAGGTCAAAACTTTGACATCCGATATCTCGGCTCTGGAAGGGTCTAGAGCCTCCATTTTTGCGCGCTGGTCGAAGTCTCGTGGCCCTCTGTCAGAATCCAGAGTTTCAAGAAGATCGGAGGGGGTCAAAATTTCGGCCAAAAACGACAGTGTTACCCCTTATGTTTTTTTTTTCAGGTCAAAACTTTGACATCCGATATCTCGGCTCTGGAAGGGTCTAGAGCCTCCATTTTTGCGCGCTGGTCGAAGTCTCGTGGCCCTCTGTCAGAATCCAGAGTTTCAAGAAGATCGGAGGGGGTCAAAATTTCGGCCAAAAACGACAGTGTTACCCCTTATGTTTTTTTTTCAGGTCAAAACTTTGACATCCGATATCTCGGCTCTGGAAGGGTCTAGAGCCTCCATTTTTGCGCGCTGGTCGAAGTCTCGTGGCCCTCTGTCAGAATCCAGAGTTTCAAGAAGATCGGAGGGGGTCAAAATTTCGGCCAAAAACGACAGTGTTACCCCTTATGTTTTTTTTGCAGGTCAAAACTTTGACATCCGATATCTCGGCTCTGGAAGGGTCTAGAGCCTCCATTTTTGCGCGCTGGTCGAAGTCTCGTGGCCCTCTGTCAGAATCCAGAGTTTCAAGAAGATCGGAGGGGGTCAAAATTTCGGCCAAAAACGACAGTGTTACCCCTTATGTTTTTTTTTCAGGTCAAAACTTTGACATCCGATATCTCGGCTCTGGAAGGGTCTAGAGCCTCCATTTTTGCGCGCTGGTCGAAGTCTCGTGGCCCTCTGTCAGAATCCAGAGTTTCAAGAAGATCGGAGGGGGTCAAAATTTTGGCCAAAAAGGACAGTGTTACCCCTTATGTTTTTTTTTCAGGTCAAAACTTTGACATCCGATATCTCGGCTCTGGAAGGGTCTAGAGCCTCCATTTTTGCGCGCTGGTCGAAGTCTCGTGGCCCTTTGTCAGAATCCAGAGTTTCAAGAAGATCGGAGGGGGTCAAAATTTCGGCCAAAAACGACAGTGTTACCCCTTATGTTTTTTTTTTCAGGTCAAAACTTTGACATCCGATATCTTGGCTCTGGAAGGGTCTAGAGCCTCCATTTTTGCGCGCTGGTCGAAGTCTCGTGGCCCTCTGTCAGAATCCAGAGTTTCAAGAAGATCGGAGGGGGTCAAAATTTCGGCCAAAAACGACAGTGTTACCCCTTATGTTTTTTTTTTTTCAGGTCAAAACTTTGACATCCGATATCTCGGCTCTGGAAGGGTCTAGAGCCTCCATTTTTGCGCGCTGGTCGAAGTCTCGTGGCCCTCTGTCAGAATCCAGAGTTTCAAGAAGATCAGAGGGGGTCAAAATTTCGGCCAAAAACGACAGTGTTACCCCTTATGTTTTTTTTTTAGGTCAAAACTTTGACATCCGATATCTCGGCTCTGGAAGGGTCTAGAGCCTCCATTTTTGCGCGCTGGTCGAAGTCTCGTGGCCCTCTGTCAGAATCCAGAGTTTCAAGAAGATCGGAGGGGGTCAACATTTCGGCCAAAAACGACAGTGTTACCCCTTATGTTTTTTTTCTGGTCAAAACTTTGACATCCGATATCTCGGCTCTGAAAGGGTCTAGAGCCTCCATTTTTGCGCGCTGGTCGAAGTCTCGTGGCCCTCTGTCAGAATCCAGAGTTTCAAGAAGATCGGAGGGGGTCAAAATTTCGGCCAAAAACGACAGTGTTACCCCTTATGTTTTTTTTTCGGGTCAAAACTTTGACATCCGATATCTCGGCTCTGGAAGGGTCTAGAGCCTCCATTTTTGCGCGCTGGTCGAAGTCTCGTGGCCCTCTGTCAGAATCCAGAGTTTCAAGAAGATCGGAGGGGGTCAAAATTTCGGCCAAAAACGACAGTGTTACCCCTTATGTTTTTTTTCCAGGTCAAAACTTTGACATCCGATATCTCGGCTCTGGAAGGGTCTAGAGCCTCCATTTTTGCGCGCTGGTCGAAGTCTCGTGGCCCTCTGTCAGAATCCAGAGTTTCAAGAAGATCAGAGGGGGTCAAAATTTCGGCCAAAAACGACAGTGTTACCCCTTATGGTTTTTTTTCAGGTCAAAACTTTGACATCCGATATCTCGGCTCTGGAAGGGTCTAGAGCCTCCATTTTTGCGCGCTGGTCGAAGTCTCGTGGCCCTCTGTCAGAATCCAGAGTTTCAAGAAGATCGGAGGGGGTCAAAATTTCGGCCAAAAACGACAGTGTTACCCCTTATGTTTTTTTTTTCAGGTCAAAACTTTGACATCCGATATCTCGGCTCTGGAAGGGTCTAGAGCCTCCATTTTTGCGCGCTGGTCGAAGTCTCGTGGCCCTCTGTCAGAATCCAGAGTTTCAAGAAGATCGGAGGGGGTCAAAATTTCGGCCAAAAACGACAGTGTTACCCCTTATGTTTTTTTTTCAGGTCAAAACTTTGACATCCGATATCTCGGCTCTGGAAGGGTCTAGAGCCTCCATTTTTGCGCGCTGGTCGAAGTCTCGTGGCCCTCTGTCAGAATCCAGAGTTTCAAGAAGATCGGAGGGGGTCAAAATTTCGGCCAAAAACGACAGTGTTACCCCTTATGTTTTTTTTGCAGGTCAAAACTTTGACATCCGATATCTCGGCTCTGGAAGGGTCTAGAGCCTCCATTTTTGCGCGCTGGTCGAAGTCTCGTGGCCCTCTGTCAGAATCCAGAGTTTCAAGAAGATCGGAGGGGGTCAAAATTTCGGCCAAAAACGACAGTGTTACCCCTTATGTTTTTTTTTCAGGTCAAAACTTTGACATCCGATATCTCGGCTCTGGAAGGGTCTAGAGCCTCCATTTTTGCGCGCTGGTCGAAGTCTCGTGGCCCTCTGTCAGAATCCAGAGTTTCAAGAAGATCGGAGGGGGTCAAAATTTCGGCCAAAAACGACAGTGTTACCCCTTATGTTTTTTTTTCCAGGTCAAAACTTTGACATCCGATATCTCGGCTCTGGAAGGGTCTAGAGCCTCCATTTTTGCGCGCTGGTCGAAGTCTCGTGGCCCTCTGTCAGAATCCAGAGTTTCAAGAAGATCAGAGGGGGTCAAAATTTCGGCCAAAAACGACAGTGTTACCCCTTATGTTTTTTTTTCAGGTCAAAACTTTGACATCCGATATCTCGGCTCTGGAAGGGTCTAGAGCCTCCATTTTTGCGCGCTGGTCGAAGTCTCGTGGCCCTCTGTCAGAATCCAGAGTTTCAAGAAGATCGGAGGGGGTCAAAATTTCGGCCAAAAACGACAGTGTTACCCCTTATGTTTTTTTTTTCAGGTCAAAACTTTGACATCCGATATCTCGGCTCTGGAAGGGTCTAGAGCCTCCATTTTTGCGCGGTGGTCGAAGTCTCGTGGCCCTCTGTCAGAATCCAGAGTTTCAAGAAGATCGGAGGGGGTCAAAATTTCGGCCAAAAACGACAGTGTTACCCCTTATGTTTTTTTTTTTTCAGGTCCAAATTTTGACCTTCGATATCCCGGCTCTGGAAGGGTCTAGAGCAGGGGTGGGCAAACTTTTTGGCTCAAGGGCCACACTGGGTTTTAAAATTTGACAGAGGGCCGGCCATTTACTTGGATTACGTAATTTACATAGTATATTAATTTATATGCTATAGATATCCCCATTTAGCATTGTTATATTTTGGGGTTATTTTTTTATTTAATTTTATATTTATTTTAATTTTATATATATTTATATTCTTTTTAAATATTGTTTATCCTTAGTATTATTTAATGAGCCTAACAGTAAATTAGAAACAAAACACCAGCAAGTGTACACTTAGTAGATTAAAAATTAGAGAAATGGTGAATGGACTGCATTTATATAGCGCTTTCATAGACCCAATGGCCACCAAAGCACTTTACAATTTGCCTCACATTCACCCATTCACTCACTGACGGCGACGGCAGCCATATAAGGCGCCATCCAGCTCGTCGGGAGGAGCTGGGGTTAGGTGTCTTGCTCATGGACACCTCGACACTTGGTCAGGTGGAACCGAGGATTGAACCACCATCCTTTCGGTTTGTAGACAACCCACATGAACCACTGAGCCACTGCCGCCCCAATGAAGGAAGGTTATTAATTCAACTTTATTAAAACTCCATATGGTAATCAAATTGCACTTAATACACAAACTATACACAAAATGTAAAAATCAAAAGCAGATAAGAACATTTATTGAACAAACAGCAGAGACGGGAGCGTAGCGAGGCGGGCGATAAAGGTAACCGGAAGCAGTCCAAGAGACAAATACAGAGGAGAAAAGAAACTAAATATCAAAAGAAAAACTAAAAATCATATGAAAACTAATCAGGTGTACAAGTGGTTACTAACATTTTTTTCTCTGAGTTTCCAAAAAAGGAAAAAACATTAACGTGCAACAAGGAGCCTTGTTGTGCTTAAGTCACTGTCTGAAGGAGTGCTGAAATGTCAATGATTCAATCGTGCAAACGTTCTGTTTCCTGGGATATTAGTTATAAATTGCATATGACAAATTACAAAAAACGGTCTGACTCTGCGGCGTGAGTGTAACGGAGGCCAGCTAGTAGTACTGTGCGAGTAAACCTTACTCCCCGATATCAATAGGCGCTCTAGTGACAGATGCTAGAGGCTGCAGTCTTTGCCTCCTTGTTAGCGCGCCTGACTCTCATGCCGGGGACCCGGGTTCGAGACCCGCTCGGAGCGGTCCCGAGGGGTTACATGAGCTTTGCAATGCAACCGTTATTTATTCACTGTATGGTTTCCATGGTGACGCGTCATTGCTTGTCACGTGACACACCGCAGCACAGCCACAACAGCTCTGGAATGTGTGACAGGGATGTTGGTTCGGTGAATGGGTGATGGAAGGAGACACAGCGTCGGTGAATACTGGGGCTCATGCACTTTATTGAGTTACTTTCTCTCCCCACAGCGCTTGCTCGCGCTCACACAATTAATTCAGAATATTTCAAAAACAAATCACATATAAAACAGTACTCTTCCCGCTGGATTCAGCTTCTCAGGTCACAAATGCAGCAACACTCTTTCCACTGAAACAGCTTGCACCCCAGCGTTTTCTCTCTCTCGACAGCGCGTGCACGAGCTCCCAGTCTCTCTCTCTCCCCACTCTGTCAGCACGGCCCGCTTACAGCTCGGCTCCCCCCTCGCTCTCCTGCTACAGACCGCGCTGCACAACGCTCCCCATGCAAATGCAATCTCTATGACAATATTTTAAATACTCGACGGGCCGGATTAAACAGCCTAACAGGCCGCATGTGGCCCGCGGGCCGTAGTTTGCCCACCCCTGGTCTAGAGCCTCCATTTTTGCGCGCTGGTCGAAGTCTCGTGGCCCTCTGTCAGAATCCAGAGTTTCAAGAAGATCGGAGGGGGTCAAAATTTCGGCCAAAAACGACAGTGTTACCCCTTATGTTTTTTTTTCAGGTCAAAACTTTGACATCCGATATCTCGGCTCTGGAAGGGTCTAGAGCCTCCATTTTTGCGCGCTGGTCGAAGTCTCGTGGCCCTCTGTCAGAATCCAGAGTTTCAAGAAGATCGGAGGGGGTCAAAATTTCGGCCAAAAACGACAGTGTTACCCCTTATGTTTTTTTTTCAGGTCAAAACTTTGACATCCGATATCTCGGCTCTGGAAGGGTCTAGAGCCTCCATTTTTGCGCGCTGGTCGAAGTCTCGTGGCCCTCTGTCAGAATCCAGAGTTTCAAGAAGATCGGAGGGGGTCAAAATTTCGGCCAAAAACGACAGTGTTACCCCTTATGTTTTTTTTTCAGGTCAAAACTTTGACATCCGATATCTCGGCTCTGGAAGGGTCTAGAGCCTCCATTTTTGCGTGCTGGTCGAAGTCTCGTGGCCCTCTGTCAGAATCCAGAGTTTAAAGAAGATCGGAGGGGGTCAAAATTTTGGCCAAAAACGACAGTGTTACCCCTTATGTTTTTTTTTTCAGGTCAAAACTTTGACATCCGATATCTCGGCTCTGGAAGGGTCTAGAGCCTCCATTTTTGCGCGCTGGTCGAAGTCTCGTGGCCCTCTGTCAGAATCCAGAGTTTCAAGAAGATCGGAGGGGGTCAAAATTTCGGCCAAAAACGACAGTGTTACCCCTTATGTTTTTTTTTCAGGTCAAAACTTTGACATCCGATATCTCGGCTCTGGAAGGGTCTAGAGCCTCCATTTTTGCGCGCTGGTCGAAGTCTCGTGGCCCTCTGTCAGAATCCAGAGTTTCAAGAAGATCGGAGGGGGTCAAAATTTCGGCCAAAAACGACAGTGTTACCCCTTATGTTTTTTTTCAGGTCAAAACTTTGACATCCGATATCTCGGCTCTGGAAGGGTCTAGAGCCTCCATTTTTGCGCGCTGGTCGAAGTCTCGTGGCCCTCTGTCAGAATCCAGAGTTTCAAGAAGATCGGAGGGGGTCAACATTTCGGCCAAAAACGACAGTGTTACCCCTTATGTTTTTTTTTCTGGTCAAAACTTTGACATCCGATATCTCGGCTCTGGAAGGGTCTAGAGCCTCCATTTTTGCACGCTGGTCGAAGTCTCGTGGCCCTCTGTCAGAATCCAGAGTTTCAAGAAGATCGGAGGGGGTCAAAATTTCGGCCAAAAACGACAGTGTTACCCCTTATGTTTTTTTTTCGGGTCAAAACTTTGACATCCGATATCTCGGCTCTGGAAGGGTCTAGAGCCTCCATTTTTGCGCGCTGGTCGAAGTCTCGTGGCCCTTTGTCAGAATCCAGAGTTTCAAGAAGATCGGAGGGGGTCAAAATTTTGGCCAAAAACGACAGTGTTACCCCTTATGTTTTTTTTTCAGGTCAAAACTTTGACATCCGATATCTCGGCTCTGGAAGGGTCTAGAGCCTCCATTTTTGCGCGCTGGTCGAAGTCTCGTGGCCCTTTGTCAGAATCCAGAGTTTCAAGAAGATCAGAGGGGGTCAAAATTTCGGCCAAAAACGACAGTGTTACCCCTTATGTTTTTTTTTCAGGTCAAAACTTTGACATCCGATATCTCGGCTCTGGAAGGGTCTAGAGCCTCCATTTTTGCGCGCTGGTCGAAGTCTCGTGGCCCTCTGTCAGAATCCAGAGTTTCAAGAAGATCGGAGGGGGTCAAAATTTCGGCCAAAAACGACAGTGTTACCCCTTATGTTTTTTTTTTCAGGTCAAAACTTTGACATCCGATATCTTGGCTCTGGAAGGGTCTAGAGCCTCCATTTTTGCGCGCTGGTCGAAGTCTCGTGGCCCTCTGTCAGAATCCAGAGTTTCAAGAAGATCGGAGGGGGTCAAAATTTCGGCCAAAAACGACAGTGTTACCCCTTATGTTTTTTTTCAGGTCAAAACTTTGACATCCGATATCTCGGCTCTGGAAGGGTCTAGAGCCTCCATTTTTGCGCGCTGGTCGAAGTCTCGTGGCCCTCTGTCAGAATCCAGAGTTTCAAGAAGATCAGAGGGGGTCAAAATTTCGGCCAAAAACAACAGTGTTACCCCTTATGTTTTTTTTTCAGGTCAAAACTTTGACATCAGATATCTCGGCTCTGGAAGGGTCTAGAGCCTCCATTTTTGCGCGCTGGTCGAAGTCTCGTGGCCCTCTGTCAGAATCCAGAGTTTCAAGAAGATCGGAGGGGGTCAACATTTCGGCCAAAAACGACAGTGTTACCCCTTATGTTTTTTTTTCTGGTCAAAACTTTGACATCCGATATCTCGGCTCTGAAAGGGTCTAGAGCCTCCATTTTTGCGCGCTGGTCGAAGTCTCGTGGCCCTCTGTCAGAATCCAGAGTTTCAAGAAGATCGGAGGGGGTCAAAATTTCGGCCAAAAACGACAGTGTTACCCCTTATGTTTTTTTTTCGGGTCAAAACTTTGACATCCGATATCTCGGCTCTGGAAGGGTCTAGAGCCTCCATTTTTGCGCGCTGGTCGAAGTCTCGTGGCCCTCTGTCAGAATCCAGAGTTTCAAGAAGATCGGAGGGGGTCAAAATTTCGGCCAAAATTGACAGTGTTACCCCTTATGTTTTTTTTTCCAGGTCAAAACTTTGACATCCGATATCTCGGCTCTGGAAGGGTCTAGAGCCTCCATTTTTGCGCGCTGGTCGAAGTCTCGTGGCCCTCTGTCAGAATCCAGAGTTTCAAGAAGATCGGAGGGGGTCAAAATTTCGGCCAAAAACGACAGTGTTACCCCTTATGTTTTTTTTTCTGGTCAAAACTTTGACATCCGATATCTCGGCTCTGGAAGGTTCTAGAGCCTCCATTTTTGCGCGCTGGTCGAAGTCTCGTGGCCCTCTGTCAGAATCCAGAGTTTCAAGAAGATCGGAGGGGGTCAAAATTTCGGCCAAAAACGACAGTGTTACCCCTTATGTTTTTTTTTCAGGTCAAAACTTTGACATCCGATATCTCGGCTCTGGAAGGGTCTAGAGCCTCCATTTTTGCGCGCTGGTCGAAGTCTCGTGGCCCTCTGTCAGAATCCAGAGTTTCAAGAAGATCGGAGGGGGTCAACATTTCGGCCAAAAACGACAGTGTTACCCCTTATGTTTTTTTTTCTGGTCAAAACTTTGACATCCGATATCTCGGCTCTGGAAGGGTCTAGAGCCTCCATTTTTGCACGCTGGTCGAAGTCTCGTGGCCCTCTGTCAGAATCCAGAGTTTCAAGAAGATCGGAGGGGGTCAAAATTTCGGCCAAAAATGACAGTGTTACCCCTTATGTTTTTTTTTCGGGTCAAAACTTTGACATCCGATATCTCGGCTCTGGAAGGGTCTAGAGCCTCCATTTTTGCGCGCTGGTCGAAGTCTCGTGGCCCTTTGTCAGAATCCAGAGTTTCAAGAAGATCGGAGGGGGTCAAAATTTTGGCCAAAAAGGACAGTGTTACCCCTTATGTTTTTTTTTTTCAGGTCAAAACTTTGACATCCGATATCTCGGCTCTGGAAGGGTCTAGAGCCTCCATTTTTGCGCGCTGGTCGAAGTCTCGTGGCCCTTTGTCAGAATCCAGAGTTTCAAGAAGATCGGAGGGGGTCAAAATTTCGGCCAAAAACGACAGTGTTACCCCTTATGTTTTTTTTTTCAGGTCAAAACTTTGACATCCGATATCTCGGCTCTGGAAGGGTCTAGAGCCTCCATTTTTGCGCGCTGGTCGAAGTCTCGTGGCCCTCTGTCAGAATCCAGAGTTTCAAGAAGATCGGAGGGGGTCAAAATTTCGGCCAAAAACGACAGTGTTACCCCTTATGTTTTTTTTTCAGGTCAAAACTTTGACATCCGATATCTCGGCTCTGGAAGGGTCTAGAGCCTCCATTTTTGCGCGCTGGTCGAAGTCTCGTGGCCCTCTGTCAGAATCCAGAGTTTCAAGAAGATCGGAGGGGGTCAAAATTTCGGCCAAAAACGACAGTGTTACCCCTTATGTTTTTTTTGCAGGTCAAAACTTTGACATCCGATATCTCGGCTCTGGAAGGGTCTAGAGCCTCCATTTTTGCGCGCTGGTCGAAGTCTCGTGGCCCTCTGTCAGAATCCAGAGTTTCAAGAAGATCGGAGGGGGTCAAAATTTCGGCCAAAAACGACAGTGTTACCCCTTATGTTTTTTTTTCAGGTCAAAACTTTGACATCCGATATCTCGGCTCTGGAAGGGTCTAGAGCCTCCATTTTTGCGCGCTGGTCGAAGTCTCGTGGCCCTCTGTCAGAATCCAGAGTTTCAAGAAGATCGGAGGGGGTCAAAATTTCGGCCAAAAACGACAGTGTTACCCCTTATGTTTTTTTTTCCAGGTCAAAACTTTGACATCCGATATCTCGGCTCTGGAAGGGTCTAGAGCCTCCATTTTTGCGCGCTGGTCGAAGTCTCGTGGCCCTCTGTCAGAATCCAGAGTTTCAAGAAGATCAGAGGGGGTCAAAATTTCGGCCAAAAACGACAGTGTTACCCCTTATGTTTTTTTTTCAGGTCAAAACTTTGACATCCGATATCTCGGCTCTGGAAGGGTCTAGAGCCTCCATTTTTGCGCGCTGGTCGAAGTCTCGTGGCCCTCTGTCAGAATCCAGAGTTTCAAGAAGATCGGAGGGGGTCAAAATTTCGGCCAAAAACGACAGTGTTACCCCTTATGTTTTTTTTTCAGGTCAAAACTTTGACATCCGATATCTCGGCTCTGGAAGGGTCTAGAGCCTCCATTTTTGCGCGGTGGTCGAAGTCTCGTGGCCCTCTGTCAGAATCCAGAGTTTCAAGAAGATCGGAGGGGGTCAAAATTTCGGCCAAAAACGACAGTGTTACCCCTTATGTTTTTTTTTTTTCAGGTCCAAATTTTGACCTTCGATATCCCGGCTCTGGAAGGGTCTAGAGCAGGGGTGGGCAAACTTTTTGGCTCAAGGGCCACACTGGGTTTTAAAATTTGACAGAGGGCCGGCCATTTACTTGGATTACGTAATTTACATAGTATATTAATTTAAATGCTATAGATATCCCCATTTAGCATTGTTATATTTTGGGGTTATTTTTTTATTTAATTTTATATTTATTTTAATTTTATATATATTTATATTCTTTTTAAATATTGTTTATCCTTAGTATTATTTAATGAGCCTAACAGTAAATTAGAAACAAAACACCAGCAAGTGTACACTTAGTAGATTAAAAATTAGAGAAATGGTGAATGGACTGCATTTATATAGCGCTTTCATAGACCCAATGGCCACCAAAGCACTTTACAATTTGCCTCACATTCACCCATTCACTCACTGACGGCGACGGCAGCCATATAAGGCGCCATCCAGCTCGTCGGGAGGAGCTGGGGTTAGGTGTCTTGCTCATGGACACCTCGACACTTGGTCAGGTGGAACCGAGGATTGAACCACCATCCTTTCGGTTTGTAGACAACCCACATGAACCACTGAGCCACTGCCGCCCCAATGAAGGAAGGTTATTAATTCAACTTTATTAAAACTCCATATGGTAATCAAATTGCACTTAATACACAAACTATACACAAAATGTAAAAATCAAAAGCAGATAAGAACATTTATTGAACAAACAGCAGAGACGGGAGCGTAGCGAGGCGGGCGATAAAGGTAACCGGAAGCAGTCCAAGAGACAAATACAGAGGAGAAAAGAAACTAAATATCAAAAGAAAAACTAAAAATCATATGAAAACTAATCAGGTGTACAAGTGGTTACTAACATTTTTTTCTCTGAGTTTCCAAAAAAGGAAAAAACATTAACGTGCAACAAGGAGCCTTGTTGTGCTTAAGTCACTGTCTGAAGGAGTGCTGAAATGTCAATGATTCAATCGTGCAAACGTTCTGTTTCCTGGGATATTAGTTATAAATTGCATATGACAAATTACAAAAAACGGTCTGACTCTGCGGCGTGAGTGTAACGGATGCCAGCTAGTAGTACTGTGCGAGTAAACCTTACTCCCCGATATCAATAGGCGCTCTAGTGACAGATGCTAGAGGCTGCAGTCTTTGCCTCCTTGTTAGCGCGCCTGACTCTCATGCCGGGGACCCGGGTTCGAGACCCGCTCGGAGCGGTCCCGAGGGGTTACATGAGCTTTGCAATGCAACCGTTATTTATTCACTGTATGGTTTCCATGGTGACGCGTCATTGCTTGTCACGTGACACACCGCAGCACAGCCACAACAGCTCTGGAATGTGTGACAGGGATGTTGGTTCGGTGAATGGGTGATGGAAGGAGACACAGCGTCGGTGAATACTGGGGCTCATGCACTTTATTGAGTTACTTTCTCTCCCCACAGCGCTTGCTCGCGCTCACACAATTAATTCAGAATATTTCAAAAACAAATCACATATAAAACAGTACTCTTCCCGCTGGATTCAGCTTCTCAGGTCACAAATGCAGCAACACTCTTTCCACTGAAACAGCTTGCACCCCAGCGTTTTCTCTCTCTCGACAGCGCGTGCACGAGCTCCCAGTCTCTCTCTCTCCCCACTCTGTCAGCACGGCCCGCTTACAGCTCGGCTCCCCCCTCGCTCTCCTGCTACAGACCGCGCTGCACAACGCTCCCCATGCAAATGCAATCTCTATGACAATATTTTAAATACTCGACGGGCCGGATTAAACAGCCTAACAGGCCGCATGTGGCCCGCGGGCCGTAGTTTGCCCACCCCTGGTCTAGAGCCTCCATTTTTGCGCGCTGGTCGAAGTCTCGTGGCCCTCTGTCAGAATCCAGAGTTTCAAGAAGATCGGAGGGGGTCAAAATTTCGGCCAAAAACGACAGTGTTACCCCTTATGTTTTTTTTTCAGGTCAAAACTTTGACATCCGATATCTCGGCTCTGGAAGGGTCTAGAGCCTCCATTTTTGCGCGCTGGTCGAAGTCTCGTGGCCCTCTGTCAGAATCCAGAGTTTCAAGAAGATCGGAGGGGGTCAAAATTTCGGCCAAAAACGACAGTGTTACCCCTTATGTTTTTTTTTCCAGGTTAAAACTTTGACATCCGATATCTCGGCTCTGGAAGGGTCTAGAGCCTCCATTTTTGCGCGCTGGTCGAAGTCTCGTGGCCCTCTGTCAGAATCCAGAGTTTCAAGAAGATCGGAGGGGGTCAAAATTTCGGCCAAAAACGACAGTGTTACCCCTTATGTTTTTTTTTCAGGTCAAAACTTTGACATCCGATATCTCGGCTCTGGAAGGGTCTAGAGCCTCCATTTTTGCGCGCTGGTCGAAGTCTCGTGGCCCTCTGTCAGAATCCAGAGTTTCAAGAAGATCGGAGGGGGTCAAAATTTCGGCCAAAAACGACAGTGTTACCCCTTATGTTTTTTTTTCAGGTCAAAACTTTGACATCCGATATCTCGGCTCTGGAAGGGTCTAGAGCCTCCATTTTTGCGTGCTGGTCGAAGTCTCGTGGCCCTCTGTCAGAATCCAGAGTTTAAAGAAGATCGGAGGGGGTCAAAATTTTGGCCAAAAACGACAGTGTTACCCCTTATGTTTTTTTTTTCATGTCAAAACTTTGACATCCGATATCTCGGCTCTGGAAGGGTCTAGAGCCTCCATTTTTGCGCGCTGGTCGAAGTCTCGTGGCCCTCTGTCAGAATCCAGAGTTTCAAGAAGATCGGAGGGGGTCAAAATTTCGGCCAAAAACGACAGTGTTACCCCTTATGTTTTTTTTTCAGGTCAAAACTTTGACATCCGATATCTCGGCTCTGGAAGGGTCTAGAGCCTCCATTTTTGCGCGCTGGTCGAAGTCTCGTGGCCCTCTGTCAGAATCCAGAGTTTCAAGAAGATCGGAGGGGGTCAAAATTTCGGCCAAAAACGACAGTGTTACCCCTTATGTTTTTTTTCAGGTCAAAACTTTGACATCCGATATCTCGGCTCTGGAAGGGTCTAGAGCCTCCATTTTTGCGCGCTGGTCGAAGTCTCGTGGCCCTCTGTCAGAATCCAGAGTTTCAAGAAGATCGGAGGGGGTCAACATTTCGGCCAAAAACGACAGTGTTACCCCTTATGTTTTTTTTTCTGGTCAAAACTTTGACATCCGATATCTCGGCTCTGGAAGGGTCTAGAGCCTCCATTTTTGCACGCTGGTCGAAGTCTCGTGGTCCTCTGTCAGAATCCAGAGTTTCAAGAAGATCGGAGGGGGTCAAAATTTCGGCCAAAAACGACAGTGTTACCCCTTATGTTTTTTTTTCGGGTCAAAACTTTGACATCCGATATCTCGGCTCTGGAAGGGTCTAGAGCCTCCATTTTTGCGCGCTGGTCGAAGTCTCGTGGCCCTTTGTCAGAATCCAGAGTTTCAAGAAGATCGGAGGGGGTCAAAATTTTGGCCAAAAACGACAGTGTTACCCCTTATGTTTTTTTTTCAGGTCAAAACTTTGACATCCGATATCTCGGCTCTGGAAGGGTCTAGAGCCTCCATTTTTGCGCGCTGGTCGAAGTCTCGTGGCCCTTTGTCAGAATCCAGAGTTTCAAGAAGATCAGAGGGGGTCAAAATTTCGGCCAAAAACGACAGTGTTACCCCTTATGTTTTTTTTTCAGGTCAAAACTTTGACATCCGATATCTCGGCTCTGGAAGGGTCTAGAGCCTCCATTTTTGCGCGCTGGTCGAAGTCTCGTGGCCCTCTGTCAGAATCCAGAGTTTCAAGAAGATCGGAGGGGGTCAAAATTTCGGCCAAAAACGACAGTGTTACCCCTTATGTTTTTTTTTTCAGGTCAAAACTTTGACATCCGATATCTTGGCTCTGGAAGGGTCTAGAGCCTCCATTTTGCGCGCTGGTCGAAGTCTCGTGGCCCTCTGTCAGAATCCAGAGTTTCAAGAAGATCGGAGGGGGTCAAAATTTCGGCCAAAAACGACAGTGTTACCCCTTATGTTTTTTTTCAGGTCAAAACTTTGACATCCGATATCTCGGCTCTGGAAGGGTCTAGAGCCTCCATTTTTGCGCGCTGGTCGAAGTCTCGTGGCCCTCTGTCAGAATCCAGAGTTTCAAGAAGATCAGAGGGGGTCAAAATTTCGGCCAAAAACAACAGTGTTACCCCTTATGTTTTTTTTTCAGGTCAAAACTTTGACATCAGATATCTCGGCTCTGGAAGGGTCTAGAGCCTCCATTTTTGCGCGCTGGTCGAAGTCTCGTGGCCCTCTGTCAGAATCCAGAGTTTCAAGAAGATCGGAGGGGGTCAACATTTCGGCCAAAAACGACAGTGTTACCCCTTATGTTTTTTTTTCTGGTCAAAACTTTGACATCCGATATCTCGGCTCTGAAAGGGTCTAGAGCCTCCATTTTTGCGCGCTGGTCGAAGTCTCGTGGCCCTCTGTCAGAATCCAGAGTTTCAAGAAGATCGGAGGGGGTCAAAATTTCGGCCAAAAACGACAGTGTTACCCCTTATGTTTTTTTTTCGGGTCAAAACTTTGACATCCGATATCTCGGCTCTGGAAGGGTCTAGAGCCTCCATTTTTGCGCGCTGGTCGAAGTCTCGTGGCCCTCTCTCAGAATCCAGAGTTTCAAGAAGATCGGAGGGGGTCAAAATTTCGGCCAAAATTGACAGTGTTACCCCTTATGTTTTTTTTTCCAGGTCAAAACTTTGACATCCGATATCTCGGCTCTGGAAGGGTCTAGAGCCTCCATTTTTGCGCGCTGGTCGAAGTCTCGTGGCCCTCTGTCAGAATCCAGAGTTTCAAGAAGATCGGAGGGGGTCAAAATTTCGGCCAAAAACGACAGTGTTACCCCTTATGTTTTTTTTTCTGGTCAAAACTTTGACATCCGATATCTCGGCTCTGGAAGGTTCTAGAGCCTCCATTTTTGCGCGCTGGTCGAAGTCTCGTGGCCCTCTGTCAGAATCCAGAGTTTCAAGAAGATCGGAGGGGGTCAAAATTTCGGCCAAAAACGACAGTGTTACCCCTTATGTTTTTTTTTCAGGTCAAAACTTTGACATCCGATATCTCGGCTCTGGAAGGGTCTAGAGCCTCCATTTTTGCGCGCTGGTCGAAGTCTCGTGGCCCTCTGTCAGAATCCAGAGTTTCAAGAAGATCGGAGGGGGTCAACATTTCGGCCAAAAACGACAGTGTTACCCCTTATGTTTTTTTTTCTGGTCAAAACTTTGACATCCGATATCTCGGCTCTGGAAGGGTCTAGAGCCTCCATTTTTGCACGCTGGTCGAAGTCTCGTGGCCCTCTGTCACAATCCAGAGTTTCAAGAAGATCGGAGGGGGTCAAAATTTCGGCCAAAAATGACAGTGTTACCCCTTATGTTTTTTTTTCGGGTCAAAACTTTGACATCCGATATCTCGGCTCTGGAAGGGTCTAGAGCCTCCATTTTTGCGCGCTGGTCGAAGTCTCGTGGCCCTTTGTCAGAATCCAGAGTTTCAAGAAGATCGGAGGGGGTCAAAATTTTGGCCAAAAAGGACAGTGTTACCCCTTATGTTTTTTTTTTTCAGGTCAAAACTTTGACATCCGATATCTCGGCTCTGGAAGGGTCTAGAGCCTCCATTTTTGCGCGCTGGTCGAAGTCTCGTGGCCCTTTGTCAGAATCCAGAGTTTCAAGAAGATCGGAGGGGGTCAAAATTTCGGCCAAAAACGACAGTGTTACCCCTTATGTTTTTTTTTTCAGGTCAAAACTTTGACATCCGATATCTCGGCTCTGGAAGGGTCTAGAGCCTCCATTTTTGCGCGCTGGTCGAAGTCTCGTGGCCCTCTGTCAGAATCCAGAGTTTCAAGAAGATCGGAGGGGGTCAAAATTTCGGCCAAAAACGACAGTGTTACCCCTTATGTTTTTTTTTCAGGTCAAAACTTTGACATCCGATATCTTGGCTCTGGAAGGGTCTAGAGCCTCCATTTTTGCGCGCTGGTCGAAGTCTCGTGGCCCTCTGTCAGAATCCAGAGTTTCAAGAAGATCGGAGGGGGTCAAAATTTCGGCCAAAAACGACAGTGTTACCCCTTATGTTTTTTTTTCAGGTCAAAACTTTGACATCCGATATCTCGGCTCTGGAAGGGTCTAGAGCCTCCATTTTTGCGCGCTGGTCGAAGTCTCGTGGCCCTCTGTCAGAATCCAGAGTTTCAAGAAGATCGGAGGGGGTCAAAATTTCGGCCAAAAACGACAGTGTTACCCCTTATGTTTTTTTTTCAGGTCAAAACTTTGACATCCGATATCTCGGCTCTGGAAGGGTCTAGAGCCTCCATTTTTGCGCGCTGGTCGAAGTCTCGTGGCCCTCTGTCAGAATCCAGAGTTTCAAGAAGATCGGAGGGGGTCAAAATTTCGGCCAAAAACGACAGTGTTACCCCTTATGTTTTTTTTGCAGGTCAAAACTTTGACATCCGATATCTCGGCTCTGGAAGGGTCTAGAGCCTCCATTTTTGCGCGCTGGTCGAAGTCTCGTGGCCCTCTGTCAGAATCCAGAGTTTCAAGAAGATCGGAGGGGGTCAAAATTTCGGCCAAAAACGACAGTGTTACCCCTTATGTTTTTTTTTCAGGTCAAAACTTTGACATCCGATATCTCGGCTCTGGAAGGGTCTAGAGCCTCCATTTTTGCGCGCTGGTCGAAGTCTCGTGGCCCTCTGTCAGAATCCAGAGTTTCAAGAAGATCGGAGGGGGTCAAAATTTCGGCCAAAAACGACAGTGTTACCCCTTATGTTTTTTTTTCCAGGTCAAAACTTTGACATCCGATATCTCGGCTCTGGAAGGGTCTAGAGCCTCCATTTTTGCGCGCTGGTCGAAGTCTCGTGGCCCTCTGTCAGAATCCAGAGTTTCAAGAAGATCAGAGGGGGTCAAAATTTCGGCCAAAAACGACAGTGTTACCCCTTATGTTTTTTTTTCAGGTCAAAACTTTGACATCCGATATCTCGGCTCTGGAAGGGTCTAGAGCCTCCATTTTTGCGCGCTGGTCGAAGTCTCGTGGCCCTCTGTCAGAATCCAGAGTTTCAAGAAGATCGGAGGGGGTCAAAATTTCGGCCAAAAACGACAGTGTTACCCCTTATGTTTTTTTTTCAGGTCAAAACTTTGACATCCGATATCTCGGCTCTGGAAGGGTCTAGAGCCTCCATTTTTGCGCGGTGGTCGAAGTCTCGTGGCCCTCTGTCAGAATCCAGAGTTTCAAGAAGATCGGAGGGGGTCAAAATTTCGGCCAAAAACGACAGTGTTACCCCTTATGTTTTTTTTTTTTCAGGTCCAAATTTTGACCTTCGATATCCCGGCTCTGGAAGGGTCTAGAGCAGGGGTGGGCAAACTTTTTGGCTCAAGGGCCACACTGGGTTTTAAAATTTGACAGAGGGCCGGCCATTTACTTGGATTACGTAATTTACATAGTATATTAATTTAAATGCTATAGATATCCCCATTTAGCATTGTTATATTTTGGGGTTATTTTTTTATTTAATTTTATATTTATTTTAATTTTATATATATTTATATTCTTTTTAAATATTGTTTATCCTTAGTATTATTTAATGAGCCTAACAGTAAATTAGAAACAAAACACCAGCAAGTGTACACTTAGTAGATTAAAAATTAGAGAAATGGTGAATGGACTGCATTTATATAGCGCTTTCATAGACCCAATGGCCACCAAAGCACTTTACAATTTGCCTCACATTCACCCATTCACTCACTGACGGCGACGGCAGCCATATAAGGCGCCATCCAGCTCGTCGGGAGGAGCTGGGGTTAGGTGTCTTGCTCATGGACACCTCGACACTTGGTCAGGTGGAACCGAGGATTGAACCACCATCCTTTCGGTTTGTAGACAACCCACATGAACCACTGAGCCACTGCCGCCCCAATGAAGGAAGGTTATTAATTCAACTTTATTAAAACTCCATATGGTAATCAAATTGCACTTAATACACAAACTATACACAAAATGTAAAAATCAAAAGCAGATAAGAACATTTATTGAACAAACAGCAGAGACGGGAGCGTAGCGAGGCGGGCGATAAAGGTAACCGGAAGCAGTCCAAGAGACAAATACAGAGGAGAAAAGAAACTAAATATCAAAAGAAAAACTAAAAATCATATGAAAACTAATCAGGTGTACAAGTGGTTACTAACATTTTTTTCTCTGAGTTTCCAAAAAAGGAAAAAACATTAACGTGCAACAAGGAGCCTTGTTGTGCTTAAGTCACTGTCTGAAGGAGTGCTGAAATGTCAATGATTCAATCGTGCAAACGTTCTGTTTCCTGGGATATTAGTTATAAATTGCATATGACAAATTACAAAAAACGGTCTGACTCTGCGGCGTGAGTGTAACGGAGGCCAGCTAGTAGTACTGTGCGAGTAAACCTTACTCCCCGATATCAATAGGCGCTCTAGTGACAGATGCTAGAGGCTGCAGTCTTTGCCTCCTTGTTAGCGCGCCTGACTCTCATGCCGGGGACCCGGGTTCGAGACCCGCTCGGAGCGGTCCCGAGGGGTTACATGAGCTTTGCAATGCAACCGTTATTTATTCACTGTATGGTTTCCATGGTGACGCGTCATTGCTTGTCACGTGACACACCGCAGCACAGCCACAACAGCTCTGGAATGTGTGACAGGGATGTTGGTTCGGTGAATGGGTGATGGAAGGAGACACAGCGTCGGTGAATACTGGGGCTCATGCACTTTATTGAGTTACTTTCTCTCCCCACAGCGCTTGCTCGCGCTCACACAATTAATTCAGAATATTTCAAAAACAAATCACATATAAAACAGTACTCTTCCCGCTGGATTCAGCTTCTCAGGTCACAAATGCAGCAACACTCTTTCCACTGAAACAGCTTGCACCCCAGCGTTTTCTCTCTCTCGACAGCGCGTGCACGAGCTCCCAGTCTCTCTCTCTCCCCACTCTGTCAGCACGGCCCGCTTACAGCTCGGCTCCCCCCTCGCTCTCCTGCTACAGACCGCGCTGCACAACGCTCCCCATGCAAATGCAATCTCTATGACAATATTTTAAATACTCGACGGGCCGGATTAAACAGCCTAACAGGCCGCATGTGGCCCGCGGGCCGTAGTTTGCCCACCCCTGGTCTAGAGCCTCCATTTTTGCGCGCTGGTCGAAGTCTCGTGGCCCTCTGTCAGAATCCAGAGTTTCAAGAAGATCGGAGGGGGTCAAAATTTCGGCCAAAAACGACAGTGTTACCCCTTATGTTTTTTTTTCAGGTCAAAACTTTGACATCCGATATCTCGGCTCTGGAAGGGTCTAGAGCCTCCATTTTTGCGCGCTGGTCGAAGTCTCGTGGCCCTCTGTCAGAATCCAGAGTTTCAAGAAGATCGGAGGGGGTCAAAATTTCGGCCAAAAACGACAGTGTTACCCCTTATGTTTTTTTTTCCAGGTTAAAACTTTGACATCCGATATCTCGGCTCTGGAAGGGTCTAGAGCCTCCATTTTTGCGCGCTGGTCGAAGTCTCGTGGCCCTCTGTCAGAATCCAGAGTTTCAAGAAGATCGGAGGGGGTCAAAATTTCGGCCAAAAACGACAGTGTTACCCCTTATGTTTTTTTTTCAGGTCAAAACTTTGACATCCGATATCTCGGCTCTGGAAGGGTCTAGAGCCTCCATTTTTGCGCGCTGGTCGAAGTCTCGTGGCCCTCTGTCAGAATCCAGAGTTTCAAGAAGATCGGAGGGGGTCAAAATTTCGGCCAAAAACGACAGTGTTACCCCTTATGTTTTTTTTTCAGGTCAAAACTTTGACATCCGATATCTCGGCTCTGGAAGGGTCTAGAGCCTCCATTTTTGCGTGCTGGTCGAAGTCTCGTGGCCCTCTGTCAGAATCCAGAGTTTAAAGAAGATCGGAGGGGGTCAAAATTTTGGCCAAAAACGACAGTGTTACCCCTTATGTTTTTTTTTTCAGGTCAAAACTTTGACATCCGATATCTCGGCTCTGGAAGGGTCTAGAGCCTCCATTTTTGCGCGCTGGTCGAAGTCTCGTGGCCCTCTGTCAGAATCCAGAGTTTCAAGAAGATCGGAGGGGGTCAAAATTTCGGCCAAAAACGACAGTGTTACCCCTTATGTTTTTTTTTCAGGTCAAAACTTTGACATCCGATATCTCGGCTCTGGAAGGGTCTAGAGCCTCCATTTTTGCGCGCTGGTCGAAGTCTCGTGGCCCTCTGTCAGAATCCAGAGTTTCAAGAAGATCGGAGGGGGTCAAAATTTCGGCCAAAAACGACAGTGTTACCCCTTATGTTTTTTTTCAGGTCAAAACTTTGACATCCGATATCTCGGCTCTGGAAGGGTCTAGAGCCTCCATTTTTGCGCGCTGGTCGAAGTCTCGTGGCCCTCTGTCAGAATCCAGAGTTTCAAGAAGATCGGAGGGGGTCAACATTTCGGCCAAAAACGACAGTGTTACCCCTTATGTTTTTTTTTCTGGTCAAAACTTTGACATCCGATATCTCGGCTCTGGAAGGGTCTAGAGCCTCCATTTTTGCACGCTGGTCGAAGTCTCGTGGCCCTCTGTCAGAATCCAGAGTTTCAAGAAGATCGGAGGGGGTCAAAATTTCGGCCAAAAACGACAGTGTTACCCCTTATGTTTTTTTTTCGGGTCAAAACTTTGACATCCGATATCTCGGCTCTGGAAGGGTCTAGAGCCTCCATTTTTGCGCGCTGGTCGAAGTCTCGTGGCCCTTTGTCAGAATCCAGAGTTTCAAGAAGATCGGAGGGGGTCAAAATTTTGGCCAAAAACGACAGTGTTACCCCTTATGTTTTTTTTTCAGGTCAAAACTTTGACATCCGATATCTCGGCTCTGGAAGGGTCTAGAGCCTCCATTTTTGCGCGCTGGTCGAAGTCTCGTGGCCCTTTGTCAGAATCCAGAGTTTCAAGAAGATCAGAGGGGGTCAAAATTTCGGCCAAAAACGACAGTGTTACCCCTTATGTTTTTTTTTCAGGTCAAAACTTTGACATCCGATATCTCGGCTCTGGAAGGGTCTAGAGCCTCCATTTTTGCGCGCTGGTCGAAGTCTCGTGGCCCTCTGTCAGAATCCAGAGTTTCAAGAAGATCGGAGGGGGTCAAAATTTCGGCCAAAAACGACAGTGTTACCCCTTATGTTTTTTTTTTCAGGTCAAAACTTTGACATCCGATATCTTGGCTCTGGAAGGGTCTAGAGCCTCCATTTTTGCGCGCTGGTCGAAGTCTCGTGGCCCTCTGTCAGAATCCAGAGTTTCAAGAAGATCGGAGGGGGTCAAAATTTCGGCCAAAAACGACAGTGTTACCCCTTATGTTTTTTTTCAGGTCAAAACTTTGACATCCGATATCTCGGCTCTGGAAGGGTCTAGAGCCTCCATTTTTGCGCGCTGGTCGAAGTCTCGTGGCCCTCTGTCAGAATCCAGAGTTTCAAGAAGATCAGAGGGGGTCAAAATTTCGGCCAAAAACAACAGTGTTACCCCTTATGTTTTTTTTTCAGGTCAAAACTTTGACATCAGATATCTCGGCTCTGGAAGGGTCTA
This sequence comes from Cyprinella venusta, assembly GCA_038021265.1. Lineage (NCBI taxonomy): Eukaryota > Metazoa > Chordata > Actinopteri > Cypriniformes > Leuciscidae > Cyprinella > Cyprinella venusta. The sequence goes on along the minus strand of CM075874.1, from coordinate 21,367,702 downwards.
GAGCCTCCATTTTTGCGCGCTGGTCGAAGTCTCGTGGCCCTCTGTCAGAATCCAGAGTTTCAAGAAGATCGGAGGGGGTCAACATTTCGGCCAAAAACGACAGTGTTACCCCTTATGTTTTTTTTTCTGGTCAAAACTTTGACATCCGATATCTCGGCTCTGAAAGGGTCTAGAGCCTCCATTTTTGCGCGCTGGTCGAAGTCTCGTGGCCCTCTGTCAGAATCCAGAGTTTCAAGAAGATCGGAGGGGGTCAAAATTTCGGCCAAAAACGACAGTGTTACCCCTTATGTTTTTTTTTCGGGTCAAAACTTTGACATCCGATATCTCGGCTCTGGAAGGGTCTAGAGCCTCCATTTTTGCGCGCTGGTCGAAGTCTCGTGGCCCTCTGTCAGAATCCAGAGTTTCAAGAAGATCGGAGGGGGTCAAAATTTCGGCCAAAATTGACAGTGTTACCCCTTATGTTTTTTTTTCCAGGTCAAAACTTTGACATCCGATATCTCGGCTCTGGAAGGGTCTAGAGCCTCCATTTTTGCGCGCTGGTCGAAGTCTCGTGGCCCTCTGTCAGAATCCAGAGTTTCAAGAAGATCGGAGGGGGTCAAAATTTCGGCCAAAAACGACAGTGTTACCCCTTATGTTTTTTTTTCTGGTCAAAACTTTGACATCCGATATCTCGGCTCTGGAAGGTTCTAGAGCCTCCATTTTTGCGCGCTGGTCGAAGTCTCGTGGCCCTCTGTCAGAATCCAGAGTTTCAAGAAGATCGGAGGGGGTCAAAATTTCGGCCAAAAACGACAGTGTTACCCCTTATGTTTTTTTTTCAGGTCAAAACTTTGACATCCGATATCTCGGCTCTGGAAGGGTCTAGAGCCTCCATTTTTGCGCGCTGGTCGAAGTCTCGTGGCCCTCTGTCAGAATCCAGAGTTTCAAGAAGATCGGAGGGGGTCAACATTTCGGCCAAAAACGACAGTGTTACCCCTTATGTTTTTTTTTCTGGTCAAAACTTTGACATCCGATATCTCGGCTCTGGAAGGGTCTAGAGCCTCCATTTTTGCACGCTGGTCGAAGTCTCGTGGCCCTCTGTCACAATCCAGAGTTTCAAGAAGATCGGAGGGGGTCAAAATTTCGGCCAAAAATGACAGTGTTACCCCTTATGTTTTTTTTTCGGGTCAAAACTTTGACATCCGATATCTCGGCTCTGGAAGGGTCTAGAGCCTCCATTTTTGCGCGCTGGTCGAAGTCTCGTGGCCCTTTGTCAGAATCCAGAGTTTCAAGAAGATCGGAGGGGGTCAAAATTTTGGCCAAAAAGGACAGTGTTACCCCTTATGTTTTTTTTTTCAGGTCAAAACTTTGACATCCGATATCTCGGCTCTGGAAGGGTCTAGAGCCTCCATTTTTGCGCGCTGGTCGAAGTCTCGTGGCCCTTTGTCAGAATCCAGAGTTTCAAGAAGATCGGAGGGGGTCAAAATTTCGGCCAAAAACGACAGTGTTACCCCTTATGTTTTTTTTTTCAGGTCAAAACTTTGACATCCGATATCTCGGCTCTGGAAGGGTCTAGAGCCTCCATTTTTGCGCGCTGGTCGAAGTCTCGTGGCCCTCTGTCAGAATCCAGAGTTTCAAGAAGATCGGAGGGGGTCAAAATTTCGGCCAAAAACGACAGTGTTACCCCTTATGTTTTTTTTTCAGGTCAAAACTTTGACATCCGATATCTTGGCTCTGGAAGGGTCTAGAGCCTCCATTTTTGCGCGCTGGTCGAAGTCTCGTGGCCCTCTGTCAGAATCCAGAGTTTCAAGAAGATCGGAGGGGGTCAAAATTTCGGCCAAAAACGACAGTGTTACCCCTTATGTTTTTTTTTCAGGTCAAAACTTTGACATCCGATATCTCGGCTCTGGAAGGGTCTAGAGCCTCCATTTTTGCGCGCTGGTCGAAGTCTCGTGGCCCTCTGTCAGAATCCAGAGTTTCAAGAAGATCAGAGGGGGTCAAAATTTCGGCCAAAAACGACAGTGTTACCCCTTATGTTTTTTTTTCAGGTCAAAACTTTGACATCCGATATCTCGGCTCTGGAAGGGTCTAGAGCCTCCATTTTTGCGCGCTGGTCGAAGTCTCGTGGCCCTCTGTCAGAATCCAGAGTTTCAAGAAGATCGGAGGGGGTCAACATTTGGGCCAAAAACGACAGTGTTACCCCTTATGTTTTTTTTTCTGGTCAAAACTTTGACATCCGATATCTCGGCTCTGAAAGGGTCTAGAGCCTCCATTTTTGCGCGCTGGTCGAAGTCTCGTGGCCCTCTGTCAGAATCCAGAGTTTCAAGAAGATCGGAGGGGGTCAAAATTTCGGCCAAAAACGACAGTGTTACCCCTTATGTTTTTTTTTCGGGTCAAAACTTTGACATCCGATATCTCGGCTCTGGAAGGGTCTAGAGCCTCCATTTTTGCGTGCTGGTCGAAGTCTCGTGGCCCTCTGTCAGAATCCAGAGTTTCAAGAAGATCGGAGGGGGTCAAAATTTCGGCCAAAAACGACAGTGTTACCCCTTATGTTTTTTTTTCCAGGTCAAAACTTTGACATCCGATATCTCGGCTCTGGAAGGGTCTAGAGCCTCCATTTTTGCGCGCTGGTCGAAGTCTCGTGGCCCTCTGTCAGAATCCAGAGTTTCAAGAAGATCAGAGGGGGTCAAAATTTCGGCCAAAAACGACAGTGTTACCCCTTATGTTTTTTTTTCAGGTCAAAACTTTGACATCCGATATCTCGGCTCTGGAAGGGTCTAGAGCCTCCATTTTTGCGCGCTGGTCGAAGTCTCGTGGCCCTCTGTCAGAATCCAGAGTTTCAAGAAGATCGGAGGGGGTCAAAATTTCGGCCAAAAACGACAGTGTTTCCCCTTATGTTTTTTTTTTCAGGTCAAAACTTTGACATCCGATATCTCGGCTCTGGAAGGGTCTAGAGCCTCCATTTTTGCGCGCTGGTCGAAGTCTCGTGGCCCTCTGTCAGAATCCAGAGTTTCAAGAAGATCGGAGGGGGTCAAAATTTCGGCCAAAAACGACAGTGTTACCCCTTATGTTTTTTTTTCAGGTCAAAACTTTGACATCCGATATCTCGGCTCTGGAAGGGTCTAGAGCCTCCATTTTTGCGTGCTGGTCGAAGTCTCGTGGCCCTCTGTCAGAATCCAGAGTTTCAAGAAGATCGGAGGGGGTCAAAATTTTGGCCAAAAACGACAGTGTTACCCCTTATGTTTTTTTTTTCAGGTCAAAACTTTGACATCCGATATCTCGGCTCTGGAAGGGTCTAGAGCCTCCATTTTTGCGCGCTGGTCGAAGTCTCGTGGCCCTCTGTCAGAATCCAGAGTTTCAAGAAGATCGGAGGGGGTCAAAATTTCGGCCAAAAACGACAGTGTTACCCCTTATGTTTTTTTTTCAGGTCAAAACTTTGACATCCGATATCTCGGCTCTGGAAGGGTCTAGAGCCTCCATTTTTGCGCGCTGGTCGAAGTCTCGTGGCCCTCTGTCAGAATCCAGAGTTTCAAGAAGATCGGAGGGGGTCAAAATTTCGGCCAAAAACGACAGTGTTACCCCTTATGTTTTTTTTCAGGTCAAAACTTTGACATCCGATATCTCGGCTCTGGAAGGGTCTAGAGCCTCCATTTTTGCGCGCTGGTCGAAGTCTCGTGGCCCTCTGTCAGAATCCAGAGTTTCAAGAAGATCGGAGGGGGTCAACATTTCGGCCAAAAACGACAGTGTTACCCCTTATGTTTTTTTTTCTGGTCAAAACTTTGACATCCGATATCTCGGCTCTGGAAGGGTCTAGAGCCTCCATTTTTGCACGCTGGTCGAAGTCTCGTGGCCCTCTGTCAGAATCCAGAGTTTCAAGAAGATCGGAGGGGGTCAAAATTTCGGCCAAAAACGACAGTGTTACCCCTTATGTTTTTTTTTCGGGTCAAAACTTTGACATCCGATATCTCGGCTCTGGAAGGGTCTAGAGCCTCCATTTTTGCGCGCTGGTCGAAGTCTCGTGGCCCTTTGTCAGAATCCAGAGTTTCAAGAAGATCGGAGGGGGTCAAAATTTTGGCCAAAAACGACAGTGTTACCCCTTATGTTTTTTTTTCAGGTCAAAACTTTGACATCCGATATCTCGGCTCTGGAAGGGTCTAGAGCCTCCATTTTTGCGCGCTGGTCGAAGTCTCGTGGCCCTTTGTCAGAATCCAGAGTTTCAAGAAGATCGGAGGGGGTCAAAATTTCGGCCAAAAACGACAGTGTTACCCCTTATGTTTTTTTTTCAGGTCAAAACTTTGACATCCGATATCTCGGCTCTGGAAGGGTCTAGAGCCTCCATTTTTGCGCGCTGGTCGAAGTCTCGTGGCCCTCTGTCAGAATCCAGAGTTTCAAGAAGATCGGAGGGGGTCAAAATTTCGGCCAAAAACGACAGTGTTACCCCTTATGTTTTTTTTTTCAGGTCAAAACTTTGACATCCGATATCTTGGCTCTGGAAGGGTCTAGAGCCTCCATTTTTGCGCGCTGGTCGAAGTCTCGTGGCCCTCTGTCAGAATCCAGAGTTTCAAGAAGATCGGAGGGGGTCAAAATTTCGGCCAAAAACGACAGTGTTACCCCTTATGTTTTTTTTCAGGTCAAAACTTTGACATCCGATATCTCGGCTCTGGAAGGGTCTAGAGCCTCCATTTTTGCGCGCTGGTCGAAGTCTCGTGGCCCTCTGTCAGAATCCAGAGTTTCAAGAAGATCAGAGGGGGTCAAAATTTCGGCCAAAAACGACAGTGTTACCCCTTATGTTTTTTTTTCAGGTCAAAACTTTGACATCAGATATCTCGGCTCTGGAAGGGTCTAGAGCCTCCATTTTTGCGCGCTGGTCGAAGTCTCGTGGCCCTCTGTCAGAATCCAGAGTTTCAAGAAGATCGGAGGGGGTCAACATTTCGGCCAAAAACGACAGTGTTACCCCTTATGTTTTTTTTTCTGGTCAAAACTTTGACATCCGATATCTCGGCTCTGAAAGGGTCTAGAGCCTCCATTTTTGCGCGCTGGTCGAAGTCTCGTGGCCCTCTGTCAGAATCCAGAGTTTCAAGAAGATCGGAGGGGGTCAAAATTTCGGCCAAAAACGACAGTGTTACCCCTTATGTTTTTTTTTCGGGTCAAAACTTTGACATCCGATATCTCGGCTCTGGAAGGGTCTAGAGCCTCCATTTTTGCGCGCTGGTCGAAGTCTCGTGGCCCTCTGTCAGAATCCAGAGTTTCAAGAAGATCGGAGGGGGTCAAAATTTCGGCCAAAATTGACAGTGTTACCCCTTATGTTTTTTTTTCCAGGTCAAAACTTTGACATCCGATATCTCGGCTCTGGAAGGGTCTAGAGCCTCCATTTTTGCGCGCTGGTCGAAGTCTCGTGGCCCTCTGTCAGAATCCAGAGTTTCAAGAAGATCGGAGGGGGTCAAAATTTCGGCCAAAAACGAAAGTGTTACCCCTTATGTTTTTTTTTCAGGTCAAAACTTTGACATCCGATATCTCGGCTCTGGAAGGTTCTAGAGCCTCCATTTTTGCGCGCTGGTCGAAGTCTCGTGGCCCTCTGTCAGAATCCAGAGTTTCAAGAAGATCGGAGGGGGTCAAAATTTCGGCCAAAAACGACAGTGTTACCCCTTATGTTTTTTTTTCAGGTCAAAACTTTGACATCCGATATCTTGGCTCTGGAAGGGTCTAGAGCCTCCATTTTTGCGCGCTGGTCGAAGTCTCGTGGCCCTCTGTCAGAATCCAGAGTTTCAAGAAGATCGGAGGGGGTCAACATTTCGGCCAAAAACGACAGTGTTACCCCTTATGTTTTTTTTTCTGGTCAAAACTTTGACATCCGATATCTCGGCTCTGGAAGGGTCTAGAGCCTCCATTTTTGCACGCTGGTCGAAGTCTCGTGGCCCTCTGTCAGAATCCAGAGTTTCAAGAAGATCGGAGGGGGTCAAAATTTCGGCCAAAAATGACAGTGTTACCCCTTATGTTTTTTTTTCGGGTCAAAACTTTGACATCCGATATCTCGGCTCTGGAAGGGTCTAGAGCCTCCATTTTTGCGCGCTGGTCGAAGTCTCGTGGCCCTTTGTCAGAATCCAGAGTTTCAAGAAGATCGGAGGGGGTCAAAATTTTGGCCAAAAAGGACAGTGTTACCCCTTATGTTTTTTTTTTTTCAGGTCAAAACTTTGACATCCGATATCTCGGCTCTGGAAGGGTCTAGAGCCTCCATTTTTGCGCGCTGGTCGAAGTCTCGTGGCCCTTTGTCAGAATCCAGAGTTTCAAGAAGATCGGAGGGGGTCAAAACTTCGGCCAAAAACGACAGTGTTACCCCTTATGTTTTTTTTTCAGGTCAAAACTTTGACATCCGATATCTCGGCTCTGGAAGGGTCTAGAGCCTCCATTTTTGCGCGCTGGTCGAAGTCTCGTGGCCCTCTGTCAGAATCCAGAGTTTCAAGAAGATCGGAGGGGGTCAAAATTTCGGCCAAAAACGACAGTGTTACCCCTTATGTTTTTTTTTTCAGGTCAAAACTTTGACATCCGATATCTTGGCTCTGGAAGGGTCTAGAGCCTCCATTTTTGCGCGCTGGTCGAAGTCTCGTGGCCCTCTGTCAGAATCCAGAGTTTCAAGAAGATCGGAGGGGGTCAAAATTTCGGCCAAAAACGACAGTGTTACCCCTTATGTTTTTTTTTCAGGTCAAAACTTTGACATCCGATATCTCGGCTCTGGAAGGGTCTAGAGCCTCCATTTTTGCGCGCTGGTCGAAGTCTCGTGGCCCTCTGTCAGAATCCAGAGTTTCAAGAAGATCAGAGGGGGTCAAAATTTCGGCCAAAAACGACAGTGTTACCCCTTATGTTTTTTTTTCAGGTCAAAACTTTGACATCCGATATCTCGGCTCTGGAAGGGTCTAGAGCCTCCATTTTTGCGCGCTGGTCGAAGTCTCGTGGCCCTCTGTCAGAATCCAGAGTTTCAAGAAGATCGGAGGGGGTCAACATTTCGGCCAAAAACGACAGTGTTACCCCTTATGTTTTTTTTTCTGGTCAAAACTTTGACATCCGATATCTCGGCTCTGAAAGGGTCTAGAGCCTCCATTTTTGCGCGCTGGTCGAAGTCTCGTGGCCCTCTGTCAGAATCCAGAGTTTCAAGAAGATCGGAGGGGGTCAAAATTTCGGCCAAAAACGACAGTGTTACCCCTTATGTTTTTTTTTCGGGTCAAAACTTTGACATCCGATATCTCGGCTCTGGAAGGGTCTAGAGCCTCCATTTTTGCGCGCTGGTCGAAGTCTCGTGGCCCTCTGTCAGAATCCAGAGTTTCAAGAAGATCGGAGGGGGTCAAAATTTCGGCCAAAAACGACAGTGTTACCCCTTATGTTTTTTTTTTCCAGGTCAAAACTTTGACATCCGATATCTCGGCTCTGGAAGGGTCTAGAGCCTCCATTTTTGCGCGCTGGTCGAAGTCTCGTGGCCCTCTGTCAGAATCCAGAGTTTCAAGAAGATCAGAGGGGGTCAAAATTTCGGCCAAAAACGACAGTGTTACCCCTTATGTTTTTTTTTCAGGTCAAAACTTTGACATCCGATATCTCGGCTCTGGAAGGGTCTAGAGCCTCCATTTTTGCGCGCTGGTCGAAGTCTCGTGGCCCTCTGTCAGAATCCAGAGTTTCAAGAAGATCGGAGGGGGTCAAAATTTCGGCCAAAAACGACAGTGTTTCCCCTTATGTTTTTTTTTTCAGGTCAAAACTTTGACATCCGATATCTCGGCTCTGGAAGGGTCTAGAGCCTCCATTTTTGCGCGCTGGTCGAAGTCTCGTGGCCCTCTGTCAGAATCCAGAGTTTCAAGAAGATCGGAGGGGGTCAAAATTTCGGCCAAAAACGACAGTGTTACCCCTTATGTTTTTTTTTTAAGGTCAAAACTTTGACATCCGATATCTCGGCTCTGGAAGGGTCTAGAGCCTCCATTTTTGCGCGCTGGTCGGAGTCTCGTGGCCCTCTGTCAGAATCCAGAGCTTCAAGAAGATCGGAGGGGGTCAAAATTTCGGCCAAAAACGACAGTGTTACCCCTTATGTTTTTTTTGCAGGTCAAAACTTTGACATCCGATATCTCGGCTCTGGAAGGGTCTAGAGCCTCCATTTTTGTGCGCTGGTCGAAGTCTCGTGGCCCTCTGTCAGAATCCAGAGTTTCAAGAAGATCGGAGAGGGTCAAAATTTCGGCCAAAAACGACAGTGTTACCCCTTATGTTTTTTTTTCAGGTCAAAACTTTGACATCCGATATCTCGGCTCTGGAAGGGTCTAGAGCCTCCATTTTTGCGCGCTGGTCGAAGTCTCGTGGCCCTTTGTCAGAATCCAGAGTTTCAAGAAGATCGGAGGGGGTCAAAATTTTGGCCAAAAACGACAGTGTTACCCCTTATGTTTTTTTTTTCGGGTCAAAACTTTGACATCCGATATCTCGGCTCTGGAAGGGTCTAGAGCCTCCATTTTTGCGCGCTGGTCGAAGTCTCGTGGCCCTCTGTCAGAATCCAGAGTTTCAAGAAGATCGGAGGGGGTCAAAATTTCGGCCAAAAACGACAGTGTTACCCCTTATGTTTTTTTTGCAGGTCAAAACTTTGACATCCGATATCTCGGCTCTGGAAGGGTCTAGAGCCTCCATTTTTGTGCGCTGGTCGAAGTCTCGTGGCCCTCTGTCAGAATCCAGAGTTTCAAGAAGATCGGAGAGGGTCAAAATTTCGGCCAAAAACGACAGTGTTACCCCTAATGTTTTTTTTTCTGGTCAAAACTTTGACATCCGATATCTCGGCTCTGGAAGGGTCTAGAGCCTCCATTTTTGCACGCTGGTCGAAGTCTCGTGGCCCTCTGTCAGAATCCAGAGTTTCAAGAAGATCGGAGGGGGTCAAAATTTCGGCCAAAAACGACAGTGTTACCCCTTATGTTTTTTTTTCGGGTCAAAACTTTGACATCCGATATCTCGGCTCTGGAAGGGTCTAGAGCCTCCATTTTTGCACGCTGGTCGAAGTCTCGTGGCCCTTTGTCAGAATCCAGAGTTTCAAGAAGATCGGAGGGGGTCAAAATTTTGGCCAAAAACGACAGTGTTACCCCTTATGTTTTTTTTTTCAGGTCAAAACTTTGACATCCGATATCTCGGCTCTGGAAGGGTCTAGAGCCTCCATTTTTGCGCGCTGGTCGAAGTCTCGTGGCCCTTTGTCAGAATCCAGAGTTTCAAGAAGATCGGAGGGGGTCAAAATTTCGGCCAAAAACGACAGTGTTACCCCTTATGTTTTTTTTTTTCAGGTCAAAACTTTGACATCCGATATCTCGGCTCTGGAAGGGTCTAGAGCCTCCATTTTTGCGCGCTGGTCGAAGTCTCGTGGCCCTCTGTCAGAATCCAGAGTTTCAAGAAGATCGGAGGGGGTCAAAATTTCGGCCAAAAACGACAGTGTTACCCCTTATGTTTTTTTTTTCAGGTCAAAACTTTGACATCCGATATCTTGGCTCTGGAAGGGTCTAGAGCCTCCATTTTTGCGCGCTGGTCGAAGTCTCGTGGCCCTCTGTCAGAATCCAGAGTTTCAAGAAGATCGGAGGGGGTCAAAATTTCGGCCAAAAACGACAGTGTTACCCCTTATGTTTTTTTTTCAGGTCAAAACTTTGACATCCGATATCTCGGCTCTGGAAGGGTCTAGAGCCTCCATTTTTGCGCGCTGGTCGAAGTCTCGTGGCCCTCTGTCAGAATCCAGAGTTTCAAGAAGATCAGAGGGGGTCAAAATTTCGGCCAAAAACGACAGTGTTACCCCTTATGTTTTTTTTTCAGGTCAAAACTTTGACATCTGATATCTCGGCTCTGGAAGGGTCTAGAGCCTCTATTTTTGCACGCTGGTCGAAGTCTCGTGGCCCTCTGTCAGAATCCAGAGTTTCAAGAAGATCGGAGGGGGTCAACATTTCGGCCAAAAACGACAGTGTTACCCCTTATGTTTTTTTTTCTGGTCAAAACTTTGACATCCGATATCTCGGCTCTGAAAGGGTCTAGAGCCTCCATTTTTGCGCGCTGGTCGAAGTCTCGTGGCCCTCTGTCAGAATCCAGAGTTTCAAGAAGATCGGAGGGGGTCAAAATTTCGACCAAAAACGACAGTGTTACCCCTTATGTTTTTTTTTCGGGTCAAAACTTTGACATCCGATATCTCGGCTCTGGAAGGGTCTAAAGCCTCCATTTTTGCGCGCTGGTCGAAGTCTCGTGGCCCTTTGTCAGAATCCAGAGTTTCAAGAAGATCGGAGGGGGTCAAAATTTTGGCCAAAAACGACAGTGTTACCCCTTATGTTTTTTTTTTCAGGTCAAAACTTTGACATCCGATATCTCGGCTCTGGAAGGGTCTAGAGCCTCCATTTTTGCGCGCTGGTCGAAGTCTCGTGGCCCTCTGTCAGAATCCAGAGTTTCAAGAAGATCGGAGGGGGTCAAAATTTCGGCCAAAAACGACAGTGTTACCCCTTATGTTTTTTTTTCCAGGTCAAAACTTTGACATCCGATATCTCGGCTCTGGAAGGGTCTAGAGCCTCCATTTTTGCGCGCTGGTCGAAGTCTCGTGGCCCTCTGTCAGAATCCAGAGTTTCAAGAAGATCGGAGGGGGTCAAAATTTCGGCCAAAAACGACAGTGTTACCCCTTATGTTTTTTTTCAGGTCAAAACTTTGACATCCGATATCTCGGCTCTGGAAGGGTCTAGAGCCTCCATTTTTGCGCGCTGGTCGAAGTCTCGTGGCCCTCTGTCAGAATCCAGAGTTTCAAGAAGATCGGAGGGGGTCAAAATTTCGGCCAAAAACGACAGTGTTACCCCTTATGTTTTTTTTTTCAGGTCAAAACTTTGACATCCGATATCTCGGCTCTGGAAGGGTCTAGAGCCTCCATTTTTGCGCGCTGGTCGAAGTCTCGTGGCCCTCTGTCAGAATCCAGAGTTTCAAGAAGATCGGAGGGGGTCAAAATTTCGGCCAAAAACGACAGTGTTACCCCTTATGTTTTTTTTCAGGTCAAAACTTTGACATCCGATATCTCGGCTCTGGAAGGGTCTAGAGCCTCCATTTTTGCGCGCTGGCCGAAGTCTCGTGGCCCTCTGTCAGAATCCAGAGTTTCAAGAAGATCGGAGGGGGTCAAAATTTCGGCCAAAAACGACAGTGTTACCCCTTATGTTTTTTTTGCAGGTCAAAACTTTGACATCCGATATCTCGGCTCTGGAAGGGTCTTGAGCCTCCATTTTTGCGCGCTGGTCGAAGTCTCGTGGCCCTCTGTCAGAATCCAGAGTTTCAAGAAGATCGGAGGGGGTCAAAATTTCGGCCAAAAACGACAGTGTTACCCCTTATGTTTTTTTTTCAGGTCAAAACTTTGACATCCGATATCTCGGCTCTGGAAGGGTCTAGAGCCTCCATTTTTGCGCGCTGGTCGAAGTCTCGTGGCCCTCTGTCAGAATCCAGAGTTTAAAGAAGATCGGAGGGGGTCAAAATTTTGGCCAAAAACGACAGTGTTACCCCTTATGTTTTTTTTTCAGGTCAAAACTTTGACATCCGATATCTCGGCTCTGGAAGGGTCTAGAGCCTCCATTTTTGCGCGCTGGTCGAAGTCTCGTGGCCCTCTGTCAGAATCCAGAGTTTCAAGAAGATCGGAGGGGGTCAAAATTTCGGCCAAAAACGACAGTGTTACCCCTTATGTTTTTTTTTCAGGTCAAAACTTTGACATCCGATATCTCGGCTCTGGAAGGGTCTAGAGCCTCCATTTTTGCGCGCTGGTCGAAGTCTCGTGGCCCTCTGTCAGAATCCAGAGTTTCAAGAAGATCGGAGGGGGTCAACATTTCGGCCAAAAACGACAGTGTTACCCCTTATGTTTTTTTTTCTGGTCAAAACTTTGACATCCGATATCTCGGCTCTGGAAGGGTCTAGAGCCTCCATTTTTGCACGCTGGTCGAAGTCTCGTGGCCCTCTGTCAGAATCCAGAGTTTCAAGAAGATCGGAGGGGGTCAAAATTTCGGCCAAAAACGACAGTGTTACCCCTTATGTTTTTTTTTCGGGTCAAAACTTTGACATCCGATATCTCGGCTCTGGAAGGGTCTAGAGCCTCCATTTTTGCGCGCTGGTCGAAGTCTCGTGGCCCTTTGTCAGAATCCAGAGTTTCAAGAAGATCGGAGGGGGTCAAAATTTTGGCCAAAAACGACAGTGTTACCCCTTATGTTTTTTTTTTCAGGTCAAAACTTTGACATCCGATATCTCGGCTCTGGAAGGGTCTAGAGCCTCCATTTTTGCGCGCTGGTCGAAGTCTCGTGGCCCTTTGTCAGAATCCAGAGTTTCAAGAAGATCGGAGGGGGTCAAAATTTCGGCCAAAAACGACAGTGTTACCCCTTATGTTTTTTTTTCAGGTCAAAACTTTGACATCCGATATCTCGGCTCTGGAAGGGTCTAGAGCCTCCATTTTTGCGCGCTGGTCGAAGTCTCGTGGCCCTTTGTCAGAATCCAGAGTTTCAAGAAGATCGGAGGGGGTCAAAATTTTGGCCAAAAACGACAGTGTTACCCCTTATGTTTTTTTTTCAGGTCAAAACTTTGACATCCGACATCTCGGCTCTGGAAGGGTCTAGAGCCTCCATTTTTGCGCGCTGGTCGAAGTCTCGTGGCCCTTTGTCAGAATCCAGAGTTTCAAGAAGATCGGAGGGGGTCAAAATTTCGGCCAAAAACGACAGTGTTACCCCTTATGTTTTTTTTTCAGGTCAAAACTTTGACATCCGATATCTCGGCTCTGGAAGGGTCTAGAGCCTCCATTTTTGCGCGCTGGTCGAAGTCTCGTGGCCCTCTGTCAGAATCCAGAGTTTCAAGAAGATCGGAGGGGGTCAACATTTCGGCCAAAAACGACAGTGTTACCCCTTATGTTTTTTTTTCTGGTCAAAACTTTGACATCCGATATCTCGGCTCTGAAAGGGTCTAGAGCCTCCATTTTTGCGCGCTGGTCGAAGTCTCGTGGCCCTCTGTCAGAATCCAGAGTTTCAAGAAGATCGGAGGGGGTCAAAATTTCGGCCAAAAACGACAGTGTTACCCCTTATGTTTTTTTTTCGGGTCAAAACTTTGACATCCGATATCTCGGCTCTGGAAGGGTCTAGAGCCTCCATTTTTGCGCGCTGGTCGAAGTCTCGTGGCCCTTTGTCAGAATCCAGAGTTTCAAGAAGATCGGAGGGGGTCAAAATTTTGGCCAAAAACGACAGTGTTACCCCTTATGTTTTTTTTTCAGGTCAAAACTTTGACATCCGATATCTCGGCTCTGGAAGGGTCTAGAGCCTCCATTTTTGCGCGCTGGTCGAAGTCTCGTGGCCCTCTGTCAGAATCCAGAGTTTCAAGAAGATCGGAGGGGGTCAAAATTTCGGCCAAAAACGACAGTGTTACCCCTTATGTTTTTTTTTTCAGGTCAAAACTTTGACATCCGATATCTCGGCTCTGGAAGGGTCTAGAGCCTCCATTTTTGCGCGCTGGTCGAAGTCTCGTGGCCCTCTGTCAGAATCCAGAGTTTCAAGAAGATCGGAGGGGGTCAAAATTTCGGCCAAAAACGACAGTGTTACCCCTTATGTTTTTTTTTCAGGTCAAAACTTTGACATCCGATATCTCGGCTCTGGAAGGGTCTAGAGCCTTCATTTTTGCGCGCTGGTCGAAGTCTCGTGGCCCTCTGTCAGAATCCAGAGTTTCAAGAAGATCGGAGGGGGTCAAAATTTCGGCCAAAAACGACAGTGTTACCCCTTATGTTTTTTTTTCAGGTCAAAACTTTGACATCCGATATCTCGGCTCTGGAAGGGTCTAGAGCCTCCATTTTTGCGCGCTGGTCGAAGTCTCGTGGCCCTCTGTCAGAATCCAGAGTTTCAAGAAGATCGGAGGGGGTCAAAAATTCGGCCAAAAACGACAGTGTTACCCCTTATGTTTTTTTTTCGGGTCAAAACTTTGACATCCGATATCTCGGCTCTGGAAGGGTCTAGAGCCTCCATTTTTGCGCGCTGGTCGAAGTCTCGTGGCCCTTTGTCAGAATCCAGAGTTTCAAGAAGATCGGAGGGGGTCAAAATTTTGGCCAAAAACGACAGTGTTACCCCTTACGTTTTTTTTTTCAGGTCAAAACTTTGACATCCGATATCTCGGCTCTGGAAGGGTCTAGAGCCTCCATTTTTGCGCGCTGGTCGAAGTCTCGTGGCCCTTTGTCAGAATCCAGAGTTTCAAGAAGATCGGAGGGGGTCAAAATTTCGGCCAAAAACGACAGTGTTACCCCTTATGTTTTTTTTTCAGGTCAAAACTTTGACATCCGATATCTCGGCTCTGGAAGGGTCTAGAGCCTCCATTTTTGCGCGCTGGTCGAAGTCTCGTGGCCCTCTGTCAGAATCCAGAGTTTCAAGAAGATCGGAGGGGGTCAAAATTTCGGCCAAAAACGACAGTGTTACCCCTTATGTTTTTTTTTCAGGTCAAAACTTTGACATCCGATATCTCGGCTCTGGAAGGGTCTAGAGCCTCCATTTTTGCGCGCTGGTCGAAGTCTCGTGGCCCTCTGTCAGAATCCAGAGTTTAAAGAAGATCGGAGGGGGTCAAAATTTCGGCCAAAAACGACAGTGTTACCCCTTATGTTTTTTTTTCAGGTCAAAACTTTGACATCCGATATCTCGGCTCTGGAAGGGTCTAGAGCCTCCATTTTTGCGCGCTGGTCGAAGTCTCGTGGCCCTCTGTCAGAATCCAGAGTTTCAAGAAGATCGGAGGGGGTCAACATTTCGGCCAAAAACGACAGTGTTACCCCTTATGTTTTTTTTTCTGGTCAAAACTTTGACATCCGATATCTCGGCTCTGAAAGGGTCTAGAGCCTCCATTTTTGCGCGCTGGTCGAAGTCTCGTGGCCCTCTGTCAGAATCCAGAGTTTCAAGAAGATCGGAGGGGGTCAAAATTTCGGCCAAAAACGACAGTGTTACCCCTTATGTTTTTTTTTCCAGGTCAAAACTTTGACATCCGATATCTCGGCTCTGGAAGGGTCTAGAGCCTCCATTTTTGCGTGCTGGTCGAAGTCTCGTGGCCCTCTGTCAGAATCCAGAGTTTCAAGAAGATCAGAGGGGGTCAAAATTTCGGCCAAAAACGACAGTGTTACCCCTTATGTTTTTTTTTCAGGTCAAAACTTTGACATCCGATATCTCGGCTCTGGAAGGGTCTAGAGCCTCCATTTTTGCGCGCTGGTCGAAGTCTCGTGGCCCTCTGTCAGAATCCAGAGTTTCAAGAAGATCGGAGGGGGTCAAAATTTCGGCCAAAAACGACAGTGTTACCCCTTATGTTTTTTTTTCAGGTCAAAACTTTGACATCCGATATCTCGGCTCTGGAAGGGTCTAGAGCCTCCATTTTTGCGCGCTGGTCGAAGTCTCGTGGCCCTCTGTCAGAATCCAGAGTTTCAAGAAGATCGGAGGGGGTCAAAATTTCGGCCAAAAACGACAGTGTTACCCCTTATGTTTTTTTTTCAGGTCAAAACTTTGACATCCGATATCTCGGCTCTGGAAGGGTCTAGAGCCTCCATTTTTGCGCGCTGGTCGAAGTCTCGTGGCCCTCTGTCAGAATCCAGAGTTTCAAGAAGATCGGAGGGGGTCAAAATTTCGGCCAAAAACGACAGTGTTACCCCTTATGTTTTTTTTTCCAGGTCAAAACTTTGACATCCGATATCTCGGCTCTGGAAGGGTCTAGAGCAGGGGTGGGCAAACTTTTTGGCTCAAGGGCCACACTGGGTTTTAAAATTTGACAGAGGGCCGGCCATTTACTTGGATTACGTAATTTACATAGTATATTAATTTATATGCTATAGATATCCCCATTTAGCATTGTTATATTTTGGGGTTATTTTTTATTTAATTTTATATTTATTTTAATTTTATATATATTTATATTCTTTTTAAATATTGTTTATCCTTAGTATTATTTAATGAGCCTAACAGTAAATTAGAAACAAAACACCAGCAAGTGTACACTTAGTAGATTAAAAATTAGAGAAATGGTGAATGGACTGCATTTATATAGCGCTTTCATAGACCCAATGGCCACCAAAGCACTTTACAATTTGCCTCACATTCACCCATTCACTCACTGACGGCGACGGCAGCCATATAAGGCGCCATCCAGCTCGTCGGGAGGAGCTGGGGTTAGGTGTCTTGCTCATGGACACCTCAACACTTGGTCAGGTGGAACCGAGGATTGAACCACCATCCTTTCGGTTTGTAGACAACCCACATGAACCACTGAGCCACTGCCGCCCCAATGAAGGAAGGTTATTAATTCAACTTTATTAAAACTCCATATGGTAATCAAATTGCACTTAATACACAAACTATACACAAAATGTAAAAATCAAAAGCAGATAAGAACATTTATTGAACAAACGGCAGAGACGGGAGCGTAGCGAGGCGGGCGATAAAGGTAACCGGAAGCAGTCCAAGAGACAAATACAGAGGAGAAAAGAAACTAAATATCAAAAGAAAAACTAAAAATCATATGAAAACTAATCAGGTGTACAAGTGGTTACTAACATTTTTTTCTCTGAGTTTCCAAAAAAGGAAAAAACATTAACGTGCAACAAGGAGCCTTGTTGTGCTTAAGTCACTGTCTGAAGGAGTGCTGAAATGTCAATGATTCAATCGTGCAAACGTTCTGTTTCCTGGGATATTAGTTATAAATTGCATATGACAAATTACAAAAAACGGTCTGACTCTGCGGCGTGAGTGTAACGAGGCCAGCTAGTAGTACTGTGCGAGTAAACCTTACTCCCCGATATCAATAGGCGCTCTAGTGACAGATGCTAGAGGCTGCAGTCTTTGCCTCCTTGTTAGCGCGCCTGACTCTCATGCCGGGGACCCGGGTTCGAGACCCGCTCGGAGCGGTCCCGAGGGGTTACATGAGCTTTGCAATGCAACCGTTATTTATTCACTGTATGGTTTCCATGGTGACGCGTCATTGCTTGTCACGTGACACACCGCAGCACAGCCACAACAGCTCTGAATGAATGAGCTGCTTTATTCAAGTATTGCAGGAAAAAGGCAAAATGAAAATGTGTGACAGGGATGTTGGTTCGGTGAATGGGTGATGGAAGGAGACACAGCGTCGGTGAATACTGGGGCTCATGCACTTTATTGAGTTACTTTCTCTCCCCAGAGCGCTTGCTCGCGCTCACACAATTAATTCAGAATATTTCAAAAACAAATCACATATAAAACAGTACTCTTCCCGCTGGATTCAGCTTCTCAGGTCACAAATGCAGCAACACTCTTTCCACTGAAACAGCTTGCACCCCAGCGTTTTCTCTCTCTCGACAGCGCGTGCACGAGCTCCCAGTCTCTCTCTCTCCCCACTCTGTCAGCACGGCCCGCTTACAGCTCGGCTCCCCCCTCGCTCTCCTGCTACAGACCGCGCTGCACAACGCTCCCCATGCAAATGCAATCTCTATGACAATATTTTAAATACTCGACGGGCCGGATTTAAACAGCCTAACAGGCCGCATGTGGCCCGCGGGCCGTAGTTTGCCCACCCCTGGTCTAGAGCCTCCATTTTTGCGCGCTGGTCGAAGTCTCGTGGCCCTCTGTCAGAATCCAGAGTTTCAAGAAGATCGGAGGGGGTCAAATTTCGGCCAAAAACGACAGTGTTACCCCTTATGTTTTTTTTTTCAGGTCAAACTTTGACATCCGATATCTCGGCTCTGGAAGGGTCTAGAGCCTCCATTTTTGCGCGCTGGTCGAAGTCTCGTGGCCCTCTGTCAGAATCCAGAGTTTCAAGAAGATCGGAGGGGGGTCAAAATTTCGGCCAAAAACGACAGTGTTACCCCTTATGTTTTTTTTTTCAGGTCAAACTTTGACACCCGATATCTCGGCTCTGGAAGGGTCTAGAGCCTCCATTTTTGCGCGCTGGTCGAAGTCTCGTGGCCCTCTGTCAGAATCCAGAGTTTCAAGAAGATCAGAGGGGGGTCAAAATTTCGTCCAAAAACGACAGTGTTACCCCTTATGGTTTTTTTTTTTCAGGTCAAAACTTTGACATCCGATATCTCGGCTCTAGAAGGGTCTAGAGCCTCCATTTTTGCGCGCTGGTCGAAGTCTCGTGGCCCTCTGTCAGAATCCAGAGTTTCAAGAAGATCGGAGGGGGTCAAAATTTCGGCCAAAAACGACAGTGTACCCCTTATGTTTTTTTTTCAGGTCAAAACTTTGACATCCGATATCTCGCTCTGGAAGGGTCTAGAGCCTCCATTTTTGCGCGCTGGTCGAAGTCTCGTGGCCCTCTGTCAGAATCCAGAGTTTCAAGAGATCAGAGGGGGTCAAAATTTCGGCCAAAAACGACAGTGTTACCCCTTATGTTTTTTTTTCAGGTCAAAACTTTGACATCCGATATCTCGGCTCTGGAAGGGTCTAGAGCCTCCATTTTTGCGCGCTGGTCGAAGTCTCGTGGGCCCTCTGTCAGAATCCAGAGTTTCAAGAAGATCGGAGGGGGTCAACAATTTCGGCCAAAACGACAGTGTTACCCCTTATGTTTTTTTTCTGGTCAAACTTTGACATCCGATATCTCGGCTCTGAAAGGGTCTAGAGCCTCCATTTTTGCGCGCTGGTCGAAGTCTCGTGGCCCTCTGTCAGAATCCAGAGTTTCAAGAAGATCGGAGGGGGTCAAAATTTCGGCCAAAAACGACAGTGTTACCCCTTATGTTTTTTTTTTCGGGTCAAAACTTTGACATCCGATATCTCGGCTCTGGAAGGGTCTAGAGCCTCCATTTTTGCGCGCTGGTCGAAGTCTCGTGGCCCTCTGTCAGAATCCAGAGTTTCAAGAAGATCGGAGGGGGTCAAAATTTCGGCCAAAAACGACAGTGTTACCCCTTATGTTTTTTTTTCCAGGTCAAAAACTTTGACATCCGATATCTCGGCTCTGGAAGGGTCTAGAGCCTCCATTTTTTGCGCGCTGGTCGAAGTCTCGTGGCCCTCTGTCAGAATCCAGAGTTTCAAGAAGATCAGAGGGGGGTCAAAATTTCGGCCAAAACGACAGTGTTACCCCTTATGTTTTTTTTTCAGGTCAAAACTTTGACATCCGATATCTCGGCTCTGGAAGGGTCTAGAGCCTCCATTTTTGCGCGCTGGTCGAAGTCTCGTGGCCCTCTGTCAGAATCCAGAGTTTCAAGAAGATCGGAGGGGGTCAAAATTTCGGCCAAAACGACAGTGTTACCCCTTATGTTTTTTTTTCAGGTCAAAACTTTGACATCCGATATCTCGGCTCTGGAAGGGTCTAGAGCCTCCATTTTTGCGCGCTGGTCGAAGTCTCGTGGCCTCTGTCAGAATCCAGAGTTTCAAGAAGATCGGAGGGGGTCAAAATTTCGGCCAAAAAACGACAGTGTTACCCCTTATGTTTTTTTTTCAGGTCAAAACTTTGACATCCGATATCTCGGCTCTGGAAGGGTCTAGAGCCTCCATTTTGCGCGCTGGTCGAAGTCTCGTGGCCCTCTGTCAGAATCCAGAGTTTCAAGAAGATCGGAGGGGGTCAACATTTCGGCCAAAAACGACAGTGTTACCCCTTTGGTTTTTTTTTTCTGGTCAAAACTTTGACATCCGATATCTCGGCTCTGGAAGGGTCTAGAGCCTCCATTTTTGCACCGCTGGTCGAAGTCTCGTGGCCCTCTGTCAGAATCCAGAGTTTCAAGAAGATCGGAGGGGTGTCAAAATTTCGGCCAAAAACGACAGTGTTACCCCTTATGTTTTTTTTTTCGGGTCAAAACTTTGACATCCGATATCTCGGCTCTGGGAAGGGTCTAGAGCCTCCATTTTTGCGCGCTGGTCGAAGTCTCGTGGCCCTTTGTCAGAATCCAGAGTTTCAAGAAGATCGGAGGGGGTCAAAATTTTGGCCAAAAACGACAGTGTTACCCCTTATGTTTTTTTTTCAGGTCAAAACTTTGACATCCGATATCTCGGCTCTGGAAGGGTCTAGAGCCTCCATTTTTTGCGCGCTGGTCGAAGTCTCGTGGCCCTTTGTCAGAATCCAGAGTTTCAAGAAGATCGGAGGGGTCAAATTTCGGCCAAAACGACAGTGTTACCCCTTATGTTTTTTTTTCTGGTCAAAACTTTGACATCCGATATCTCGGCTCTGGAAGGGTCTAGAGCTCCATTTTTGCGCGCTGGTCGAAGTCTCGTGGCCTCTGTCAGAATCCAGAGTTTCAAGAAGATCAGAGGGGGGCAAAATTTCGGCCAAAAACGACAGTGTTACCCCTTATGTTTTTTTTTCAGGTCAAAACTTTGACATCCGATATCTTGGCTCTGGAAGGGTCTAGAGCCTCCATTTTTGCGAGCTGGTCGAAGTCCTCGTGGCCCTCTGTCAGAATCCAGAGTTCAAGAAGATCGGAGGGGGTCAAAATTTCGGCCAAAAACGACAGTGTTACCCCTTATGTTTTTTTTTTCAGGTCAAAACTTTGACATCCGATATCTCGGCTCTGGAAGGGTCTAGAGCCTCCATTTTTGCGCGCTGGTCGAAGTCTCGTGGCCCTCTGTCAGAATCCAGAGTTTCAAGAAGATCAGAGGGGGTCAAATTTCGGCCAAAAACGACAGTGTTACCCCTTATGTTTTTTTTTTCAGGTCAAAACTTTGACATCCGATTTCTCGGCTCTGGAAGGGTCTAGAGCCTCCATTTTTGCGCGCTGGTCGAAGTCTCGTGGCCCTCTGTCAGAATCCAGAGTTTCAAGAAGATCAGAGGGGGTCAAAATTTCGGCCAAAAACGACAGTGTTACCCCTTATGTTTTTTTTTCAGGTCAAAACTTTGACATCCGATATCTCGGCTCTGGAAGGGTCTAGAGCCTCCATTTTTGCGCGCTGGTCAAAGTCTCGTGGCCCTCTGTCAGAATCCAGAGTTTCAAGAAGATCGGAGGGGGTCAAAATTTCGGCCAAAAACGACAGTGTTACCCCTTATGTTTTTTTTTTCAGGTCAAAACACTTTTGACATCCGATATCTCGGCTCTGAAGGGTCTAGAGCCTCCATTTTTGCGCGCCTGGTCGAAGTCTCGTGGCCCTCTGTCAGAATCCAGAGTTTCAAGAAGATCGGAGGGGTCAAAATTTCGGCAAAAACGACAGTGTTACCCCTTATGTTTTTTTTGCAGGTCAAAACTTTGACATCCGATATCTCGGCTCTGGAAGGGTCTAGAGCCTCCATTTTTGCGCGCTGGTCGAAGTCTCGTGGCCCTCTGTCAGAATCCAGAGTTCAAGAAGATCGGAGGGGGTCCAAAATTTCGGCCAAAAACGACAGTGTTACCCCTTATGTTTTTTTTTTCAGGTCAAAACTTTGACATCCGATATCTCGGCTCTGGAAGGGTCTAGAGCCTCCATTTTTGCGCGCTGGTCTGAAGTCTTGTGGCCCTCTGTCAGAATCCAGAGTTTAAAGAAGATCGGAGGGGGTCAAAATTTTGGCCAAAAACGACAGTGTTACCCCTTATGTTTTTTTTTCAGGTCAAAACTTTGACATCCGATATCTCGGCTCTGGAAGGGTCTAGAGCCTCCATTTTTGCGCGCTGGTCGAAGTCTCGTGGCCCTCTGTCAGAATCCAGAGTTTCAAGAAGATCGGAGGGGGGTCAAAATTTCGGCCAAAACGACCAGTGTTACCCCTTATGTTTTTTTTTCAGGTCAAAACTTTGACATCCGATATCTCGGCTCTGGAAGGGTCTAGAGCCTCCATTTTTGCGCGCTGGTCGAAGTCTCGTGGCCCTCTGTCAGAATCCAGAGTTTCAAGAAGATCGGAGGGGTCAACATTTCGGCCAAAAACGACAGTGTTACCCTTATGTTTTTTTTTCTGGTCAAAACTTTGACATCCGATATCTCGGCTCTGGAAGGGTCTAGAGCCTCCATTTTTGCACGCTGGTCGAAGTCTCGTGGCCCTCTGTCAGAATCCAGAGTTTCAAGAAGATCGGAGGGGGTCAAATCTCGGCCAAAAACGACAGTGTTACCCCTTATGTTTTTTTTTCAGGTCAAAACTTTGACATTCCGATATCTCGGCTCTGGAAGGGTCTTGAGCCTCCATTTTTGCGCGCTGGTCGAAGTCTCGTGGCCTCTGTCAGAATCCAGAGTTTCAAGAAGATCGGAGGGGGTCAAAATTTCGGCCAAAAACGACAGTGTTACCCCTTATGTTTTTTTTTGCAGGTCAAAACTTTGACATCCGATATCTCGGCTCTGGAAGGGTCTAGAGCCTCCATTTTTGTGCGCTGGTCGAAGTCTCGTGGCCCTCTGTCAGAATCCAGAGTTTCAAGAAGATCGGAGAGGGTCAAAATTTCGGCCAAAAACGACAGTGTTACCCCTTATGTTTTTTTTTTTCAGGTCAAAACTTTGACATCCGATATCTCGGCTCTGGAAGGGTCTAGAGCCTCCATTTTTGCGCGCTGGTCGAAGTCTCGTGGCCCTCTGTCAGAATCCAGAGTTTAAAGAAGATCGGAGGGGGTCAAAATTTGGCCAAAAACGACAGTGTTACCCTTATGTTTTTTTTTCAGGTCAAAACTTTGACATCCGATATCTCGGCTCTGGAAGGGTCTAGAGCCTCCATTTTTGCGCGCTGGTCGAAGTCTCGTGGCCCTCTGTCAGAATCCAGAGTTTCAAGAAGATCGGAGGGGGTCAAAATTTCGGCCAAAAACGACAGTGTTACCCCTTATGTTTTTTTTTTTCAGGTCAAAATTTGACATCCGATATCTCGGCTCTGGAAGGGTCTAGAGCCTCCATTTTTTGCGCGCTGGTTGAAGTCCTCGTGGCCCTCTGTCAGAATCCAGAGTTTCAAGAAGATCGGAGGAGGTCAAATTTCGGCCAAAAACGACAGTGTTTACCCCTTATGTTTTTTTTTCAGGTCAAAACTTTGACATCCGATATCTCGGCTCTGGAAGGGTCTAGAGCCATCCATTTTTGCGCGCTGGTCGAAGTCTCGTGGCCCTCTGTCAGAATCCAGAGTTTCAAGAAGATCGGAGGGGGTCAACATTTCGGCCAAAAACGACAGTGTTACCCTATATGTTTTTTTTTCTGGTCAAAACTTTGACATCCGATATCTCGGCTCTGGAAGGGTCTAGAGCCTCCATTTTTGCCACGCTGGTCGAAGTCTCGTGGCCCTCTGTCAGAATCCAGAGTTTCAAGAAGATCGGAGGGGGTCAAAATTTCGGCCAAAAACGACAGTGTTACCCCTTATGTTTTTTTTTTTTCGGGTCAAAACTTTGACATCCGATATCTCGGCTCTGGAAGGGTCTAGAGCCTCCATTTTTGCGCGCTGGTCGAAGTCTCGTGGCCCTTTGTCAGAATCCAGAGTTTCAAGAAGATCGGAGGGGGTCAAAATTTCGGCCAAAAACGACAGTGTTACCCCTTATGTTTTTTTTTCAGGTCAAAACTGTGACATCCGATATCTCGA